>CATQJL010000316.1:44123025-44679109 GCA_958299035.1 Cylicocyclus nassatus | reverse complement strand
AAGCAGTGGTATCAACGCAGAGTACTTGATAAAAGTAATGGGCATTTTTGATAATGGTTATCAAATTCGTAATCAGCAAGCTCGATTACCCCCGTGTGCCAACTTGCAGCCCCGTAGCTTGAACTTTGCCAAAAAATCGATAAAATGATAAAAATAACTGATAATTCTAAAAACTAATACTGTATTCGTAATCAGCATGCTCGATTACCCCCGTCTGCCAACTCCCAGCCCTGTAGCTTGAACTTTGCCAAAAAATCGATAAAATGATAAAAATAACTGATAATTCTAAAAACCAGTATTGTATTCGTAATCAGCATGTTCGCTTACCCTCTCCTGCCAACTCCCAACCCCGTAGTCCAAAATTTGCAAACAAATCGATAAAATGATAAAAGTAATGGGCATTTTTGAAAATAGTTATCATATTCGTAATCAGCATGCTCGATTACCCCCGTGTGCCAACTCCCAGCCCCGTAGCTTGAACTTTGCCAGGAAATCGATAAAGTGATAAAAGTAATGGGCATTTTTGAAAATAGTTATCATATTCGTAATCAGCATGCTCGATTACCCCCGTGTGCCAACTCCCAGCCCCGTAGCTTGAACTTTGCCAGGAAATCGATAAAGTGATAAAAGTAATGGGCATTTTTGAAAGTAGTTATCATATTCGTAATCAGCATGCTCGATTACCCCCGTGTGCCAACTCCCAGCCCCGTAGCTTGAACTTTGCCAGAAAATCGATAAAGTGATAAAAGTAATGGGCATTTTTGAAAATAGTTATCATATTCGTAATCAGCATGCTCGATTACCCCCGTGTGCCAAACCCCAGCCCCGTAGCTTGAACCATGCAAAAAAATCGAAATGATAAAAATAACTGATAATTCTAAAAGCTATATTTCGTAATCAGCATGTTCGGTTGTCCTCCTGTGCCAACTCCCAGCCCCGTAGCTTGAACTTTGCCAAAAAATCGATAAAATGATAAAAATAACTGATAATTCTAAAAACTAATATTGTATTCGTAATCAGCATGCTCGATTACCCCCGTCTGCCAACTCCCAGCCCCGTAGCTTAAACTTTGCCAAAAAATCGATAAAATGATAAAAATAACTGATAATTCCAAAAACTAATACTGTATTCGTAATCAGCATGCTCGATTACCCCCGTGTGCCAACTTCCAGCCCCGTAGCTTGAACTTTGCAAAAAAATCGATAAAATGATAAAAATAATGGGCATTTTTGAAAATAGTTATCATATTCGTAATCAGCAAGCTCGATTACCCCCGTGTACCAACTTGCAGCCCCGTAGCTCGAACTTTGCCAAAAAATCGATAAAATGATAAAAGTAATGGGCATTTTTGATAATGGTTATCAAATTCGTAATCAGCAAGCTCGATTACCCCCGTGTGCCAACTTGCAGCCCCGTAGCTTGAACTTTGCCAAAAAATCGATAAAATGATAAAAATAACTGATAATTCTAAAAACTAATACTGTATTCGTAATCAGCATGCTCGATTACCCCCGTCTGCCAACTCCCAGCCCTGTAGCTTGAACTTTGCCAAAAAATCGATAAAATGATAAAAATAACTGATAATTCTAAAAACCAGTATTGTATTCGTAATCAGCATGTTCGCTTACCCTCTCCTGCCAACTCCCAACCCCGTAGTCCAAAATTTGCAAACAAATCGATAAAATGATAAAAGTAATGGGCATTTTTGAAAATAGTTATCATATTCGTAATCAGCATGCTCGATTACCCCCGTGTGCCAACTCCCAGCCCCGTAGCTTGAACTTTGCCAGGAAATCGATAAAGTGATAAAAGTAATGGGCATTTTTGAAAATAGTTATCATATTCGTAATCAGCATGCTCGATTACCCCCGTGTGCCAACTCCCAGCCCCGTAGCTTGAACTTTGCCAGGAAATCGATAAAGTGATAAAAGTAATGGGCATTTTTGAAAGTAGTTATCATATTCGTAATCAGCATGCTCGATTACCCCCGTGTGCCAACTCCCAGCCCCGTAGCTTGAACTTTGCCAGAAAATCGATAAAGTGATAAAAGTAATGGGCATTTTTGAAAATAGTTATCATATTCGTAATCAGCATGCTCGATTACCCCCGTGTGCCAAACCCCAGCCCCGTAGCTTGAACCATGCAAAAAAATCGAAATGATAAAAATAACTGATAATTCTAAAAGCTATATTTCGTAATCAGCATGTTCGGTTGTCCTCCTGTGCCAACTCCCAGCCCCGTAGCTTGAACTTTGCCAAAAAATCGATAAAATGATAAAAATAACTGATAATTCTAAAAACTAATATTGTATTCGTAATCAGCATGCTCGATTACCCCCGTCTGCCAACTCCCAGCCCCGTAGCTTAAACTTTGCCAAAAAATCGATAAAATGATAAAAATAACTGATAATTCCAAAAACTAATACTGTATTCGTAATCAGCATGCTCGATTACCCCCGTGTGCCAACTTCCAGCCCCGTAGCTTGAACTTTGCCAAAAAATCGATAAAATGATAAAAGTAATGGACATTTTTGAAAATGGTTATCAAATTCGTAATCAGCATGCTCGATTACCCCCGTGTGCCAACTCCCAGCCCCGTAGCTTGAACTTTGCCAGAAAATCGATAAAGTGATAAAAGTAATGGGCATTTTTGAAAATAGTTATCATATTCGTAATCAGCATGCTCGATTACCCCCGTGTGCCAAACCCCAGCCCCGTAGCTTGAACCATGCAAAAAAATCGAAATGATAAAAATAACTGATAATTCTAAAAGCTATATTTCGTAATCAGCATGTTCGGTTGTCCTCCTGTGCCAACTCCCAGCCCCGTAGCTTGAACTTTGCCAAAAAATCGATAAAATGATAAAAATAACTGATAATTCTAAAAACTAATATTGTATTCGTAATCAGCATGCTCGATTACCCCCGTCTGCCAACTCCCAGCCCCGTAGCTTAAACTTTGCCAAAAAATCGATAAAATGATAAAAATAACTGATAATTTCAAAAACTAATACTGTATTCGTAATCAGCATGCTCGATTACCCCCGTGTGCCAACTTCCAGCCCCGTAGCTTGAACTTTGCCAAAAAATCGATAAAATGATAAAAGTAATGGACATTTTTGAAAATGGTTATCATATTCGTAATCAGCATGCTCGATTACCCCCGTGTGCCAACTTCCAGCCCCGTAGCTTGAACTTTGCAAAAAAATCGATAAAATGATAAAAATAATGGGCATTTTTGAAAATAGTTATCGTATTCGTAATCAGCAAGCTCGATTACCCCCGTGTGCCAACTTGCAGCCCCGTAGCTCGAACTTTGCCAAAAAATCGATAAAATGATAAAAGTAATGGGCATTTTTGATAATGGTTATCAAATTCGTAATCAGCAAGCTCGATTACCCCCGTGTGCCAACTTGCAGCCCCGTAGCTTGAACTTTGCCAAAAAATCGATAAAATGATAAAAATAACTGATAATTTCAAAAACTAATACTGTATTCGTAATCAGCATGCTCGATTACCCCCGTGTGCCAACTTCCAGCCCCGTAGCTTGAACTTTGCCAAAAAATCGATAAAATGATAAAAGTAATGGACATTTTTGAAAATGGTTATCATATTCGTAATCAGCATGCTCGATTACCCCCGTGTGCCAACTTCCAGCCCCGTAGCTCGAACTTTGCCAAAAAATCGATAAAATGATAAAAGTAATGGGCATTTTTGATAATGGTTATCAAATTCGTAATCAGCAAGCTCGATTACCCCCGTGTGCCAACTTGCAGCCCCGTAGCTTGAACTTTGCCAAAAAATCGATAAAACGATAAAAATAACTGATAATTCTAAAAACTAATACTGTATTCGTAATCGGCATGCTCGATTACCCCCGTCTGCCAACTCCCAGCCCTGTAGCTTGAACTTTGCCAAAAAATCGATAAAATGATAAAAATAACTGATAATTCTAAAAACCAGTATTGTATTCGTAATCAGCATGTTCGCTTACCCTCTCCTGCCAACTCCCAACCCCGTAGTCCAAAATTTGCAAACAAATCGATAAAATGATAAAAGTAATGGGCATTTTTGAAAATAGTTATCATATTCGTAATCAGCATGCTCGATTACCCCCGTGTGCCAACTCCCAGCCCCGTAGCTTGAACTTTGCCAGGAAATCGATAAAGTGATAAAAGTAATGGGCATTTTTGATAATGGTTATCAAATTCGTAATCAGCAAGCTCGATTACCCCCGTGTGCCAACTTGCAGCCCCGTAGCTTGAACTTTGCCAAAAAATCGATAAAATGATAAAAATAACTGATAATTCTAAAAACTAATACTGTATTCGTAATCAGCATGCTCGATTACCCCCGTCTGCCAACTCCCAGCCCTGTAGCTTGAACTTTGCCAAAAAATCGATAAAATGATAAAAATAACTGATAATTCTAAAAACCAGTATTGTATTCGTAATCAGCATGTTCGCTTACCCTCTCCTGCCAACTCCCAACCCCGTAGTCCAAAATTTGCAAACAAATCGATAAAATGATAAAAGTAATGGGCATTTTTGAAAATAGTTATCATATTCGTAATCAGCATGCTCGATTACCCCCGTGTGCCAACTCCCAGCCCCGTAGCTTGAACTTTGCCAGGAAATCGATAAAGTGATAAAAGTAATGGGCATTTTTGAAAATAGTTATCATATTCGTAATCAGCATGCTCGATTACCCCCGTGTGCCAACTCCCAGCCCCGTAGCTTGAACTTTGCCAAAAAATCGATAAAATGATAAAAGTAATGGGCATTTTTGAAAATGGTTATCATATTCGTAATCAGCATGCTCGATTACCCCCGAGTGCCAACTCCCAGCCCCGTAGTTGAAAATTTACAAATAATCGATAAATTTGGTAGAAGTAATGACAAGCTTCCATGCTGGAAAATGACAAACACGAAAACACCATCGAGGACCTACAGACAGCATCAACAAGCATGCTTATCCACCAGCGTACAGACAAGCCACCAGTGTACAGACAAAATCCCATTCGGTTTTATATATATAGAAGGATGTTATACAGGGTGTCCATAAATTATGTATACACTGTTTGATCGTTGATAATATCTCTTCCCCAAGAAGTCTTTTGCCTTCCTCTAAGCATCATTTCATAGAGCTGGCGGCGCTATTCCACATTAGTTGACCCAAAAGATAAAGACCGTGAATTTCGCTAAAACTTCGTCTAGGGAGGTTATTTGGTACGCTGAACACGAATATGATGTTTATTTCCTGCAACAGCGCCATCCGGTGGAGTTACGGTAGGATTAGGTAGGGAGTCAAAATCACGGATTTGCCCGAAACTTGGCCCAAAGGGGTTATTCAGCCCGCTGATGCTGAATATCACATTGGTTTTGTACCGTAGCGTCATTTTCTCGGGTTACGGTGGGTATACGGTAACGAGTATATAGTCCTGCCTGAAACGGGTGTACGGCGATTCGGACGATCGTAAAGCTTTGCACACAGGACCACCGCAGCGCGCTACACAGGGTGGGGGAACGAAAGCCGCCAGGTCCAGCAGCCTTTCGCGGCCAGCTGGTCCTTTCGCAGCGTTGTTGCATGTCGTTCCAGGACCAGCAGTCCGCGGAGGCGGCTGGACCTGGCGGCTTTCGTTCCCCCACCCCGCTACACAACCTGCTGCGGCTTTTGCCTAAGCACAAGGGGAAGATAAATTTGCGACTTGTGATTTTGGCCCCTGCCGTAAACCTACCGTAGCCATGCAGGAAGACATTTTCGTGCGGAGAAAGTGTGACATTTCTAATCAGCACGTCGAATAACCCCTCTGTGCGAAGTTACAGCAGATTTTGAGATTTTGACCCCCTACCGTATACCCACCGTAACCCGAGAAAATGACGCTGCGGTACAAAACTAATGTGATATTCAGCATCAGCGGGCTGAATAACCCCTCTGGGCCAAGTTTCGGGCAAATCCGTGATTTTGACCCCTTACCGTACTCCTACCGTAACTCCACCGGATGGCGCTGTCGCACGAAATAAACACAAGATTCGTGTTCAGCATGCCAAATAATCCCCCTAGACGAAGTTTTAGCGAAATTCACGATTTTCATTTTTTGGGTCAACGTATGTTTAGTATGGGCCGTCCGCGCACGTCGCGGAGAGTGCGCAAGGTGTGTATTGCGCGTTCCTCCCCGTTCCTCGTGCACTCTCGCCGTCTGTTTTTCTCTGCGCTTCTTCCAGTCGTGAACTGCCTTCAATGTATGCAACAGCGTTGCTCTCCGTGCGCAGCGCGGACGGCCTATACCGAGCTGGCTTCAACTTAGATTTAAGTATGGAGTTAATCACGGATGGTTCTTCACTACTGTAAGCTGTAAGATTACGGTAGAAACTTTCAGCTTATAGCGTCATTACGGATTTACCGTGTTTTAAAAAAAGTTTCCGAAAAATCTGAAAAGATGTAGTAGGGTTTCCAAGCTCGCTGATTTTATTACTCAACTTTTTACGAGTTTGCAAAGCTTTCAAAATGTAATCACGATTTTATGGAGTCTTGTTAAAGCAGCTATTGCGGTCTACCTGGCATAACTTATAAAGGAAGCATTGCTGTAAAGTGCAAACATCATATTTGGTTTTAGCGGCTTCAGTTGGCCTAGCGTGAGAGTTTTCTGTTTGTTCGGCTTGCTGCCTGAGGCGAAATAGGGTCCTTGATGGCTCACAACCCGTCTTGAGTTTTCTACCGCGATCCTACAGTAATGAAGAGCGACCGATGATTCGCTCCATACTTTAAATCTAAGTTGAAGCCAGCTCTACACAATGTTGCTTAGAGGAAGGCAAAAGACTTCTTGGTAAAAGAGATATCAACGATCAAACAGTGTATCATACTTTACGGACACCCTGTATATTGATAAAGTTTTCTGATTCACAAACTCAAATATATTTCTGCGCCAAGATCCTTCGACGCAAGAATTCGTTCTAGATTGTCAATTTACACGGTTAGGAGTAACTCACCGTTGTATGGCCTATCGTAGAACGCTAAAAATGTATATGCGATCCTTATAGCATTATCATGAAAAGCATTTGAAACGTGTTTCAAGTAACAATTGATCGTACTGCTTCTTCGTCGTTTATGCTCCGAAATACTATTCAGTTGTTCCTGCTCCTGCTCTGGTGGTGAATGTTCCTGCGTGGACAGCGAGAACGAGAAGAATGATCATGATAAGTCTACGGATAGTTCTCGCCTCAAAGTGCATAAATCTTCGCGTCAACGAGATTTGTAAGTTGCAGTGACATTCACCTTTCTTTTATTTATGCTTTTTTCATGCTCAGTGTGGTAATATTTGATGAATACTACGCCAAAGGTCTTTGAGCACGCGTAAACCACGAACTTCATTTTTTTGAAATGCAAACTTTTCTTTGTTATTTTACATTCCTTTCGAGAGTCCAGGAAAAAAAGATTTTGCCATAAGCTCTAATTACAGACCTTTATGTAGCATTCCCAGGGAAGCATTTTGACTGTACCTCATGTTTTCATGAATAATTCTGCGCCAAGATTAAACTGCCTCTTTTACATAGGTGTTGCGCAACAAACGAAACCATTCTTTGCTAAATTTGGAGCTCAAACTGCTCTCCGTGTTGCTTGTCATTATGACGAGTGCTTCTAATTTTACTTATGAGGAAACAAAAATGGGGGATAGAGTCCTTCGAATAACATAAATGTTTTTGGAGAGAGAGAGCTTTTCTTTCTAGAGAGCGTAGTGATCGGGAACGTAGAAAACGAAGCTGGTCCAGAGAAAGAAGTGAGGAAAAGTCGAGAGAACGTGGTAGGGACAAGGATAGGCATAGAGACACAGATCGCAAGAAGAGTCGATCAAGGGAAAGGGATCGTAACAAAGACAGAAGGAGGAGCAGGTAAGATCGACAAAATAGATATTCAGACTTCTTGACTTTTTTCAGATCGAGGGATCGCAAACGAAGTCGAAGTCGTTCTCGAGACAAAGCGAGAGATCGAAGGCGGTTGGTTTTATTACGTAAGCGCTTACATGTTGATACGATAACCTCTTTTAGAAGCAGATCTCGTGACCGACGCAGGTGAGGAAGTTTGTCAGGAAGTAAGGAAGTTTTTCAGGTTGTTATTCTCTTCTGAGTTGATTTTTGCTTCTTTCAGATAAACTCGGAGTACCCGCGCGTTTTACATGTTTTCTTATTTTGATTGTTTCATTGTTCGTTTTGCTGATACATTCAATTTGTGTGAGCTTTTGAAAGATGCATGTGCGGTTATTTTTGTGCTAATTTTTGGTATATAAATAAATTTCGATAACATAGATTACTATGAGTTAGTTGTCAAATCACCATATACTATTTTTACAATGTATGAACATCTGCAGAGCTAATACGGCATACTTCGCTCTGAAATCCTTTACATCTTCTAGCTTATAGTATCCATTCCACAGAGCACATGGCCAATTTAGATTTCCAGCGTAAGTTTCCACATTCTCTAGGTTATTCTTCGCTGATTTCTGCGCTTACAGCGTTTCAAGATGGATTTTCCATAAACTCTACCAATGCTGAAGGTTTTTCTGGCAGGATTGGAGATCAAAATCAGGTCAATCCACTCAGTCAAATTAGATTACACTTAATTCTTTGTCGCTGTATGAAAAATGAACTTTGCAGCTTGTAAATGACAATGTATCGACATCTGGACGGAAATCAAATTTCTTGTCGCTGGGTTTTTATCAGCAGTTTTTCGATGTGGAAACAGATCAGGTTGCCAAACTGTCATAGCTATTGGTAGAAGTATGCAATACCATCATCTTTGTAGGGAAGAAAATAATAATAGAGTAAAAAGTGGATTGCCTTTGAGTGGGGCACTTTGTGTGAAATCAGTTTATTTTCCAGTACTTCGCACTGTCAGGGTCTCATTTGTGTTTTTGAATTTGCGAAAAAAGTCAACTCTTGCTTGACAGTATTGATGCAAATTATTGGGATGCGTGACCTAGAAAGACGAGCATTCAAAGGTCCGAATAGGAATGGCTTCACATTCGACTTTCAGTAAATCTTGGCATTACGATACCCTTGTTTCGAATTGCTAAGCCTCCACCAAGATTGTTACAGCTTTTATTTTGGCTGACGTTTCGGCCAACTCGCCTTCGTCGGAACCTGTAAGTGAGAAACAAATGAGATTTATCCTCCCAAATGTCTCATCAAATGCATGGAACAGATAAAAAGTTGGCTGGAAACGGAAACGATGCTGCCTAAGATCATCAGCCCCACCTGAGACTTTGCCGAGTGCGGGTCACGGACCACCACTGACGAACGTATGTATAATTAGTGAGCTAGGCTCCAGGGTTGCTGCGGTTGTTGGTCAAACCCGCATAACTCCAGGAAAGGCGCGAGTTCGTCAGTTATTGCAGTGCATTCATCTTCCCAGCCAACTTTTAGCTGTTCCTTGCATTTGATGAGACATTTGGGAGGATAAATCGCATTTGTTCCTCACAGGCTCCGACGAAGGCGAGTTGGCCGAAACGTCAGCCAAAATAAAAGTTGTAACAATCTTGGTAGAGGCTTGACACTTCTAAACAAGGAATGGCATTGTTATGGGACTGTAATCTTAGTTTCCTGTGTATGTTAGAATCACCGTAAGAAATCTGTCAGAATTGTGACCGTCACTAACAGACCTTGAGTAATGTCGATATGGAGTGGAGTTACTTGGAGGAAAGAAGGTTATTCAGGTTCTGAAAAGGATTCTCAACAGCGTGATTCCAACTAACAAGAATTTCATCCTAGATTATGTGCATCCAATGCCAGATTTATGGGGTGAGTGTTTATCATCGTATTTGTTTTTTTAACCTTTTTGCAATTACGTAAAGCTCAGTGCGGAAAGTGTGCACTTATTACTAAATGGCCCAAGTTCTCTACAGCATAAAGTACTGGTCAATCCATAGATCCCGTGGGTCCCCGTAAGTGGTTGGTGGTTGTATGGGATCGCTTTCAGTTTTCTGGTCTTCTGTTTGGAGTTCATAATCACATTAGATTTCTAAAAATTTCGCGGTTCTTAATTCCCCGTAAAATCGTGATGCACAGGTGCATTAATTTCTAGACCAGATCATAGCCAGCTAAATCAATGGATATCTTTTCAGCGCTAATCAGCTATTTAAAATGAGGTATTTTTTCGGAGCGGATCTGTAGTTTCGACTAGCACTGAGTGTGAATTTTGATTCTGGTCCGCAATAAAAGTCCTTTTAATAAAAAGGCGACTGAATTTATCTTTTCATTTGTCAAATGTGTATGCTAGAACACAATTTTTGACTAGATTGTCGCAGGTCCCTTCTGGATATCTGTGACGCTTGTGTTCTCAGTCGGTGTGTTTGGGAATATCGCTCAGTACATCGAGAACGAAGGCGCCTCAGGAAATTATGGAAGCGACTTTAGACTAGGTAAAAGTCCTGCCTAGAGCTACATTTTTACATATTTATTTTCCAGTCACATCATCAGCTACGTTAGTATTCCTCTATGTTGTCCTCGTGCCCATAATCATCTCAGCCATTCTTTGGCAGAGAAAAACAGAGCTGCAGTACGCGTTATCTGATCTTCTATGTGCTTATGGATACAGTCTGTCTATATTTGTTCCTGTTTCGGTGAGATCCGATAAGAAGCTCACGAAGTCTTTTATAATGTCGTCTTTGTAATCAAAAAAAGACAGATTTGCAGATATTATGGACTTTGGACGTGAACTGGTTTAGATGGGCCCTTATATTCACGGCTGTGTTTATGAGTGGAGCGGTACTTGCTAAAGCGCTATGGCCTGCTTTCAAATCTGATCCTAACAAGCTGGTACCTTTTTTCTTCATTTAATCTAAGAAGATGTAACTATAATGTACTACGTTTTTAGGTAGCGTATTCTTCGATATTTGGCGTTGTACTCCTTCATTTTCTCTTGGCGCTCACATTCAAGGTGAGCCTTTCCCTTTAGAGTTTGCATCTGAATAAGATAGCATAGAAGTTTGAAGAGAACTCAATAGTTGCTGCAATCTATTGTGCATTTTCAGCGAAGCTTTTCATATAAAAGAATTTGAGATGGGGCCTCTCTCTACCAGTGCTTACATTAGTCTTTCGAAAATTACACTAGTCATTCAAAGTCAACCTTAAACAAATTCCTTAGCCTGTTGCTTAGTGGTCTTTTTTGTGAACAGCTGCGAAAGCTCGAGTGAAAACTGTGGTTTCACGCAGCTTGCGATTATGTCTGAAAAAATGTTCATTCTAATAGCTGCAGTCGTCTCGATGCAGTCGGAAATGAAAGTTTTCTGAAGCGAAGCACTAGTACGCGCGTTCAGCAAAGTCGACCGAGGAAAATTCAGTAAGCAATTAAGGTCTACTTCTTTGATGCTGCACATCCGACGAAGCCGGTTCATATCACAACGACTGGCGACAACAGCAACGCAAACAGTCAGGTACCGTAACCACTTGAATAAATGGTTTGTTATTCTTGAAGAACTTCTGACATGTTTTTTCTCAGGTTTTGATGACTGCTAATGTGGAGGCCTTGGTTTCCACCACTGTCAATTCAACAATGGCTTCCACATCTCCCTTTCGTTCCCCTGCGAAAGAATTGAGTACGGAGCCCAGTAAAGCGGTCACGAATTTTGGCAAGGAGCGCACCAAAGGAGACAATCTGAGTTCACTTAAAAATCCCATCGTTCATCAAAATACAACGCCAAGCAGTACAGTGGTGAAACCGACTACTAAAACTTAAGCTGCTACACTTGCATACTGTAAACGTTCTGCGTTAAAGAAGATGTTGGTTTTTGCTTTACTGCATAGAGCAGGTTAATAAAAAATATTCTATCGCGAGACTAGCAATAGTGTTATGGTGCGTCATCCTATGTGTTCTTGATTGAGTTCTGGTTTGCACGGTTTATCATGATTACATTTTGAGGAAGCTCATTTGTGATAAATATTTATTGTATGCTATAGTTCTATGATACTAGTTGGACCTGGCGGCCTCAGTCCTGACTACACAACATGATGTAACTCACTTTTCCATCCCATCTTCAGATAACGATGCAAGGCTTCGCACCAGCACCAGGAAGATTTTGAAAGCTCGTTATTTTGAAAACTTCTTACGAAGTTCCCTTTGGTTTTTACGCCGCCTCCCCACTACTTTTTACTTGTCTTTTTTGCTTGTTCTTTGAGAAGGTATAAGGGTGGAAACTTTTTTTTACTATATTTGTCATGCTTCGAACGCGTTTTGCTTCTCGTCCGAGCCTGAACTTGCGGCCGACAAATGTTTCCTCCCCTCTACTCTCTTATTCACACCACAATTTTTTTCCCTCCTCTGTCGGCTCCATTTACCTCCCTCTTCCCTTCGCCTAAGGAGTTAACAGATATGTACGAAGAACATAAAAGACAAAAACGGATAAAAAAGGAAGTCTAATCAAAGCAAAACTTGATTGCTCATAGGCGCGTTTTGTGACAGGAGCACATTGCGCCAACAGTGAAAGTTTTTCGAGGACTATATGAAAGCTTGGAGGAAATGAGTATGAAACGTTTATTTTCTCGTATAAAAACTTCACGTCAAAGTTATAATGTGCGCAAAAAAGCATGAAAAAGTATTTGAGCAAAAGGTCTTC
The DNA here is from genome assembly GCA_958299035.1 of Cylicocyclus nassatus. Lineage (NCBI taxonomy): Eukaryota > Metazoa > Nematoda > Chromadorea > Rhabditida > Strongylidae > Cylicocyclus > Cylicocyclus nassatus. The sequence continues at coordinate 44,666,504 of CATQJL010000316.1, read as the reverse complement.
CAGCTTAGCCGGAACTCAACTGGAACGGTTGAGTTCAGTACGGCTTTCATTCACTTAAGTTTCCAGAAATATTTGAGTTATGGTTCGAGCTCACTCACGGGCATGCGCACACCATATTTAGTGTCATGTCATTGCGTTTTGGTTGTAATCATCGCTTTTGTTTGTTCGAGGTAGAGCACGCCCGTTGCATGGCGCAAGCATGCCGGCGGCGTGCCGACTAATCTCTGCGGGTTTCGCAAAAACGATATCCCCTCTACTTTTTTTTCGCAGTAACGATAATTAGCTTGTAAGCTTCTAGGTGAGCCGAGACCTGATTCTTGTCCTTGTCTCACTTCATTATTTCAGTTCTTTGCCTCACCACTGCGTTGTTGTAATTAGCATGCTCAGTTGCTTTCCATTATTGATTTCCAGCGCCTCAGCTCAAGAATTGAAAGAAGATCAATGAAGAAGTCAATCGAAACACTGAAGAAGAATACTGTCCACAACTTTAACCTGCTGCGGGTTTTCCAGTCCTTTTCAAAGGTGTAATTAATATTTTTGAAGAATTTTGAAAAAACCGCTTTTACGTTAGACGAATTCGAAACGCACAAGCGTACCCTGATCGGCGACGCGGCAGCGACGCGCAGTTTTCTCCGCCGAGCGCGACAGTAAGCACGAACTTATTGTTGGTTTTCTCGCTTTTTGGAGTTTCAGACGCCGATCTTGTGTGTTTCGAATTCGTCCCGAATTTCAAGCGTACGATTATTGGAGCATGTAGGAAGGGCAGAACTGGAACCCTTGGTTTTTTGTGACTTCCTTGCATGCACTATTTGCGTTTAGCGTACCGGTGATGTTCCACAATAAAGTGGAATATCAGTAAAGTCAAGTAAATGTATGACAATGGTGGAAAGCAAAGTAAGACCGCTTAGCGGAGTTATACGTGCTGATTGTTTACCGATGAAGTATTCTTTCCAGCCTTAATTTATAAACTCAGTTGTTAACATTACTAACAAGGAGAGGATACTTAGTCGAAAGCACCAATTTAGATGAGACATATATCTTCTTGAAGCGCTTGAAACGCTGATTCCAGATCTGTAATTTCTAGCTTTTGTATAAGGAGTTATGAGAAGTGTTTCTCTCTAGGGTTGAGGTGACCCCCAGCAAGTCTCCCCCTATCTATGAGCACTGTAGAGGAATACCAACTGGTGGCAACTAGCCTAGTGATAAGTACTTTGAATAAAGATCACAGTAAGGATTATAATACTCGGTATTTTGGTTTTTTAACATTTATAACTTCGATTAGCATCAATATCATCAAATTTCAGGCTTTAGGAGTCTAAAACCATTAAAAAGCTTAACTTTGCCAAAATTGCGATAAAGTTGCATGCGGAGGGAATTAAAACCTTGACACTCTCCTTATCAAACAAGTCACTTGCCACTAGGTTAATTGCCGCAGTTGGTACTCCTCTACAGTGCTCATAGATAGGGGGAGACTTGCTGGTGGGCGCCTGAACCCTAGAGGAAAACACCCCTCATAACTCTTTATACAAAACCGCTCCGCTGCTAGAAAATATAGATTTGGAACCAGCGTTTCAAGCACTTTAAGATGATTTATGCCCCATTTGGATTGGTGCTTTCGACTAAGTATCCTCTCCCTGTAAGAAGCGAAAAGTTACGGCTTCTTTGCAAACTTGTTGCCAATTTTGGTCTCACCTGCTTGTAAGGGTAGAAAGCAGAAAAGTTCAAATTGGTTTTCGAATGTAGTTTTCACTAAAAGCTGGAATTCGTTAGAAACTAGTTGTGGTCCTACACTACTACTATGTGCAATATGACTTTGAGGCTTGAAACCATATGAGGATCTTTATGACAAAGTCAGATCAGCTATGAGGTGTAAAGTTCCTAAATTGCCGCTCATTATTCGTGAAAAAAGAATCGCGGCGGCTGTGCTTAAACGGCCTCCGCCGAAGTTCACCGAAATTTTCGCATCAGGTCTCTGTTCAGAGTGGACTAGTTCTGAAGGTTACTATTCAGCTACTTCGACATGGCACGCCTTTGTATATACATAACTGCTTTAGCTTAGGGTACAGCAGGTAACGGAAGATAGTTTTCAGATTCTTTTCCACTTTTTGCTTACATAGGCTGCTCACTGTGACGATTACAAACTGTTTGATGCCAGAGGACATTGCGAGACGCGGTGGGGGTGGATTTGCAATAAAACAAATCACCATAAATAATTCGCCTTTCACTTTTCAGCAATTATGTTCTCGATTTGGTTGCTCCCCGAAGTCATCAAGGCTCAACTTTTCACCATGTGCAACTTTGACTAATTCTCATTCTTTATTAGAACCCCAAACATAATTTGCTGACCGGCGGATGAGCAAGCATTTCGCAATTCAGTGCCTTTTTTCAGTCTGTGCGGCGTTTCTAAATTAGTAAAAGTGACATTTTGTCGTGACCAAATCCGTCAGTGGGAATTTGACCCTCAGATGTAACGATGCTTCTCCACTGCGTGATATTTCGGTGAAATCAGACTGTGGAGAAAGCCTCTTGGAGATTCGCGGACGAAATCCAAAACCATCTACTATGTGCGCATGGCTGTACCCGAAAATTCCAGACATCAACATTACAAAGTGTGATTCCACTCTGTGACAATAGTACTTGATGCTGATCGAGTTCGGAAACCCTTGTCGAAAACGAATTCGGAAAACACAAGCGTACTAAGATCGACATCTGAAACTTCAAAAAGCGTTAAAAACCTAAGTTCGTGCTCGCTGTCGCGCTCGGCGGAGAAAACTGCGGTTGCTGCCGCGTCGCCGATCAGGGTACGCTTGTGCGTTTCGAATTCGTCTTTACGTTATGCCTGGCATAACGTTTGAACAGAGCATGGTAAAGTGCAAGTTCCATAGGGTGGAGGACTATATGTCGCCGAAAAAGGGCGGTCCCCGCGGTCATTTGCGACAAATACGCACCCTTGTACATGCGCGGACATGCGTTCTTGCAGGAAATCCGCGCGGGACTCTTCTAAATTCGGCGACATATAGTCCTCCACCCAGTTCCATATTCAAGGTCAGCGACGCTCATTGGCCTACTGTCAAAATTAGTCTTGGTTTTATCCTGATGTGAATATAGGCTTACTTTTGTTTAAAACAATTTTTGAAGCTTTAACCGTACTCTTACAGTACTGAGGAGCGATCGACGATTTGCATTATTCTGTATTCTGTAAGTAAAGTTGCCTGTTCTACAGATCGACCCAAAATGTCGGCATAAATCTTCGTGGGAAGGGAATTATCAAAGATAAAACAATGCATACATATTTTCAAGAAACGCTTAATCTTATCGCAGCAAAAGTTATCACAGAAGATGACGGAAAACATTATCGGATTATTGTTCTCACCAATTAGGTTGATCATTTGAATACCCAATTGCATGCGACGCAAACCCCTGTTTCACTGAGATGGCGAACGAAGGGCGAGCTTCGACCACTAATCAAGCCTGAGGAATGATTCGAGAGTACGCTCGCGAGGAGGATGGAAAGCCTATAGCCCCACCCACCACTCGCTTTCAAAGACAAAAAAGGGTATCGTTCACTCCACAATTACTGCTAATTACCTCTGCTCTGCGTCACTGACCTGCATCACGCATGGCTGACATATTGGCAATTTGCGACAGCGTACATACAAAAAAATGTTGTCTAAACTTTTTGGCAATCATTTTTGTCGCCAGCATGTAGTTGCATGTTGCCAACATGTTTGGAGATCGCTACGGCTAGATTATTACTGCTACTTCGTGGATATTACTACGGCCCCAGGAGTGATCAGAAAAAAATTAAACTACCATATTCCCTCAAAATAACAAAACAATGAAATAATTTTACCCACAAATTAACTTGTAATTAAACCCTCGTGCACAGAAATGTGGGAGGCAAACCTGTTATGCATTCTTTTGAGCGGTAAGGAAAAGCATACGCTGCTGCATGACGAAGGCGCAATTCCTTCAAGAGCGATCGCAGCTTTATTAGCCGCAGAGCGCATGAGACGCAGGATGTACAGTAAGTTTCGACCCGCTTTAGGCGGAAATTGAATTGGCGGGAGTCCGCCTCGCAACAGCTCGCGCCGTTTCGCAGCTACAGTATATCCTATCGTGCTGAGAACCTACGTCTGCGTCTCTTCCGTCTCCTTAGTCTTTGCTTGGCAAAATGCCAGCGCTATGCGCTCGCGAAGCCACCAGCGATGCGCATGCGCTGCTCCACGTAGAATGTCTCGCCTAATCCAGGATGAAACTGACTGTACAACGGTGAGAGTACGCGCGCGCCTCGTTCGCGCCCGCCCAACTAATATTTCTTCCGCGCCTTCGTCATGCAGTAGACTTTAAGTGTTTGGTGATGCCATGTTGCCCGCGGTTAGGAGAAGCTCGCTTACTACCATCTTGGCTTTTCTATTTGCCTACCATCAAGTTTTTACTCTTATGCAGTACCATGTTGGTGCAAATGGAAGTCTGAATGCTTGCAATTCACAAGCTCATGATTACCGTCGATTCGTCGACCACAAGGACTGCCCAAACGTTGCGGACCACCTGCAGCGCAGCTGAAATGTTGTTAGAGCAGGACTTGTACAATGGTGAATTTATACTGAGCAAGCATTTTATCTCGCGGCGGTCCGCAGTGATGTCCAGTACGTGCGTCAACGAATCGACGATAGGAGTAAACGCAGAAAATTTGCATGCATAAGATCAAAACAAGCGTTGAACTTGGGATCAGGCGTACCCGACCTGAAGGCCGTGTTGGGTGGATAGGCGAGAAGGATTGCATTCAAAAGCGAATTTTTCAAAATAAGAGAATACTATGCTTAGAGGTGAAGAGCGAAACGCTGAATCGATAATGTCATACACTCACCATATGGCGTACCCAGGACTTCCGTTTGGGGAGTGGGCAACAAAATTTTTTTGGTTGAAGGTGCGTGGCGTTAGCCACGCACTCTGAAAATTTTTTGGTGTGCTTCCTAAGATTTTTGTGGTCCCCTAACCCCAAAATTTCGGAAAAAGGGGCGTGGCGCTTGCCACGCCCACGAAAATTCTCTTTATTACGCTAAATTGAATTTTTAAAAATTCAAAAAATTATCTCAGTTGTTTGCAAGTATAAACGAGTGATTTGCACATTTATAAAACCCAGGTAATTAACTTTAAAAATTTCGCGAGCCGTTCCTCGCCTCCCCCTCGGTACGCCACTGCCTCATCAACTAAGTTCACCGACAATTGCAAAGTTTGAATACGGTTGTGAAGAGCAGAGCATAGCTGATGGCTCTACTAGGGCTGTTTTTAAATTCGAAAAACCTTTACTTTCTACCTAGGCTACCAGAAATGCCCCACCATGTAAAATAGGTGTGAGTTTCGTAACCAACATGTCAGTTCACATCTATAAGCTCTAGAAACTATCACAATTTGCTCAACTGCTACAATTTTTATGCTTCCCAACATTGGAAAAGTTCAATTTTGAGCTTACGATTAAGTTAGTTCCAAAGGGAAAGTAGTCAGCTTTTTTATACCTAGAAAAGCAGAGGCAGAAAGCTTGTAGAAAAGCAAATACATCTGTCAAACTCTGCTAAGAATTTCATTTCGTATCGTCCCAAGTATAGATTCAAAAGTGCTCCAGAAATATAATCTTTGCATTTTTCTTTTTTACTGCTTTTGCTCCATGGGCTACCAAAGCCAATACAAGTCGAAAAAAGCATATACACCTAATATGTAGTCTTAGCGGTATGTACTATTGAACGACATCAAACTTGGGTGAAAAAAGTTTCTTGGAGAAAAAGTCAGGCGGATGAGGGGTGAAGCACTACCTCTCAGAGAGTCAGGCTGCTTGAGCTATTGTAGCCTTCTGCCTGAGGCCTCGGACAGAGTTCACGCGATTTGATCGTCGCGATTCAATCGCCGCAATTTCCATTCATTTTCATTTTACACTAGCTGCATAGCCGGCTCCGCCCGGCCCTGTCAGTACACTTTGGTGATTGCCATTTCCAATTTTTCATTTTTTTTGCTGCCTTGCTGCTAAGTGCTCGCTCTGCTTCCGCTGCTTGAAGCTGATTTGGATACAGTAGGATCTTCTAATTTGGAGATATTTTTTTCTCACTATGACTAAGTAAGTAGATGTTTACATTATTTGAAACAGGCGCATAAAATTTCTCAAGACCTGAACAGTGCAATGAATTCTTGCCCAATCTCATGAGTCTCTACCCTATTATTGTTCATACTATACACCTAATGAAGGAAGTATTGATCGTAACGGTAAATGGAGCATTCCTTTCACAGAACATTCATTACGGTACACTCATGATCATACGCGCCGCATTAAACTCGATCGCAGCATAAAATATAATGCTCATGGACATAACATCAAAATTCACATCAAAAACACTTTCACTGCACTTCACCGACAGAGGTTCAAAATGAGACATGCCGGTCATGTTTACATATTTCTGTAGAGCTGGTTTAATAGCAAATGATACGTGTTCATTACCATTGCAAAGTGCTAAAAATCAATAAATGGATAGAAAGGCCCAGCGAATTTCGGTAAAAAAGTATCCTAAAACCGTCTCCGGGGTCGAAAACATCTGTATGAAAAGTTTCAGCTCAATCGGGTGAGCGGCGCGCGTTTCTATATCACATATCCTCCAAACAGACAATTTTTGAGTTTTATGTATATGGAGGTTCAAAAATTTCGGGCTGGAAAAGTATCACAACCGAAATGCAAGCTGGTCGGCATGCAATGAACTCGTAACAGTTGTCTTGTCGCGATTGAATCGCGACGATCAAATCGCGTGAACTCTGCCCGAGGCCTAACACACTTAAAGGCAGTGGATCAGCAGAATGGACCCTTCTCGAATTTTGGTGGATTTAGGTAGTAGACCCCCCCCCCCAAGTACACTGTAGTCGAAACTCACCTGCCAATTCATGCGCTAAGTCCTGAAAAATTCGCTTCAGACCTCCACCAGCCCCGCCCACCAAATGCAAAGAGGCGGGGCTGGTGGAGTTTTGAAGCGCCTTTTTCAGGACCTAGCGCATGAATTGGCAGGTGGAGTTTGGGCTACAGTGTACTTGGGTGTCTACTACCCGAATCCACCAAAATTCGAGAAGGGTTCATTCTGCTGATCCACTGCCTTCAACTTACCTTTAGTGCGAAACGCTCTACTTTTGTTATGAACAGCAAGCTCAAAATTTGTTCTTGCCATATTAATAGTTTAGTCCTAAACCTTACCCGTGGAAGTTATGGCTCTTGAAAAAGCTCAAATCCAAGAGGAAATTCATCGTCAATTATGCTGTTCTTACAGTGCTAGTCGAGTGCATTTGCAGAGTAGCGGGTGCAGAGAAGAAATTCGACTATTACATGAGTGTTTCTTTCCCAAGCGTGGTGAGAGAGAGGTGAGACTGAGGAAGGAGAGGTCGTTTACGCAGATGCGCGAAACAGGAAAGGGGGGGGGGGCGTTTTTAGATCATATACCTGACCTCTTGCTTAACCTGACCGTATCCCTTTAATCCTCGACAGCAGACACCACCGCTTTGCTAACTGCCATTTGAATCGTTTCTCCTTACCGTAGACTAGTTGGGGAGAAGCTTTCACAAGAATCATTACTTTCCCTGCGGAACGCTCTAGGAAAGCACCCTAAATCGGCAATCAATCTGGGATGTTTTCCCTGTAAGCATATACAAATCTCAGAGTGTAACTCACTACGTGCCCTCCAAAGGCCAACACTGGGATGTTGTCTGAGAATGGATTCGTATTTGCATATTTAGCTAAGGGGTATAGAGATTGCACATGCAGACTGATCTAATAGACACGGTTAACAATTTCTCTGCCAAGGTACCTGAATAACACCTAACCGGTGACCATGGCCCCGCACGAGGGTGGCAGGTTAAAATGGAAATCGTTTTAGAAAGCAAAGGAAATAGCGTAGATACACATAAATACATAAATAAATTATAATAAACACATAAAGACACATTCGTATGCATTTGGTCGCATAAATTAATAGCTTTTTCATAAACCAACGAATTGACAAGTTTCGTCAAAATTCAGTTGATCATGTAATCTCGCTGCTGCGTGCAACCTTCTGCCTCTTGCCGTCAGATTTTCAATATCGTTTTTCCAAAACTCAGCGGTATCCTAAAAAAGTCGTCTAATCAGCGCCTGAGATCGTCTCCAAAATCGGAACACATCCATATGGTTTGCAAGTGAGCCGGACAAAAGACCATGTAGTTGGGCGAGGTCTGACGGGAAGGATGGTTGGTCGCAGTGGCCTTTTGAGATGAATTGTATACCTTGGTGGAGGGCATAAAACGCTGATTCCAAATCTATTTTTCTTATCTGCGGCGCATTCCTGGAGGAGGAATTATGAGCGTTTGAAGGGGCAAAAAATGAGTGTTTTTCTGGGATAAAAACATTGGCTAAAATTTTCCCAGCGATTGAATGAGAGCCGGAGTGTGGATATATCTCAACTTATTGTTAGAGAACTTATTTTATAGAGTGTTGGAAAGATTACCAGGGGTCCATTTAAGCGCTAGGAATAATGTTACTACTGCTTTGATATCATTTGCACATTCAATTTTTTTCTCCAATAAACGCTCATAACTTCTTGTGCAGGAATGCGCCGCAGATAAGGAAGACAGATTTGGAATTAGCATTTTATGCCCTACATAATGATATACAAGTCATCGCAAAAGGCCACTTCGACTGACCATCCTTCCCTTGTGAGGAGTATATCGGATAACAGTATGTCTCCCAGTAAAGTCTTACAAGGTGGTTTTGACAGCATTTGCCGTGGGGATCCATAGTTTGTCATGCAGAAAAATTCCCTGGACTTGTTTTTGAGTCATTTCGCAGTAGAATTTCGTTTAGATGGTGCAGTTGGGTTGCATGCTGTGTGGTCGACCTTTTTGTTCCTGTCTAGCAATTTTCAGTGCAGAGCCTCCTGTCCATCCTGCAAAAAGTCTTGTTCAGGGAACACCAGCAAACTCTTGATTTCTTTGAAACACTCTCACCCTTTTTAATCTCATACTGACCGGAAAGCGCCATTACTCATATTCGTGAAAAAAGTCGATGCTGTAACACTTTTTTATAAGAAAAAACGAACTGATGTCGGAAACGCTTCTTTTTATCGTTTGAAAATTTTACATATGAAAACTGAGAAATAGAAGCTTTCAGCTTTTCATCGAAACCAATAGGCTCGTTGTAGGAGCATGATTAATTCTTTTTAAAGGTATGCACATCTTGCCGCAAAACAACCGCCTTCCAGAGAAACAAGGATGAGAATGCAAATGCTACGAACTTATGGAAGTACTCAATACATACCACTTTCCAACAAGTTGTTACACGATAATGACAGACACGATCTTGCTTGCGCGTTATCTCCATATTCCCAATATCTTTCCATCGAGTATTAATTAGATGCATCATTTACAGCGCACACAAAATGATAAGACGTCAAAATTGGTACACGAGCATAGAAAGGCTACGAAGAGCACAGTGCAGAGAACTGGAAAAACTATGTGACTGAAGGTTGTGCAAGCTTCTTCTGGAATAATTTTAGTAGTGAAAAGCTGAATAATGACTCCCTTGCAACGAGGTAACGATATGGCCCACACTTTTTGGGGAATGGGAAGAAAGTACGGAATTGTATGGAAATCTTATGCAAATGAAGAGCGTGTCCAACTTTTTTTCCAAGTGTGGCGATTGCTTGACTCTGAGTGTGCAAAGCTTTTTCAAAATCTTTTGCAATTTTTACATAAATCTGTTCTGCGCGCAAAGTTTACTGAGTAAAATTCTGATTTGACACTTCTCCCCTCCTCTTTGTTGGAATTCGAAATGGCAGCGACGCCGTCCATCTCGAGGAAGAAAACGCGCCCCAATTGAACCACCACGTGAAGGCGTGATCAGAAGGGAGAAGGTGGAGGACTATAAGGCCCGTATGCATGTACATCCCCGCGGGGAGGGGAGGGGATCTGAGAGGGGAAGCGTCATATATCGCTAGTCTATGTATCTTTCTTCCTCTTTCTCTGTCTTTCTTTTGAAGGTTCTCATACACTGATACTTACGCATAACGGATGCCAGATTACTGCCATACAAGATTAGATGTTCACTATTTCGTCTAATGATCCCCTGGGGATCCCCAGGGGATCACCTCACATTTTTAAAGTTATTTATCTTCTTGAAAACTCGATGAAAATGCTCTAAAATCATACTGAGGATATACTTCAGCACTGCTAAACATGTTTATGGTAGAAATGAGAGAAATCTCATGATATCAAAATCTTCGATGAACCGCTGCTCGCGAGCCAGGGATTATCAAAAAAATCTAAGTCTTCAGATTCCATTTCTTCTGTCGAAAACATGCTCAGCAGTATTGTAGTATATCTTCAGTACAATTTTGCAGCGTTTTCATTGATTTTTCAAAAAGATAAATGACTTTGAAAATGCGAGGTGATCCGCTGGGAATCCCCAGGGGATCGGAAGAAATAGTGACTATTTAATCTTGTGTAGCAGTAACCTGGCATCCATTATGCGCAGGTATCAGGGTATGAGAACCTTTATAAGCAAGATAGAGAAGAAGGAAGAAAGATATCTAGAGCAGCGAGATATGGCGCTTCCCCTCTCAGATCCCCTCCCCTCCCTGCGGGGATGTACGTGCATACGGGCCTAAGTCCTGAAAAGAGGTGGTACGCGGACATCGACAAAGCACGCAGCTCTACTCGCCAAAACCATCACAGACTTGCACCAACTGATGTGCTGGGTGGAGCTCATCGGCGACATACAGGGTGTCCCAAAAAATGTGCCTACTGTTTGCTTAATAATTTTCTTGTAATGAAGTTTTTCGGGAAGGTTCAGGCACCATTTTGTCGATGGCTTCAACTTGTGGAGCGCGGCCAAAATTACCATCACAAGTATAATTGTCGAGCTGCAAGCGAGAGGGCGGAGCCTTGCGGAGTCGGATTGGAAGGTGATCAGCTCCGGCGAGCGGCCTCCTCTCCCCTGTAGCTGCGCGCTTCAGGTCTTGCTTGTTACAGCATGGTAATCGCATGTCTATGTTTTTTGTCCCTGTTAATCGCTTTTCTATTCTTTTGGTTATATTGCAGTGCCTTTATGATGTCTACCATGTAGTGGCTTTATAACTGCTTTATTTTCTACTCTAGTGCGCGTGTATCTTATTTGTCTGATTTTACTTGCATGTAGAGATAAAGTGTGGTGACACACCCGTCTGGTTCTCGGTCTCAGGAGAGTTTCAAAGAGAGTATACACGATCTTGAAGAGTGAACCTACATAAATCATTAGTCTTGTCGTTGACGCCCGTTTGTTAGTTCAACTCAGAAGTCTACACTACGAAACCGCGGGCATTATAAGCTTGGATATACAATATGAAGCGGATTACCGACTGATCTTCATTAGTGTAGGATTACGGTGGAAACTTTAAACAGCGCCGCTTCAAAAAATTTCAAAAACATGTGAAAACTTGTAATAGGGTTTTCGTGGACGCTGAGTTCAATATTATTTACACAATTGCGAAGCTTACTATACTGTGTAGCCTACTTTTTGGGAGCATTGAAAAAAACGGCCGCTATTGCCTACCTCGTAAAACTTTTCAATAGACCATTATGATGAGTTGCGAACTTCACATTTAGATTCAGCAATTCTAACTTGCCCAGTGTGAGAGTTTTTAGGTTATTTTGTTTTCTTTCTGAAGCAAAATATGTCCTTTTATGGCTTAAAACCCTCTTCGAAGTCATCACCGTAATACTACAGTAAGAAGAGCAATCGGTAATCCGTTCCATACCGTAAATCTAAGTTGAAGCCAGCTCTACAAAATGGTAAAAGCTCCAAAGCTTCTCTAAAATCTTCCTTACAAGAGAGTTATTAAGAATCAAACCGTAAGCACATTTTTTGGGACACCCTGTATAGTCCGCTACGGGAAATAGTAAAATTGAAGTGAGAAGGAAAATCAGTTTCACATTTGTCCATTTGCCACCATCGTGTCGGGTCCTGGCTCCAACGTGTTCCTTCAAAGCACGTTTTTGAGCTAAACGTAAGTAACTAGAATCAAGCGAAACAAACTATTGACTTACACGCCAGCTTAACTCTGAACGTGCAATTCTCTTCAACATCTCGCGAAGTGTCGTCACTATGCAAACGATTTTGCGGTGCTGATAATAACTGCAAGCCCCGCTTAATCCGGTGCATCCGTAGCGCAACTATTGAAGAAGCGCACTAGAGATAAGAAAATGACGTGAGATGAATAAAATTATAGTGGAGACTAATGCTGCTGTCAAAGTGATTGAATGAAGCCGACGGTCGTCTTGAAGACGTATATGAGTACACCGACACGTTAAATGCCTACAGGATGCGTCGAAATTCCGAGAGTTCAATCTTATATATAGAGCCGAATGTCTGTCTGTATGTCTGTATGTATGTGTGTACGTATGTGCGGAATAGAAAATTTTGTTTTTAAACCGATTTGGGCCAAACTTGGCACACATACTCTTCGAGGTGGGAGGCGTGTCATAGGCTACTTTTCGCTGTCGATCGATATCGATTTTATCGATTTTTAGCAGGGTTCAAGCTTCAAGACTGGCAGTTGGCACAGGTGTGTAAGTGACCATACTGATTACGAATACAGTATTAGTTTCTAAAATCACCGATTGCTTCTATGATTTTATCGACTTTTGCAAAGTTCAAGCTACAGGGCTGGGAATTGGCACGGGGGAGGGGGAGGGGGGAGGGGGAGGGGGAGGGGGAGGGGGGGGGGGTAAGTAAGCATGCTGATTACTGAAACAGCGGAATAGGAAATTGGGACGTAGAGGTGTACACAGGGAAAGGTTGTACAGGGATAGGAATGGGATTTTTATCAAAGTCTTTTGACAGGGCCGAGCGAAGAGTAAGCCAGCTAGTACTATTTGGAAATCCACTGTTAGATTTGATTTCGAGTTTCCGCCACATGCTGCAATCGTTCTCTACAGGATAAAGCTTTGCGAACCCTAGTTGATCGCCAGACGTTTCGTAAGTATCGGAAGGCCAAACTAGTCCTTCTGCAGAGCGCCAAAATCCGAAGGCTGTTTATGGCTTATGTCTTGGTTGGAAACACAAGGTATACTCTAATGCAAATTAATGTGCACAATTTAGAGAAATACTACACTGGTCCTGGGTGCACCAAAATCTGGGAATCGAATTTACGGTGCCGTATATTACCAATCCACCAATGATTTTGACTCCCATTTAATGCCACATGATGTTGGAATCATCCTTTACAAAATACACTTTACCTAGCCAAAAACGACTGCCGTATATTTTAGTGAGGATTGAAACTATCAAACTAGTACTTTTGCAGAGCGAGAAAATTGGATTAGTTCACATTTTCCGTAGCTAGAGATACTGAGGATATTTACAACATTTCAATGCATACAACGTAGAGGAGGATTTGCGCTGTCACATCATAGTAAGTGCGTTTACCAGAAGCTATTCTTTCGAAAACGGAAAATAAGTATGCGAATGGTACCTGCGTGCAAGTCGCCAACTATTTTTGGAACAAATTTGAAAGCTATAGAAGCGCAGAAAGCACTGTGTCCAAGGCTCCATTCTTTTTATATGCTATGTTAGATAAGTATTAGTTAGTTAGTTAGTTAGTTAGTTAGTTTAGTTGGTTAGTTTAGTTAGTTAGTTAGTTAGTTAGTTAGGGTCTGGTTCCGTCTTATCACCTCAGTTATGCTTGGGCTAGCTTGTTTGGGCTTGAGACTTTTGCATTGTGCAACTTCTATCGGAGTTCTGTTCTCTCCCCAGAGTCTTAGTTGGGCGAGGTTTATCAATATTACTACCAATACACCTGCTTCCAACATATACAATTGCTTATGTTGAGTAAGAGCATTTTTTTGCTAAGAGCAGGGGGCATGAGTCAGACTCCATTGAACCTCTATACCTGTGATGACTTCATATATGTCTAAACAAGCTCACTCCCTTTCCTCCCAGAAAAATTTTGCGGACTGAACTTGAACTGACTCAGTGGGGAGTTTGCCTTTTTGTTTTATTTTTTTTTGTTGTTAGTTGTTTGGTGTGATGCTTCGTTCTTCTGTTGTATGGGCGCGCCTTGTGCGTATTAAATAAATAAATAAACAAATAAGTATCTATTTGAATTCGGTTGTTGGAACAATTCCAGCTTTGCTTAGAATCGCCAACGAACTCAGCTTTTGAAAATTCACGTGAAAATTCATTTCAAATTCAAAAATTCAATAAATTTATTTGTAATATATTGTAGCCAAAAGCTTGTTCTATCATGTTGCACATAGTCAAGGAAGCAGTTACCGTTAAGGCGTAGGACGAACTTCAAGATGACTAGCTGCGTGCCACGGGTGGATTCATCAAGATTTTGAAGGGCTCGTAGAGTCCAAAACAGAGAATATTAAAATATAAGATGTGAGCTGTATTTGCAATGGTCCGAAATTGGTTCGCACCAAATTTTTTGTTTCGAGGTACTTCTCTTCTGATTTTATGTGAGAAAGTACTGGGCTCCCAGAATTTTGACACATCTTGTAATCGCATTGCAGCTATTTTCTCTATAACAGCAAATAAAAATTTTGCAAATGTTACTCGCGTGCCAGTGGTAGTTTTGTCTCTGAAGTGAATTTGAAAGCTATAACCATGCAGCAGTTACTTAGTAGCATTTTATTTCCACGTCTTCCAAAAAAGCGTCTAAATAGAATCTGTTGACCATTTCTAAGATTACTAGATGTTAATATTCCTTTTCCTTCGAGCACTTGAACCAAACTTCCAATATGCGGGAAACATTGGCGCTAAGATTCGAACGATCCTGAGATTTGCAAAAAATTCCATGTACCTAGTAGCCGGTAGTTTGCTCCATCATGCTCATATATGTCAAGTCAAAGAGACATTCCGTAAAAACATAGGAAGAACCTCGTTGCGACTATCTGGGTGGTACAAAGCTGCATCCGCCAAGAGTTCGAAGGTTTGGTTTAATGCCAAATGAGGGCGGGTCCGCTGCTCGAAGAAATGCGAAGTATAGATATTTACACTGACTGTCCACCGCTTTCAAGACTTTTGATCTAAAATACTCCATTTACAATCGCTTGCGGACAGCGGCGCACCGAAGAAGCCTTTCCCCCTCCTCTCCCTCAGTTCTTCTTCCGGACCAAAATGATCAAAATATTATTCGATTTTTGAAAAAATGTTCTTCTACTAGACAAATGTGTACCGAGTTCTTCTTCCGGACCAAAATGATCAAAATAACATTTGAATTTTTTTGAAAAAATGGGCCGGCGAAAATTTCAGAATACTCAATTTTGGAGCTGGCGAAGTCTCACATGAAAGTTTCTGTCTCCTCGGAAAAAATTTGGACAGATAATAAGATAATACAAGATAACAAAGTTGACTTTGTGAAATAATCTCCTTAGCACTCATACTTAAGACCTCTGAAATATTGCTATAGAATCTAGTACTTCGCATTTACTGACTTGGGTAATCTGTGGTGGATATGACCATTTGCAGGCAATTCTAGACTTCTTCCAGATTCATGGTGTTACTCATTATATCTAGTATCGAGATTATTTAGTCTACGAGAAGATTCATGTTTCTTATGCAGTATTATTTATTTTTCGGATGGAATTTTGTAAATTGTACCTGTGAACAACTTTGAGGCGTAAGTAATTCGAGACCTAAATTTAGCAGAATTTCTGAAGTGCTTGCAGGGCCCGGCAGGAGGTGGCATTTCAGAATTTTGAAAACGATATCCCCTTTGAAGCCAAAATTTCTTACGTCTTCCCCTTTGACCCTATTTTTGACCCCCGTAATTCCCTGACAAACAGATGTACACAAATAATAAGATGGGCGGCCTCAGCGCTTATTATAGTAGTACTACCTGGCTTTCCTGGTCCAGCCCGGGTCATCAAGGTTTTCAATGGGTTCATCCGCAAAGGAATCTATAAAAAAACATAGGGTCAAGATTTGCACAAACTTTGACGTTTATATATCTAAGATACTACTCATTTAATAGTCAGCTGCGAAACTTTACAATTTACAATAACCGATTGCGATTGGAGCGCGCTTTCCGAGGCTGATCATAACGCTGTGAACCCTATTTGGGGCTGTATCGAAGAGGTGCTTGGTGGTTTTGGAAGCGGATTTGAAAATATAGTAATACTCTCGACCTAGTCTACATTTATGTAAAGAAATTCGGGAAATTATGTGAAGGGAAGCAGGGAGCCACCCCAGGTGGCTCCCAGGTGGCGCGGGAGCCACCTAATTTCGAAAAACACTTACCATTTTTTAAATTCACATAAGCTCATAATTCTTCATACTTTTTTTGTGCTCATGGTCCTCCAACTACACAGCAAATTTGGTGCCATATCGTTACTTGTGCATTGATAACGAGCCTATTTTGTTATTTTCCTCTTACAAGAATTGCGATTTGAATTCCCGCCTGCGGGCAGGCTAGCGATCGGAGCACAGAATCTTCACATTGCTGGAATCTAAGTTTGTAGGACAGTAGCATCAACAAGGAATGATGAATAAAGAATGATATGTGCATTGTATATCGGTAAAGGGCTTCGCCCCGGACCTCAAAATATGACTTCCCCTTTGCTTTTTCGGGCCAAAAACGATATCCAGCTTGTGAAAGCGCCACCCCCGCCGGGCCCTGAGTGCTTGGCGTAACAAGATAGAAAAACTCTGCTTGTTGATCGAGAAAAAAGAATGAAATCTGAGCATTTCAAAAGTTAAGTGGTTTAATTCAGGTAATAATTTGATTGACATTGTAAATGTTGAAAAGAGGGAAAAGATGAACCTCACATTATGAGTCTCGACTTTAGAAATTCTTGTGCACTTTTTCTGAAAAAAGATTGATTTGATTTAGCTTTTGATTTCAAATGCAAGGAGAGTGCGAAATTGCTGAAATTTCTTCACATTTGTGTGCAATACTCTTCATGTTTCACACATTGAATTGTACTTTACACTGAATCAAATCTCTAGTTCGTTGCACTTCTTCAAACCCTACTCTCATTGTATGATGTTCGCGTAGGGTTTTTACCCTTCACTAATCCTCGTGTAGGTGGTAGTTCCGTCACCCACCATGTTGTATTCGTCGTCAACAAGCCTTTTAGAGGATCAAATGCAGATCAACATTCCGATGCAGAAATGCAGCAAAATATCACTCCTGTTTTGGCTGTCCACTTCTGAGTCATATAACAAACGCTATTCTCGCTTACCTCGAATGAAAAGATTGTCATCACATCTCATTGTTGACATACACTCACACGATTTCACATTTTTTGGACTAGTTGTGGTTTTTCGCGAGGAAAGGATGTGCTTCCGAATGACGTCATAGGTATGCGAATAACCACGTATGATGGGAAATATTTCGGATTTGTAGATTTAATTCCTAATCTTCCTGACGTTGCATGCGTTGCTGGTCAGTTCCGTATATTTCATAAGCAAAAAGAGTCATCTGCAGCGGAGCTGATTTGATGAAAATGACTCATTAAATATGAGTGAGTAGCTACTTTTCATCTGCTCAATCTGCTGAGTCAAAAGCTGAACACTTAGGAAAAAACCTTCAAGGTATCTTTCTTATACTGCAAAAACTACATTATTACGAGCCATACGATGATAAGAAGCAATCATATGCCAAATCATTGATATTCTCAATATTGAGCAACATTACCGGAAAGAGGAAATTAACTATATTGAATATATAGCACGAGTGTTAAAATAGTAACATGATTCATTCTTCATAAGCCGCTGATCGTAAATATCAAAAAACATATCTGCAAACCGTAAATGTCTGTATGGGTATGCTTCCGTCTCAATAGCCTTAATAAAAATAGTTTTTCAGACTGCACATACCTCGGCTCGATAAAACAATGTAAGGGATGAGACACTCGATTATGAGAAGTGCCAATTACCGTAAAAAACAATGAAGTGGAAGAAAATTTCAATAATGCAATGTGAGGATTCTACCACGTATCGATGAACGACGAAGGTCCGATTTTTTCGAATTTTTCAAATTCAAGTAATGTAACCAGTTTATAAGGCCTCTGAAAGAAATCGTGCCCTTTGGAGTAATATTTCATTCCCATTCTTTACTTTTTTTTTGGAAATCTGAAAAACTATGGAAATGGTACCTTCTCTTACCTCCTCCTTCTGCTGGCAGTCGTTCCCATTTTTGCTGCCTCCGTCTCGTTCTTCAGTTCAATGTTTAAAAAAAGCAGTGTTTCACCAGGGTTACATCTCAATTTTCCCCTTTTTTGAGCTAGAAGACCCTTTAACAGCCCAAAAATATATTGCATTTTGTAAATAAGATATAGAGAAAGTGTTCATTGTTTATTCGACAAATTCGCTATTTTAAGAGATTTCCGGGTGTAAAAAATATGCTGCGGTGTCCTGAAATGTTTCCCTCTTACAAAGCTTTACTTGGTTGAGCAGAAGAGTGGAGGATAAGAAATGAAAACAGATAAAAAATTGCTTTTGCTGTGTTTATGTGTAGAATGTGTCAATCTGTAATGGAGGCCATGAAGACAAACCCCTAATAATAAGATAAGCAAATAGATATGGCAAAAGCTCTTGTCTACGAAATAATTTCTCTTAAATGTCAGCAATGCCTGGCATGCTAAGCTTGACTTTGCGCCCAGACGCTTTGTGCGTCATTGCTGCAAAAAAATAAACAAAATGATTGTTGCTATCCGTGAACAGCCCCCCCCCCCCCGCTATCCAGGTATTGGCATGCGTTTATCACCGCTATCACTCAGCACCCACGCCCGATTTCGTCTGCACACCGATACTGTTTGAAATTCCATCGGTGACGTTGTCTGCCCCCCCCCACCCCGCCCTTTCTCGCCCTACAAAATGGGCTCCGTGCTCACCACGCCCTCAGAGCATCGCAGTATCATCATAGAGGTGATGACAGATGCTCTCTTGACACTAAAGAGAATCACTCGGGAGGACCTATATTTGTATCTCTGGTCTCTATTCTTGGTTTACTCTGACATTTCGGACATCTCTGGTGTTACTGATGTACTTTGGCTTTACAAATATAAATAGCTGCGTGGCCTCTTTTTTTATTCCACTGTCAAACATTGTGAGGACTACCCTTCATATTGATTATTCGTTTATTGGATCTTTATTGTTTCAACTTTGTTTTCTTTGTCTGATTATTGTAAAGTCTAAACATACGCTATTACAAAAGTTAATGAGTGATAAATATTCCATGTCCCTTTGCTAAAACGACTTTTTTACTTTGAGCTCTTCGGGACCCCATTTCAAAGAGAGGATTTGGATTGTTTGGCTGCGAATTTCTAAAAGTTGTAAAAATCACCTCATATTTTGGGATTATCTGCTTTTTGCGGACGATGTCCTTGTTCGCGGAGTACTATTTTCGAACTCTTTTCCTGATTTCGCAAAATCAATAAAAATATGGGACTACTCAAACCTCACATGCTATTTCACTAGCCTATCTATCATATATTGTAAGATTTCATCCCACCAAGTAAGATATTGGGGAAAAGAAGTTTTTCCAAGTATTCACGAACTCTTTATTGTATTGGAAAGCATGGCATTTCAGTCGCGTGACTCGTTATCAATCACTGGCGCTCAGCTATGATTGACTCTATGCTAAATATGAAAGAAATTTCCTCACGCGATCTTATACTATGCTTTGCCCCCCATTCTTCGCAGTTTTTTTGAAAACCCGTCGCTCCTCGATTGTGCAATTTCTCAATGCGCTTATGCAAACAGCAAGCGTGGTATTATCTTTTTATGCAGCTATGCTAGAATTGCTTTTTGCGCATAGAAGTTATTGAGGAACATGTGTCCATGAAGCACTCGGATTGTATACAAGAACTTACCCTTGTAAAATTACATGACACTTGTGCAAAATATCTTCTAAAATTGTATTGTGCCGCATTTTTTCGGTACATGTCAAAACGATTCACTGTTATATCCATCTTAGATAAAATTTGCTCAATAGGCACTGACTGTTTCCGGTTTATGATAAGCGCATCCTCCTCGCCAGTGCCTCGCGCAGCGTTTCGCCGGCGGTTAGCTTGAGAATCGACAAAAGGTCGCCCGGCGAGGACGTCGCGCTGCGGATGCGTAGCGCAGTCGAAAGGGACACTGCCATTGAGAGGACCTATATATGTATCTTCAATGTCTACGCGTGCTTGAGACTATTTCAGCGCATTTACGTTGGCTCTGCTTTTGCTGCTCGTTAACTCGTTTTTTTTTTTCTTCAGAAAATGATTGGTATGGTAAACGTGCCCTGCGATTCACCCATTGATTACTACGCTGCTCCACGTAGGGATGAACCTCCACATTGCAAAAATACCGATGGAGGTAAGAGCATGTTGATTTCTAGTTAATCCATTAATATGATGTAAATGAACTTTGGTCGTCACGTCAAAAATGATAATATATTAACGCGTATTATGCCCGCCGGTAATGATGGGTAAAAGTGAGGCAATTTACATGAGAATGATTTGCTGTAACCTGTTCCACTAATGTATGCCGGATTGTATACCGTCAAGAGCAATTTTAATCAAGGCAAAACGATTGTCTTTTTTTCAGTTACGAGACCAACGCTGAAACGGACGCCTTCGTATAGACCGCTGTTCATGAGCACCCGAAAGAAGATCGTTTATGCACCGGACGGAAGGAAATACAGTGATGGCGTCGCACTTGAGGTTAATATTACCAGATAGCACAATTTCCGCTAATTGAGAAAGACGTTTGACTAAAATAACATGTTCGCGAGCTGAACTGTGATCATCGCGCTTTATGCAGATTATGCAATGAATTCCGCTCTTATCAATTTCTTAGAAATCATCACCCGCTCTTCAGACAACTGTTGTGATAGGCTCAAAAATCCTATTAATTTGTAAAGGACTCTCGAAAATTCGAGCGAAATATCACAATGTAGCAGTGGGGTGCCGAAGGGATGGGCTCGGCCGAAGGGTTGCGAAGTTTTCAAAAACTTACATGAATTACAAAAATGTGCAAGTGACTTGTTAATAGTTGCAAATAACTAATACAATTTTTGAAAAGCGTGAAATTTAAACTAGCTCTGTAAAAAAAATTTCGGAGGCGTGGCTGATGTCTTTCCCTAAAAATAGTGGTCATAGGCCAGAAGATTGCGCTAAGCATTCCAAAAAAATGTTTATGAAGTGCATGGCTGACGCCACTCACATTCACTCGAAAATATTTTGCCTTTCTCCCTCCCACCTCCGAACGAAAATCCTGGATACACCGTTACAATATAGGAAGGTTTAGCCTTCTGGGAAGTCATAAAACCTGCGACTCGACTCGCGAAGCTCTTGTCATCTCTACTCATGCGTAATGTTTTTGCGGTTGAGAATGCGCATAATCCTCATACAATTTTGAAAAATCATTGGAGCGGGAATGGAAAGGCATACACATCTCATAATCTTGTTATGAAATGTAGACTGAAAGTACAAGTTTATGTCCCCTCAAGAGATTCTAATACCATATACATGTTCGCACTTCATAACAATAGAAAGCATTTACTTGACGTGCAAAAGTAAACATGAGGGTTCTCTGCTTGTATTAGCTACAGTCAAAGACTTTGTAAGCCTGTGCTAGAGCTAGTGATTACAATCCACAATACCACGCAATCGTATTTAGATAAACAGATCCCTGCAATATCCAAGGTAAAAATTTTGCGATTGCTGAGCAGTTATGGTTAAATTGGGGTGTCATCTAATTGCTTTCAAATCTATGCCCTGATGTCATAAAGCAAATGCTTCGCTCTGAGGCATCCCTCTGCAGTCCACGGATTTCCCTTTGGGAAGGGTATGAATGCCAAATCGTCCCTCTTGTAAAATATTTTTATCCTTGAACCAAATAGACAGAAGTCCTCTTTTATTGCTCCATGGTCAAGCATTCAGCAAACGTCTGTTTGAGCACTATCATTTAGTCAGGATTATACTAGCAAAGCCAAAGTTGAGTAGGAAAGCAAGCAAATAGTCACAAAGCAAACCCCAAAGGCAGACCATGAGTACTGAAAATGACTCCGCAAAAAAGTTCGAAAATCGTCATTCAGCTGCGCTGCGCATGATTCGAACAAAAAACCGAACAGATAGCGTGCACAAAATGACGTGCACTTCTTTTAGGTGTTGACTTTACTGCTCACCATCTGCACGCATTAATGAAACCTTTTTATTTCATCGGTGCAAAAGTTCACTATAAATTCTTGTCTATTCATCTTCGCCAAATTAGACGTTGTTGCAGAGATCCGAACCGAACAAGCTTTGGGAAGAATTATTCCTGCGAACGTTCGCCAATCGATTCGAGGAGCAAATACAAAGCCCTGTTGACTCGTACAAGACATTTGAGTCAGAACTAGAAAAACTCGATATCAAAGGTAGTTTTTTTTACTTATAAAAAAATTAAATCATATGTTGCCTGAGATGACTCACTGAGAAAGCATTTAGACTTTTTTCGTTTATAGCTCTCCTCGGAGTCACAGTCGAATATTGATTGTGCGCTCGAGTTGGTAGGAAATGCTTTTGATACCGACCACCTCAAAATTTTGTCTGAAGTCGGACCATTTTCTAGCATTTGAAAACCTTAGTAGATGACCTAGATATTTACATGTTCAAATCAGAAAGCGTTTGCTAATTTAGCTTCTTCTTTGTTTGGATCAACCAATAAACACTGACAATTCAGATAAATCGGTCTATCGGTCTACATACTCCTTAGTGTCTCCAAATCGTGTAGAAGGAACTGAAGTAGTTCTGCGAGATGAAGAAGAGCACGCACAAAAGTAAGTTTTTATTTAATGACTCATAGCAATGTCATAAAGTTCATGCTTTGCACACAATGCGCGCATCTGCATTCTCGTTTTGGTGAAAAGTAGTTACTGTAGATGACAAATATGGTAAACGATTAGAGAATTGAACTATGACTCACTGCTTGATGTGAGTCTTCAAAGTTGAGTGTGAGATGCTTACAAAGAACCAAAATACTTATTGATGATTTCGAAAATAGAAAATATTCTCTTTGACCAGTCGCAATCTTCTGTATAAACTGTTTCAGGCAAAAGCGCTCCCTCTCCTCCGAACGTCCACTGCTGCCCTTTCTGAGATCTATAAAAGAAAAAATGAAGGCGCACAAAGTGAAATGAGGTCATGATACGGTAGACCTTTGGTCTTACCTCCCGCTTTGCTTTAAGTGCCTTGATCTTGAAAATATTCGGGACAATTGTCACATACTCACTTATCATCTCGCTGTTATTTATATGAAACTTGCGTTTTAAAGTGATTTAATTTCTAGACAAGAGTGTGTTGTACATTCTATCTCTTTTGACATTCGCACACCATATATCCCAGAATTGAGCATACTGTTTGATTGTTGTGTGTACAATGATTGATTGCTGCGCGTTCAGCTGAATCCGACAATTACAAATCTCAATAAAGATTTGAAGTTTATAGATTAAGTGGTGTTCCCTGCTTGCCCGGACCATGGGTCTAAATCAAATGAAAGGTATTGGGTCCGAACTAAGTAAAACCTTGTCCTCACATTTTGTTTCTTTTGTTTACTCTCTTTCTATTAGTTCCTGTCCAGCTCTCTTAAACGGTTCTGCGGCTTCTGTGATGGATTTGATGATTTGTCTTTCTTCCAAACTGCCTCACTTTGCACCGTATGATCCATATCACAAAATGTAAATGAGCTTCACCGATCCTTCCCACACTTTTTGCGGAGATGATATAATACAGTGCTGGCCATAGCTATAAAGCCACCCTAAAAATTACCGTAATTTGCTCTCTCTTGCTCTTATTTGTTTGAAAAACCACTATTCTGTGCGCAAACTAACGTCCTACCATTGACCAGAACGGCTCCTGATTTCATGGATTTTGGCCGGAGAAAAATTGAAAATTTGAAAAAACGGGTTTCAAAGGCTGGTCACAGCTATAAAGCCACCTCTCATTTTCAATCAGTACTGGGTTTTTTGAACTTCAAATTTTTTGTACATATAGAACATCAAAACATAAAACATTTGTTACACTTGGAAGGGGTCGCCTTTCAAAAAGAAGATCCGTACTGCATTTTTTGCTCTAAAGTGCATAATAGGTCACATCATTTGCAAAAAACTGCTTTTTCACTGAAGTTTGAAGCACTTGCTTGACTCGGATGAAGGCCCTATGCTTTGCCGAGCCTTTGCAATGAATATGGCGAAAAGCGCTTGAGTTAACATTGCGTAATCGCTGATATTGATAAACGAGCCCCAACCTCACCTCCAGGTAGACGAGTTTTCGAACCGCAGAAATTGAGTTCTAATGCCCGAAAAGCTCTGTCGCGTGCTCAGCACGTCGCTTGTATAACGACAGACTCGTGTGCACAGCCTGTACGTCATTGCAACTCTGAGGACTCTGGTTCCGATTACGCCTTTTTTCCAAAAATGAGTGGTGCACTCCGTCTGATCATGATCCACTCTAACCACCTCGATCGAGCGGAATACCGCTCAGAAGTTCAAAATCCTTCTATTCCTGACAGTTTAGTAAGATTTGAATTGATGAGGAGTTCAAAGCAGTGAAATTTGAAGTCTTGTGAGATACACTGCGCACAACCGGACTGCAGACAAAGCGTTCTAACTTCATTGCGGCAAATAGGTCTTTGTAAAAAAACCTGGCGGCTTCTGCATGAGTACGTCGCCATGCAGACAAGGTGTCAACTTCCAACCAAAAGTTTTCGCGTGTCAGGAATCTAGTTTTGCGCCTCAAAAGCGCGCTTACACCTCGATAAGGTGAGGCTCGTTTACCAAGATTAGCGACTACGCAATGTTGAGTCCAGCACTTTTCACCTCGTCCATTGCAAAGGCTAAGCAAATCCTAGGACGTTCATCCGAGTCAAACGAGTGCTTCAAAATTTAGTGAAAAAGCAGTTTTTCGCAAATAATGTGAGTTATTATGCAATTTAGAGCAAAAAATGCAGTACGAATCTTCTTTTTGAAAGGCGACTCCTTTCACGTGTAAAAATGTTTCATATTTTGATGTTGTATATGTACAAAAAATTTGAGATTCAAAAAACGTAGTACTGATTGAAAACGAGAGGTGGCTTTATAGCTGTGACCAGCCTTCGGAACCCGTTTTTTCAAAATTTCTAAAGTTTTCTCCGGCCAAAATCCATAAAATTGGGAGCCGTTTTGGTCAATGGTATGACGTTAGCTTGCGCACAAAATAGTGGTTTGTCAGACAATTATGAGCAAGAGAGAGCAAATTACGGTGATTTTTAGGGTGGCTTTATAGCTATGGCCAGCACTGTATGATAATGACTGATAAGCTTTCATTCTCCTAGAAGTAAGTAAACAGACTAATGAATCGAAAGGCCCAGCAAATCCTTGCAATTACGGGCCTAATATATTCGCTGAGGTCCAAAACATTTGTGTGCAAAGTTTGATATTTGGAACATAGATTTTTCACAGTCGTCTTGTCGCGATCAATCGCGACAATGAAGTCGCGTGAACTCTGCCCGAGGCCTAAGACATCACTTACTAGCTTTTGGCTACACAATGAGCATAGTCTAATTATTTTTACATTTCAAGTAGGTCATGGTTGCCCAAATTTTTCAAAGAAAACGCCTGCTAATCTTCGAAAAAACCATTGTCGTAGTTGTTTCCATGATTTCTGAGCATGTACTGCTGTCAACGGTAATTGTGACGCAGTTTATTACTGCTATATCATTCTTAACACGTTGGCGACCGCGCCATTCTGGGCAAAACCTCACTAACGTCCTTCGCGCGGGGAACGGAACTTACCTACCCGAGATAATCTCGCACCTCATGGGTATGTGTCTGCGGGGCATAATTAGTCATAGCGAGCTCGCTGATTCGATCTCCTTGGGATACAGCTCTAATCTAAGCCCCGCCCATACATTGCACCTTTTTGGCACTGAACCAAGACATGCCAAAAAACCTGGCAATACCTGAGGACATCGAGGCTGATTCGGTGCCATAATGTGCTAGAAGATGGCTGCGAGGCTCAAAATGGAGCTAATGGAAAGAAAAAAAGATGGTTGTCATTAGGAAGATTAAGCAAATCTGATTATGAAAGTGCCGAATTAGAAATTCGTAATTTTATGCAAAAAAACCCATAAACTCAAAAATGTGAACATCCGACTGTAAAAAAATGTTATAGATTACAAAGACCAGGTATATTTAAATTGTGCTGAACTTCATTTTCTGTATATAGATAGAATATTAAATTTACAAAAATATGTGCAGCGACCTGTACACATTGATCATTTGATAGACTAGCTAACCTTCATAGTCTTTTATCATTAAGGTTACATCCTCAGGGCATGATGTTCTCACTAGAAAAATGGTCATTTTCTAACGTTCCAGAAAAACAGTGAAAAAGCAGTTTTACACGCTCCTAAGGTATGTTTCTTTTTTGCCGAGATTTCTTAAGCTAAAATTCGAATTCACCAAGGTAAAGTTGCGGCTCTCCAAGAAAAAACACGCAAAACCAATAGCATATTTGAAAAGAGCGCCTCAGAAAACCCCTAAATCTGTATTTTAATCGAAATTGAAGATAGTCGCTGAACATCAGTTTTGTGATTCTACTGAATTCCCGGTTTCATGACTGATGGATGCATTGCGAAAGCGTCGTGGATGGGGCGGGCTTAGAACACACACAGACTAGGCCTGTACGCTATGCTAATTGCTATCTGATTGCTCATGATACCTGAGGTACGCTGCGGCAAGTCTTTCGGGTAGGTAAGTTCCCGCACCCCCTTCGCGCATTTGGCCCATGCACACGCGCGTATGCACAAAAACATTATGTGGGAGTCTTTTTGACACTAACATCTAAAGCATGTGTTTCCCACTGAAAACACATGCTCAGACAATCACAGGCTCTCAGCCGGCGGCGATAAAGGGCAGTTTCAGTGAGCGGGCGGCGATACTGCAAAAGTGGCAATGAGCGGGCGACGACATTGTAGGAATGGCGGTGAGCGGGCAGCGACGGGCTACCAGCGGGCAGCTATAATCTTCCATGAGTCAGAAAATAGCTGCAGAGCGCATTCATTCCTACAAAAGCAGCCAAAAGGCGACGATGAGGCAGCGACTCCGTTAAGCTGGCAGCGACCGTGAAACGATGGGGCTGCGAATACAAGATTTCTGTCAGCGGGCCGCATCAATGCTATGAGCAGGCAGCCTTAATTCATAACGCCGTATTGTGGCTGCCAACTGGATGCCATATCGTTGCCCGCTCGAGACATTGTTGATCGCACCAGAAAAGTTAGATGTGCAGGCAAACGAGATTGGCAGCGTGGGCTCGCGTCATTTTTTCATTTCTTGTTGCCTAATCTTTGTTTTCAACTTTGCTTTTCTTTGTTTTCATTTTCGTTATCATTCAGTGCTTCATTTCAAGTACTAGTGAACCAGTACCTATAGGCGCTATTTGGAAGAGCGTTTGCTTCGGGACTCGTCGTGGTTCCCCGCTATTTGAAGATTTTTGAATTGAGCTAACGATTCTTTATATATCAGATTTCTTTTGTTCTCTATGTTTGACTGTCTATCCAACCGGAAGAAGTGCTTAATGAAAGCCCCGTTTGTTTTTGAATCAAAACATCCACTGCACAATGTAATAAAAACTCTTTTTCAAACTCTCTCGAAAACCGTAAAAAACCATCTATTCACTCATTTTACGAATGTAAACATAAAAGTGCCTTTCTCTCAACATTTTCGCCGCTGTCACATCATTCGACTACAAGCGTGCTCTCTTTGCGCTCAAAGATCTGCATCACTGCGTTTCGCATGCGTCCATTTTCGAAATGCTTATTGATTAGAGGGCGTCGCTATGGGTTGGGCCAGACTGCGCGGCGTACGCGACGTACGCCGCGTACGCCGCTTCCCCGCGAAGTCTGGCTCAACCCTATGCTTTGCTACTTCAATCCTGTGTTTGTAATTTTTTCGAGAAAAAACTCTCAGCCTCAGCGGATTACACGCGAAAACATGACCTTTTACGCAACGAACGACCATCACGGCTCACTCCACGCCAGCGTGTTGTACGCAAAGTTCATTGAGTGAGGAAGGATTGATTTGAGGTTTAGTCTGAGTGCCACACACAGCGTAAGTGTTTTCGTCGCACGTGTTTCTACCGATCGGCCTTTTCAAAAAGTAAAATTCTCATTTCGAAGCCAAGTGCATTCATCGAAACACAGTGCGCACCTTTTCAATGATGTACAGTCGGTTCATTTCATATGATCATGTGTGCCATTGCACACACCGTCCATCTTTGGCGTACCCATCCTAGATTCTTGGAGGACGCAACCCTTCCGTTAAGCGATTCTGATGTTTTCTCGCTGTTTTCTTTTCTTTTTAGGTACTATTTATCTCTAAATGATGTAAGCGATAGCAATTGCTCACTCTCTCGCGTTTTTGCGATCGCAAATCCGAGATGGGGACGCCAAAGATGGACGGTATGTGCGGGTGCACACATGATCATATGAAATGAATCGACTGTACTTGTACAGTGAGCACATAAAAGGTTTACAGTTTCACGGAAAATTGTTTGGCACGCAGTCGTTCGTCAACGCAGCTATCGTCGATTCGTTAACCGTACGGACTGCTGAAGCGCTGCGGACCACATGCGGCGCGGTTAACATGTTGCGAGAGCACGAACAATGGCGATCTTGTATTGGAGCAAGCGTTTTACCTCGCGGCGCGTGCTCCGCGGTTATGTCCAGTCCGCGCAGTCAACGAATCGACGATAGTTATTTACAGCTGTGATGTGGAACTAGTTTCTGTCTCTTTTTATCGTCAAGGCTTGATAAAGTCTCCCTACCTCCTAGAAATGAAATTAGGGCTTTTCATACTTCCACTAATTGCTGTACCATATGTGTCTTGCGTTTCTCTCTGTCTAATGTCTGTCTTTGATGTATATCTATATATTTCCAACTACTCTCTCTTTTGCAGGCATTTCATGATGTTTGTAATCGTAGTCAATTACAGCTTCTCTTAGACGCTGCAGTCACCGACGAAGACGCACACAATTCCAGAGGAAGTGTTGCACAACATAAGGAAAATGGGTTTGGATCAGAACTGACAGTTGCCTGAACGATACTCAGGCGCGAATGGATTGTTGATTCGCATGAGAAACCCCTGCATTGCGCGCTAACACTGGCAGTTCCTCACTCATGTTTGTGAATATATTTATCGCGGTGGAATGTGTATTGCTTTGTCGCCGCTCCCCATATGGATTCGTTTTATCAATGTTTGTACCCTCAAGGTCTATTATCAGCATATTTTCTGTTCTAAAGAACGTAAATCTATGCGTGTGTATCACTGCGTACTTGCGTACTCATCCACTTAACTGTTACTTGCCATTTCATTAGTTATAACCTTTATCCAGAGTTTACAAACGTGGCCATACATAGTCGTAGTATACGATCTAAGCTAACCTCTAAGCTTTTGGGCTACGGACACTTCCTATCTTTTAGGAAGGCGGGAAGCGGCAGTGAGGCGATAAGGCCACGGCGCTTTTGGTGGGTTTTCGCGGTGGCTTTGTGGCTGCCGGCTGAAAATCTTGTCTGTGTAGCTTCTTGTTATGCTTGGACTACAACGTTGTAACTTCAATTAATTCATTATAACGATGGCAAGTAACAATGAAGAACATAACCATCTGGGGCCATATCTATTTCTCCATGTGGTCATATCTCCAGATGGTTATGTTCTTCATTGTTACTTGTCATCGTTATAATGAATTAATTGAAGTTACAACGTTGTAGTCCAAACATAACAAGAAGCTACACAGACAAGATTTTCAGCCGGCAGCCACAAAGCCACCGCGAAAACCCACCAAAAGCGCCGTGGCCCTATCGCCTCACTGCCGCTTCCCGCTGAGAACTGTAGAAGCGAGCGGGCTACAAATATGGCAATGAGCGGGAGGCTAAAGCTGGCAGCGGGCGGACTGCTATGAGGGCTTCAGCGGGAAGCGAAAGTGGCCGCGATGAGGCCACCGCGCTTTTAGTGGGTTTTCGCGGTGGCTTTGTGGCCGCCGGCTGAGAGCCTGTGATTGTCTGAGTGAGGGACGCGAATTTTCGCTCCGGGACCACTATTTGAAGAATTGATTGATATTATCAGCGTCAGTGAGCTACGTGCAAAGTGTGCTCAGTCTGTTTCGGAAAGTCCCGACAAGAGACAGGTTGGTCTTATTAAATGTAACCTCTTGTAAAGGATTTCTTTTTAGACTCACAAGGGAATGGTCAGATGTCGAAGTGGCCAAACCAAACAAGCTGTACACCATTCGATGCAGTATAAAACGCTGACTTCGAATCTGTCTTTCTTATCTGCTTCCCGCTTCTGTGGACGAAGCTACAAGCCATTAAATACCATTATTTTGCTAAGAAATTACGCGTGAAATTGGAAATTCAGTCGTGGTTAGCGACGTTCGCCTTGATGCTGGGCCAAAACATGCAGCTAGCCTACTTAGAATTTTTAAAGAAAGAAGCTGAGCTAAAAGTGCAACAGTGTGCTCAATTTCGCTGTATTTATGTGTGATTTTTTCACAATAAAACCGCTTGTAGCTTCGTCCACAGAAGCGGGAAGCAGATAAGAAAGACAGATTCGAAGTCAGCGTTTTATACTGCATCGAATGGTATAAAGCTTGTTTGGTTTGGCCACTTCGACTTCTGACCATTTCCTTGTCAGCAACAGAATGGCGAATTCCGAAGCCACAAACGATTTGAGGACCTTTCGATAGAAAGTGGAGGAAGATGACTACAATGACGATGAGCACACCGAACACATGATACTACAACACTCAGCGAAAGCGAAGAATCGAGTGATGATAACAGCGAATGAAGATGTGGACGACGCCAGTTGGAGCAAGGAGATTGAGATCCGCAGGTTTCACTTTTCTGATGATGCTGCTGGGCTCGATCTAGTTTCACTGGAGGAGTGTCGTGAACCCGTGGACTATTACTTTTGCATTGTCGACTACGTCCTTATCATGTTGTGGACGAGACCAATCGATATGGCCTACAAAAATCAGTAATTTCTTTCCCCCACAGAACCGGATGAGACGAGAAAGTCTGTCGTGATTCTATTTCTAATGGGTTACGTTGCTATGCCGAGTATCTACGATTACTGGTCGTCAGATTTTGCGATAGGTGGGCACCCGATATGCTCAAAGATCATGACAAGAAATCGATTCCTTACGATTTTGCGATGCATGCATTTTGTGTATTACAATAGGAAAGATACGATAGAGTTTCCTCGATGTCTTCACGGCTAACTGCAAAAATGCATTTCGTCCTCGATTGTGTGTCTGTATAGATGAAAGCTTGATTCCTTTTTACGACAGGATCTCATTTCGGCACAATACCAAACAGACACAAATATGGGCCGAAGCTTTTCAAAATCTGTTCCAGTGGCGGATACACATACAACTTAACCGTCCACTATGGAAGACTGGGCCACCCAAGAACGATCCAGTGGCTGAAAATGCTGTAATGGACTTGATGTGAAATCTTCTCAACTGCGGTGGGATCCCCTACACGGACAATTTCTACACAAGCATTGCTGGCCGAAAAAAATGCTCAGCCATCAACACATTTGGTAGATAAATCAGGGTTGCCGTGGCTTGCCAAGAGAAGTGATAAGCCGAAAGTTAAGAGGACAAATGGTTGCGCAACAAAGGAGTGACGAGATCTTACAAGGGAAGGATAGCAACATTAGTCGGCGATTAAAGGTGAGAGATATATCAGTAGACTCGTCTTTAAACGCTGATTCCAAATCTGCTTTCCATGAGCGTTTGTATGTCCAAATTTGCCAAGGTTTAGGTGGCCTAAGATTGGCGAAAAGGTCTAAAACAATACCTATGCGATTTCCACCCGCTTTGTTCCTTCCTTGCAAACAATATACTCGATAAAAAACTGACGTTTCAGTTCTCTGTGTTTTTGTATAGCTTTTCGCCAATTTTAAGCCACCAAAATCTCGGCGAATTTGGACATTCAAACGCTCATAACGTAGATATTTCGAAAACTCGTTCCGCAAAAAATGAAAGCAGACTTGGAATCAGCATTTTAAGGCGCGTCTACTAATATACAACTCTTCTTCAATCGCCGACTAATGTTGGTATCCTTCCCCTGTTAGTGCTCAAATGGAGAGATAAAAGGGACGCCCTCATGTTATCCACCATGCACAAAGTGGACATTTTAAGTGGAAAGCCAAGAGTCATTTCTGACTACAACGCCGGCAACGCGTTCATTGATATCTCGGTTCGAATGGCTGCTTGTGGGCCTTTCGCTAGGTAGAAAGACCAAGAGATGGTGCCTTAGAATCTTTTTTCACGCGGTATACCTCGCCTTTACGCTGGGAATTCTACAAAATCTATACAGGAAAAACTACCAAAACTCGATTTCCAATGGCAAATCGTGGCTAGCAATCTGAAGCCCCATTTCGAGTCCTCTACATCTCATCATGTCGAAATATTGCCTGATCGAGCTCGAAAAAACGGGAGTCAGACTAAAGCGTTGATGTAACGCTGCTACCAAACACTATCGAACCGTTTCAGATGCCGCTCGAAGGCAAGCCAAGCAAGTGAAAAAGAGGTGCAGTCGCTGGGGAAACCCATTTTGCCTTGATTGTTTCCAGAAATTCCATACGCTTTGTTTTCTTTCCGAATGACTTCGCCAAGTTTCTGAATAGATTGATGAGTGGATTTAGTCTCATAAATTTGTGAAGTACTGGAAAGTCCAAAGCGAGCTTACTTCCCTCTTTGCACCCATCGCGATGCCCTGTGTTCTGTATGTAAATCAGGCCATTAGCATTATAACTGCATAAATAACCTAAGACATTTTCGTTATCTCAGAAAGATGGCATGCATATGCGCAGATGCACGGAAATGTTGAACGCGAGTTAGAGCGTGCATAGGTGCGTATCTCATTTCAAAGCAGAGTTCTCAAACATCTCCATGAAGGGCCGTAATGAACAAAATGAAGATGCTCGACAAAGATTACGTGTTCGGACGAACGTCAATAGAGGTAATGAAGACATTGTAAGCCACTGCCGCAATTGTCAAGAAGCAGCAGAAATGCCGTTGAAAACGCATTTGAGCTCCTGGACTAGAAAGAACAAGCCGTGACGGAGTGCATATTAATTTTGCTGGACCACTCGATGAGAGAACATACCTCGTACTGCCCGACGCATATTCCAAGTGGCCAGAAGTCTGCAAGATGTTGTCCTCTTCAGTCAAAGCAACGCTTACGAAATTGAAAAAAGGTGTTCGCTCATTTCAGAGAGCCACGAACCCTGAACTCTGATAGCGGAAATCAATTTACAGCAGAGTTTCAGGATTTCTACAACCATGGCATTGAGCATGCTCATTCGCCACCACATCCACAGTCAAATGGCCAAACAGAGTGTTTTGTAGACATCTCAAAACGAGCATTTCAGAAGCTGAAGGAAGGGGAAGGTCAGAAATATTGGCACAGTTCCTACAGAACTCCCGAAGAATGTTAAATGCTGCTTTACTTAAAATCCTGTCCTCAGCCAAACTGTTCCTGGGACGACCGATCAAAACGACAGTTAAACCAATGAAGTCCCAAGGGAAAGGAGAAGGTGATACCCAGATGGAAGAGCAGGTCAATCGACATCATGGAGCAAAGTCCGAGTCCTTTATCAAAATGGACGTGTTTGGATTAAAGACTAGCGCCCCGGACATCGACGTCGCACAGAAGAACGTCTATACGATGTGGAGACGGAAGATAAGCTTCTTCAGAGAAGGCATGCCAATCAGATGCGCAGTGAAAATCTTGAGTACCTGAAGCCAAGGAAGAAACGAACACACACTCAAAAGAAAAGCGAAAAGCAAGCGCATAAAAAGAAAAGCAAAAAGCCAGCGCTTTGTTGCAGATATGCCGAGTTCAAAGTCCAAATCTCCGCTGTCACCAGCACTGAAGCTATCAACTTCTGGGAAGTATCCATTTCGACACCGAAAGCAGCCTGTCAACTTCAAGTCCACACTAAGAAAAAGACATAATCCTTTGTCTTAAGAGGGGTGTTGAGGAATGATGTGCTAAATGATATGATACAATATGCCACATGTTTATGTAAACAATACAGCTATCATAGTTGTGACAGTAGTACACTTCTCAACTTATAGCTTGCGCTCTTAAATAATGGCTTCTCTGCATCCCCTCTGGTACATAACAACGTAAAAGAGCACGTCCGCTGGAATAAACTTCTTTATGTAAACATAACGGGGCCGTACCCCGTGCAGCAGGAACATGAATGCCATCCCCAATCTAACAAGGAAATGTCAGAAATTGAAGTGGCCAATTCAAGCAAGATGCATACATTAGATGCAGCATAAAATGCTGGCTCTAGATCTGTCTTCCCTATCTGCAGAACGCTTTTGTGGACAAAGTTATAAGCCGTTGAAGACCACTATTTCGCTAACAAGGAGAGGATACTTAGTCGAAAACGCCAATCCAGATTAGACATATATCGTCTTAAAGCGCTTGAAACGCTGATTCCAAATCTGCATTTTCTAGCTGCGGAACGGTTTTGTAAAGGGAGTTATGAGAGGTGTTTCCCTCTGGGGTCCATCCGCCCTCCACCATTTCTCCCCTACCTATAAGCACTGCAGAGGAGTACCAACTGGTGGCAACTGACCTAGTGGTAAGTGACGTGCTTGCTAAGGAGAGTGTCAAGGTTTTGATCCTCTTCGCATGCAACTTTATCGCAGTTTTTGCAAAATTAAGCTTCTAAATGGCTTTAAAGCTCTAAAGCCTGAAATTTTTGATGATATTGATGGTATAGAAGTGTCCAAGGTAATACGAGTATTATGATCCTTACTGTAATCTTCAGTCAAGTTAACCATGAGGCCAGTTGCCACCAGTTGGTACTCCTCTACAGTGCTTATAGGTAGGGGAGACATGGTGGAAGGGCGCCTCGACCCTAGAGGGAAACACCCTCATAACTCCCTCTATAAAACCGCTCCGCAGCTAGAAACTGCAGATTTGGAATCAGCGTTTCAAGCACTTTAAGACGATATATGTCTCATTTGGATTAGCGCTTTCGACTGAGTATCCTCTCCTTGTAAGAAATCGTGCGTGAGAAAGGCAAACTTGATTGTATAGAGCCATTGTCGGCTCAGTGCTAGACCAAGACATGCAACTAACAAGGAAAGGATACTCGGTGACCGTGGCCATTTGGAAGATGTATACCGTAAGATGCAACTCGAAACGCTGATTCCAAATCTGTGCTAGATATCTGCGAAACGATCACGTGAAGGAAGTTATGCACTTTTTTTCTTAAAAAATTTACGTATTTTGGAGTAGTTAAAAAGAGAATTTTGGAAGTGTTGTTGTAATTATATCTGTCTAAATCATACTCAGCATTTGAAAAAAAAAATTTCATTGATGATTTTGACCCTCCGCAGTAGCGCAATTTATTCATGAGAAAAATCATAACTCCATCTAGGCTATTGTTTCGCAGTTACCGAATGCAGTATTCGAACCAGCATCAAAAGGTGCATTTTTTGATATACATGTCATTATGAATGGCCACGCTCAGCAAGTATCCTGCCCTTGTAGGTCACTTCATATGACCCGTACCTAGAGGTGAGCTAAAAGGGCAACAATGTGCCTAATTTTGCAATTTTTGCGTACAATTTTTTCGCGGTAAAGCTGCTCATAACTTCGCCTACGAAGGCGTTCTACAGATATGAAAGACAGAATTGAAATCAGCGTTCTATGCTGCATCGAAAGGTATGCAGCTTGTCTGGATTGGACATTTCGACTTCTGACCATTTCCTGTAAGTAAGAGCACATCAAGGATCGCCTTCGTCGCCATTTCTCTTCATATTGAGCATAAATATCGACATTCAGTTGTCGCATCCGTGGACACTCCTCCATGCGGATAACGTTAAAGGCAGTGTCTCGGCAAAACTCCAATTCAATTTTAACGCGGTAGACTCCTTATTGCCCAAGTAAACAGTGCAATCCCGGTTGAACAGCATGACTTCCTTGCCGAGAAAATTGCTCTCAAACTTACATGCGCAGGCCATTCCTACACGCATCTGGACGAGTTGACAATTTCCTTCTCACCATTGAAGGCTGCCCGCCGCAATGCTATAACCATTGGGTCCTGCAACGATTCGGCGTCATCAGCATTGCAGCACTCGTCCAATTCCAAAGGGAAGGGCATTGGAAAACGCTCGTTTTCGGCACTTTCAAGCTCTCAAAAGTGGATTTTCGGAATCAGCGTATTGAATAACCCCAGGTAAGCGAAAATTTGAATATGTTGAGATTTGCCGAGCCACTGCCTTCAAGCTACTAAGCGAATCGAGGCAGGAGCTTGAAGAGGCAAGCATGAGGTGGGAAAAGTGTCTATCCGAGTAAGGCTTGCGACTCAACGTCGAAAAGATTGAGTACCTGGAATGTCGGGGGCAAACCGATGACAATCACCATTGACAGACAGCCGCTGAAGAAAGTCACCACTTCAAACACTTGGGTGTGTGTCAAGAGGAGCGACTGTTATTGCCAGATAGACACCAAATAGCGCATTTTTAGTACTTTATGTTCTAGCGGCAGTTCAAATTTCTAACAAGATTTGTATGAATCGTCCCACGGGTTGCTTGATCTTATCATCTCAAAATAAGTTTGAAACATAAGTGTTGGAAGCCAAGAACCCGTGAAAATGCGACTAATGGAGTTTTCGTGAATATTTCAATCAAGTTTTCACCAAAAGCCGTCAAACTTAGCAAGTTTCAGATTCAGATGATTAGTAAGCTAGAGCACTTTGTGTGGTATTTTTGAAAAACTCGCACAGCTCTAAATCGAGCTGTTAATTTGGTGACCTCCGGGAAAATCGGGCCTCTTGACCGTCTCCCACGAACACCGATGTGCGGCACATTTTCGGAGTCGCTCCGATCGCGGACAAAACGCGTGGAGCAAGATTACAATGGTATAGTCACGTTTTAAGAAGTGATGACGATACCCTAGCATTTTACAGAATAGATCACGCGGCCGGCCGAACCAGTGTTGCTTGGACATGATTCGAAGAGACCCGTACGTGCCAAACCTCATATAGTCGTCCTCACCCCACGAGTCGCCAAGTGGGCGATCGTTGACCCGGAGCAGGCCGGTCGCGGCGGAGCGCGGCACCTTAGCCCTCAGTTCAAATTTACGTATGTTTCTTCGCCGTTTTTCTCGGTACTCGTCCGTTTTTTGTTTGATATAAGGTAAATTCGCTAGCGAAATTGACCACTTTGTTGTTGTCGAGCGTTGTTTGGGTGGAGGACTATATGTCGCCGAAAAAGGGCGGTCCCCGCGGTCATTTGCGACAAATACGCACTCTTGTACATGCGCGGACATGCGTTCCTGCAGGGAATCCGCGCGGGACTCTTCCAAATTCGGCGACATATAGTCCTCCACCCGCGTTGTTTCGTTCTGCTATGCTTGTTACTTCAACTCTGTATATAGGTAAGCTTGAAGAAACGACATAGATGGGACATTTTTGCTCTAGGTCCTTTCTTTGTAAGTGACATGTGCAAAAGCGTTGCTCTAGTAAATTATACGTCACAAATTCGCCATCTGCATCGTTCCTCTAGTGGCCAGAAACGACGCTTGACAAAAATAAAGTGTCAGTTGTCTTAAAGAACATTGCCAGAATCAGCGAATAACCAAGCAACGGGAAGAAAAGGGCGGAAAAGGATTACGAAGATTTGAACTGAGGGCTGAGGTGCCGTGCCCCGCCGCGACCGGCTTGCTCCAATTTAAATTCGAATTCGCCCACCGGGTGACTAGTGAGGTGAGGACGACTATACCATTAGAAGCAGCCGCGAGTCGATTGTAAATCACGATGCATGGGTGGAGGAACGAACACCTCAATTAGGTGTCGCCTCCGCGGCACTGGTCCCAACACGATGCACAACAGTAGGAGGAAAGGACCAGCCCGCGAAGGCGATGCTTCATTGAGGCGTTCGTTCCTCTACCCACGATGCATCACCGCTGACCCTGTCACCGCGGGACAATAGCAGAGATAAAGAAGAGCAGAGGGGGGGGGGGGGGGTGCTGCCCATCAACCTGGCGATATGGAAACACAGCGCTTGAAACTATTGGAACGCCCATAGGTTGTCGGTGTTCGTGATGTTCGCGGTTGTCGGGGTCAGAGACAGTTTAGAGAGCGCGCGAAACGTGAAGGCTATCATGAGGTCCTAACGACCGACAACCTCGGCAACCCCGACAACACCGACGACACCGCGATCACCGACAACCTATGGCCGTTCCCTAGACTGCAAATTACCTTGGAACGTAAATTCTCATAATTATATCCAAAAATATCAACATATACTTAATCAGAGCCTAGGGGATCGTTCATACCGCGCACAAAGGCGGACGAAGCCGGACAAAGCCGGACGAAGGCCGACGAAGCCGCACAAAGGCGGACGAAAGCATGTGTGAGTATGTGTGTGTCGAGAGAAACGAGACGAGACAAGACGCGCCTTCGTCCGCCTTTGTCCGGCTTCGTCCGCCTTTGTCCGGCTTCGTCCGCCTTCGTCCGGCTTCGTCCGCCTTTGTGCGCGGTATGAACGATCCCTAACATACCGTCCAGTGGGTGGGTAGGGCTGCCTTTGCCGCTTCCACTCTCTGCAACATTTCGCTTCTGAAGACAGCTTCTGCAGCAGGACTTGGTGGTATTGTTGAGGGTATCGCTACTGTACCGCGCCGCCACAGACCCCAGTTATGGTGAACAGTGAAACAGTGACAGTGCTTGCCAGTTCGAGTCGAATTTTCATTTTTTGTTTGCATTCATGTCAATATTCAACAAGATTGCGACTGAAACATGCTGACTAGCGCAATCGTATGATTATTCAGCAAACAAGGGAACTATCGACCCCATAATCAGGCAACACATCGGACGCAGAGAATCGACAGGATGAAATGATGAAAGAGCAGAAAGACTGAACAGCGCGTTCTTTTTGATACAGTAGCACACCCACAACTGATGTTATTACGAGTCTCTACAGAATTGTATCCACTATTCATAAGCAACAAAATTCTATATAATTTATAACCAAAACGATTTATTCATAACAATAACAAATTACTCGTCATCTCCTGACGCTTCACCTCCTTCAGCTTTCTTCATGTTGCGTCTCTTTACACGTCCTGGGCGGCCGCCTCCGAAGGGTGATTTGAGTGAGAAGTCGATGTGTTTCTGCGAGTCAAGACGGACGATGAAGGATGGTACGTCTACTACTTGGCGGCGAACACTGAAAATGAAGTTGTGAATTGTTGATTTGTTGATTGTTGTTGTTGATTCACGTAGTTTATGCATGAAACAAGTACTTCCATAATTCAATTTGAAACTCAATGTTCGTTCTTTGCAAAAAAAAACTCCGCTTGACGCTTTGAAGTCGCCAGTCGTTTACTGTAGCTGAAGTGGATTAAGCGGATCAAGTATGGCGGGTGCCTAAGTGCAGCTACTGGCAAAACTATGATGATGTTACATACGAACGGCTCCACAAACGGATTTTGCTGTGCAAATTTTTCCAGGCGAGTTACGGAAGCTATAAACGGGTCATATACAAATGCGGCAAATCGGATTCCTATAAAGCCGGGGAAAACCCCTGCACCCGCGCGCGCATTCTCACATTTTCGTTTCTTGATCCTGATGGGGACATATCAAAAAACAATATATCAAAAACATATGGGGAATATCGGAGTGAAAGGGACTCGAAATCAATATGCTAGAAACAGCACACTCAGCACTGTGCAAGTATAGTCTGTGCCTTTGGATTCTACCCATAAGTATCGTGAGCCGATCGTTTGCTGCCTTTGGAACGTAGAGGAACATTAAATGCAGTGTCCAGGCAGATCTGGACCTCTTGAGATTTTTACTGGAAAGTGCAGTACTTTTGGGGTCCTAACTAAGGCACTGCTCAAGCGGCAGCGCAGGAAGTGCTCTAACGGCTGAAATATTCCCCTCGAAATTGGACCCCGCGATCGTATTCGCATGGATTCATGGCTGTTTCGCCCAGGACACACGCTTTGCGCCATAAATCCATGCGAAATACGATCGCGGGTCGAGTGTGGAGGCGAATATCTCAGCTGTTAGAACACTATCTGAGCTGCCAGTTGGGCAGTGGCTTAGTTAGGACCCCAAAATTACTATCCACGTGAGATCCCCATGTGTCCAGACTTGCCTGGACGCTGCCTTTAGGGTCGAATTCCTTTCCAAAAATAAGCGTATAGGCGGCGCAAAAGCGCGCGACAGAGAATGGAATGAACTACAAATCTACTCCTTTTCAAAGATGATCATACACAAAAAAGTAATGATAAACTCTCCTTATAATATCAAACAAGCTTCTGCTATTTTTGGAACAAAGAGAGTATAAGACGCGAAAGCTCCAGAAAATAAGATTTCCAGAGTAAGGGTCATCATACTTCGCCGAAAAAAAGCTCAAAAGCGCCCAAAAAAGCTCTAACGCCCTAAAAAAGCCCAAAAGCGCCAGAACGAGAACATCGTTGACAATATCGGTCGTTGAGGAAGCCTCAGTACCTAACGAACAGGAGTTCGAGGGCAGACGGTCAAGAGGAGCGATTTCTCCAGGGGTCACCAATAAACAGCAGTTTGGAGCTATGCGATTCTTGAAAACTCTCAGACAAAGTGCTCTACCTTACTAATTATCCGAAGTACCATCTAAGTTTGACGGCTTCTGATATATATCTAATCGAAATAATCACGAAATTATAATTAGTTGCGTTTTCGCTGGTTTCTGACCTTCACCATCCAAGTTTTGAATCTGTTCCAAGATATAAGGTTAAACCGTCCCGGAAACGATCTTGCATATCCCTTCAGAAATCAGAAGTCTTTTGAAACCTTTTTGAACGCTAAAAATGCGCTAATTAGTGCCCATGTGGTAAAAATCGCGCCTCTTGACATATAATGCGAGAGTTCGAGGAGTCCGAGTTCGAAATGCAAACACTTGCTTGAACTTTCAGTAATAAGGAATACACCGCCATGCTCGTGAGCTTTTGGCATCAATTCCTAGGAAAAGTTTGAACTAGACAAACAGCTAGAAGGACTAATCAGAATATCACGACAAAGACACAAAATCGGCTGCATCAGAAGCTAAAATAACATGCGGATTCCTAGAAACTACGGTTGCCAAGTCACACTGATCTCTTTCATCCGGGTTGGAACATTTGGTAAAACTCGACATTATTTTGATGGGCAGACGAGAAAACGACGAAAGAAAATGGTTGCGAAATCAACACACATGCCGTAGCGCCAAAACTTGCCGTGAAATGGGGCGATCCGGCTCTTTCTGGCGCTTTTGGGCTTTTTTTGAGAGCTTTTGTGGGTTTTTTTTTCGGCGAATATGACGGGTCCCTCTAGAAACCCCCAAAATCTGACGAGAAGCGCCATTCTAGATTTAAGAATTCTCACAAATGGACCAACCCTTCGGAGGCCCGCAGCAAAATAATCATGCAAAACAAGAAAAAAAAGGAAAGATACGACAATACATAAATTGCTCACCGAATGTG
The DNA here is from genome assembly GCA_958299035.1 of Cylicocyclus nassatus. Classification (NCBI taxonomy): domain Eukaryota; kingdom Metazoa; phylum Nematoda; class Chromadorea; order Rhabditida; family Strongylidae; genus Cylicocyclus; species Cylicocyclus nassatus. The sequence continues at coordinate 44,624,971 of CATQJL010000316.1, read as the reverse complement.
GCTATGTCTGATTAGGACACGGGCGTGATGAATGGATTTTGCCAATCCCAACTTGAAAACCTGCGTCTGCAAACGTCTCTCGAGGAAATCTTCCACGCGAAGACCGAGAATGTAATCGAGCTTCATTCGATCCTCAGGAAGCACTCCAATACGTACAAGACGGCGAAGAAGAGCATTTCCTTCGAAAAGTCGTTTGGGATCCTTTTCTTCCAATGTGAGCAACTCTCGAGCAGCCTTGCGCACCTTTGCCAGTGTGTACTTTACGCGCCAAACTTCACGTTTGTTCTTCAAACCGAACTCTCCAATGAGTTTTAGCTCCTGAATAATTTTAAGATATCGGCGATGGCAAAATATATAGGTACACCCTCAAAAATATCGTAGTCGTAAAGGGCGGAAGGGTTGCCATTAGAATGTGTCTGCGAAAAGTTACGCGTATTTCAAGGTTTTTCAGCGATAGCCTGAAGAGTTGTATCTTACGATCATTCCCCAAAAAAGTAATCATTTCTTTCTCGAGCGCAGGAAATCAACAAAATATCAGGTAACTGTATATAAGACTTTAGAATCACAAAGGCAGAAAAGAGGGATTTACCAAAGCGGAACCCAATATTTACAAACATCTTAGTGTCTATCAAATAAAAATTTTAATGAAACTTTTTTCTCTTCAATCAAAGTACGTAGGAATAAAACACGAGCTAAATCTCTAGGTTGCTTTTAGATTAAAATCTCCAAGGAAAAGACGAACGGAGATGGAAGATTTTCACTCACTAAGTGTAAAAGAATGAAAAGAGGAAAGTTAGCAAATCCATCAGCATACGAATTATACCAGAAAAATGAAGCTGACGCAAAATGAACTTTTCTCTGACAAAATTTGGAACCCCTGCCGAACATAGAATGTGAAAACGTCGTTACCTGGTCAAGACGCTCCTTCTCAAAAGGACGACGTGGAGCCTTCGTAACCTTCGAATGCACAGTCTTGATCCGAGGCATGGTTGACCCTACAGAGAAGCAATGACATATGGAGAACTTAAAATATAACTCGAATCATTTCACGAAACGAGCAGTGATAAACACGAGGGGTCGATAAATCACAGAGTGGATAGATCTTTCATCATTATTAAAGTGACGCAAGGCAGTGCAAGAGTAAAGCATCGTCACTGGTGAAAAGTGCCAAAAGTTCTGACCAACTATTCGCAAGAATGCAACAGATAAATGCGAGATTTCTAATTCTGAGTCTCAAGAAGTAAACTTGAAAAAGTCTGGAGGAATTGCCTGACCTTAATCACGGATATCACACTAATTTCGCAAGGCTCATTTCAAGAATGCGGCGGGCATAGGCAGAAGAATAAAAATACATCGTTGAGTAGCAGCTAAAAGGACCTTGTTCTTAAACTGCGGAGAGAGCAGGCTAGGATATGTCACCGCTTCAACAACGCAAAATATTCTTTAGTGACAACCTACCTCGAGCTTTCGAGCAAGCTTCATCAATCTAACGCATCGTCCCGGAAAACGGGGGGCACGCGTTATGGAGCAAAGCTACGCCGCATTCCCCTGCGGTATATCCTGAGGGCCATTTGCGTTGCGTCGTCTTTAATTGCAGCTGCGGGAGTAGGCTGCTCATGCCAGCGGATTGAGCCATTCCCTACTACTACGATCTAATATGTTCAAATTGTATAAATGCAATAAAGAAAACAAAGAAGGCTGCAATTTGAAAAATTAAAAGAAATATAGATGGATCTCAGGGATGTTTGAAAGGCTGACTGATATATCCAATGCGCTGGATTTGAGTTAAAAGTGTTCAAGAAGTGGAACACGACAATTAGTAGAGAAAATGTAGAGGTTTTCCGCCAATAACTTTCCAAGAGAAATCCATCTTTTACTTTCTCTTGGTTTGCTTGCAGACGCTTCTTCCTCATATTCTAAATTTAATTCGCCCTTGAAATGCGTTTATCATCCGCATTTTGATCTCTTTATCTATGGAAAATATGGGGAATGGCTTCAGTCCGCTGGGTAGCGCTAGCTCCTTTGCGACTGCGATCAGGAGCGATGCAGCGCAAAGGGCCCTCAGGATATACCATAGGCAAATGCGGCATAGCTTTGCTCCATAACGCGGCGCCGCCCCGGAAAACCGTGCTAGGCACAAAATAAAAATAAAATTTTCCCCAACCAAATTTCTGCCACATTTATGACTTTGACCCCTACAAATTATCCCACCATCTAATAGCAACTTTCTTTATCTTGCTCGAAAATAGACGAGAATCGCGGAGACCAAACTTCTATTAATGGACAACTCACTCACAACAAAAGACTAAAGCGTACGCCTTCCAAGAAAAGTTTTATGCCTTCTGAGTATTCTACGTCCCAAACCTCCATGAATCAAGTAAGCTCAGCATTTCAAAGTTGCCCAAGCCCTCCAGCAGGGGAGGCAGTAATCTCTAGAGGAAAAAACGAAGGCGGAGACGCTCGATCCATGCCAGAGCAAGTGAACGATGAAACATCGATGTAAAAGGAAGTGGAATGTAAAGATGGAAAGCACAAAGAATCATTAAAACCGTAAGCATCGAAAAAAAGCGAATCAATTTAAGATGAGAGCAATGAGAAAACAGTACTAGACCCAGCACGAATCCACATCGCTCGTACCTTAGCTGACAAATTCTATGGAATAAGCCAGGTATGTCGACCTCGAAAAAGCTTGATTACGTCCAATATGACGCATTTTCAAACAAAATTTAGTAAATTCAATGGGAATCCAAAGAATGCGAAGCCGGGAATGTTGCGTGGTACGGTAGTAGTCGCACTGAGACCACGTCCAACGAATATGGCATGACCTTTATGCAGTTGGCCGTTTGCAGCATGAATCCTTGATTTCTCTTGTTTTTCTGTTTGTTAGCAAATCTAAGGGATCGGCCATACTATTCCTGTGATTCCTACAATCCCTGCGATTCCCGTGATTCCTGCGAGTCCCATGACAGTGTATGTTGCGAAAAACAATGTATACTGAAGTTCGCAAAGTGCTCCGTGTGCGGCACATCGGAATTCGAGGAATCACAGGAATTTTAGGAATTACAGGAATCGCAGGAATCACCTCCTGGAATATTATGGCCGGTCTCTAAAGGTTGTGTAGATCAGTGAGTTTTTTTTAGATGGATTTACCTGATCCGTATCTTCCTGGTGCCATCAGTCTATTCGAGCAACTAGACAAGAAACTTATCGTTGTTCTGCGAGATGGACGGAAGTTGATCGGATACTTGAAATCCATAGATCAATTTGCTAACCTTATTTTGGAAGATGTGGTTGAGCGGACATTTGTTGGCAAGTACTACTGCGACATCAATCAAGGCTTCCTTTTGATCCGAGGAGAAAATGTTGAAATCGCAGGAGAAATAGACGAAAGCATTCCTATGATTTACGAACAGGTTGGTTTGTAAGTTTTACTCAGTGGTAATTGCCGAATAGGTGGAATTTTTCGTTATTTATTTTATCTAACATTTCTTATAATAGTCTCTTATGGCTAGGATGTTTTGGTAGTTTTCTCTTTTCCTTGCCGTTGCAACTTCAAGCCATGGTTTGAAGTTCGTCACTGCTCCTTTTGATGAACTTCTCCTGGCTATCATGATGTTGCGCATGAACTGTGTTCAGCGACCTCTTGGCTCTGTGAAAGACTGGGTGTGGGTTTTTCAGAAATGCAGAAGTAAGGAACAATCCAAGTAGATGGAGATTTATGCTGAAAAAGTAGCCGAGTCATTTACAAAGAAGATTCCAACAAGATTTTGTTTCCAACCAAACCCTCAAATTGGGGTTTTATTTGAAAAGCCTTATATTTTGGACGGAGCAAGCTGTCTCAAGCGTGCGGTAGCAAGTTGCACTGACCACAACGTCTCCAATGTATTTGGAGTGTAGATCCCAAGTTTAGTACTGTATCAGAGCAATAGTATTTTTTCTGGTTCTTATCATTTATCACCCTTTTTCTTCTACCGCATGCTTCATGGCACTTCTTTTTTTGCGATAGGGATGGTCATAAAGCGAAATAGATAACTATGAGAGAAATTTTAAAAATCATTCGTATAGGCATTATTCGCAAAAAACTTGTAGCACTTTCTGACATATCAAGAAAGTATACCGATTTTGGCACCATAAAAGGATACAAAGGACATTTGGAGGAAAGCTGGCGGCTGGACGATTACTGTGTAGGAATTTTCGCTGCGAAACACTGTTCGATAATGGGAATTGCGAGATTGACGTCTGAATTCATGCTGTCTGGGATTTGCCTGAAACTGGGTTCAGATTCCGATCAACATGATGAAAAATGATGCATCTGCCTTTTGCAGATATCAAGACGATGCTGTTTCCGCATCCCTCTGGAAAAAGCGAAAAATCCCAGGTTCTATTTGCTCGCTTAGAAAGAGGTTTAACTTGCTGGTAACGAAGACAGTATAAATCGACTTTACGTATTAGGTTCTGCTCATTATGCAGGATGCAGGATCTTCTTGTGGGTTGTTAGTCAGTTGTGAGGGATTGTGCACACTAGATTTTGTGAGCGCGAATAACGAGTATATACTTGATTCAACTGCCTCGAAAAGTGCTGTATAACCACGATTAGCATATTGAGTGACTTTCCAAACTATTTTGGAGCAAAATTCGTTTTCACCGTGGGCCCAGGCACAGACTGGACCTCAAATGGATGGTCGAGCTCGGTCTCCATGCGTTTTACTCGCCCTCTTTCCCAATTATGAAAGATTGCTGAAAATTAGTTCACAATCTCGGGCATACCACACACTTGAGCTGATTAATATTCTCTCTCTCTCCTCCTGTTCCGAAAAAAAAGTTCCTGAGGGTGCCACCAATATGTGGATATGACGGAATTATACAATTGTATGTATGATCTTATAGTGAGATTTCAATGACAAGTTTCTGGTTCATCTTATTGGATGTCATACTAGTGATAAGATTATCGATGCAGAAGTAAAAGAGGGAAAAATTAATATCGTGGCCCCCACTTCTTTTTTTTCGGTCACTGTGGTTGATCATTGTTAAACGAGCGGTCTATCGCACCAATAAAACTCAAATACTTGCTGTGGTGGTATTCCGATTAAAAAAATCGACGCAAAATACCAATAATCCTCCGTTTTTTTTTTCAGGTATCCGTGGAAGAAATTCAGAAAATTGAAGAAAGTCTAGCCGCGTCAAACTCGAAGGCTCCCGTCGCTACGAACAACAAGCTGAAAGATGATGCTGATGATGGTTTTTAGGGCCAGTTTTGCATGCTAGCGAGATATTCTAATAGTGTTTTCCCACTTCAGAGTTCAACCGCTTTGCTCTAACTGTTTCTTCGAAATGTGCATTTTATCATATCTGATTATGGGTATTATACTGGTTGCAACCAATGAATATGTACATAGAGTGAAGTTCTTTGCTTTGACGAGTTCAGTCTCAGTTATATAAGTAGTACTCTTGCGTGATTTTCACATTTGATTTGCCACAATCTAGCAACTATGTGCGAATAACCACAGATGTGGATTTCATGATATAGTGAACTTTGCACGAAAGCATTCTCTGGCATCCATTCTCTGAAAAGGCAGAAGTTTCCAGTTTCTTTTCATCACATTTTGCAATCCCGTTACATCCCATGGTTTCTATAGCAACGCTTACAACACTTAGCTTAGCTCAAAAACGTTGCCGAATGTCGCGTCTAGAATCTCAAACATCTTAACTCACCTGGGTTATCATTTTCGTACTGTTATATAGTGAACAAATTGGGGTTTTGTGCATCCCTTCTCAAAACCTGCGCCACTAGTGACCATTTATCCTTCTTTCTCATGTAATGCAGTTTGATATTCTCTAGTAGAATTTAGAACCTAAACCAACTGTTATCTTGCTTTAACGACAGCCTTGCTGCTCAAATTCTTGTATGTAGACTAGGTTACGTTTCATTCGATTCTTTTCTTTGATAGCTCCTTCAAGGTGACGGCGGTTAGCACAACAAATAGAAAAATAGTCGGTGAGAGTATTCACACGGTCTCGACAGTCACTTATCTATCATCAGTGAAGTGTCGTTTTTCTGCGACTGTGGTTGCAGCTGATAAGACAAAAGTTTGCGCTCGCTAATTACTTGTCAGTTACGCAGTCCTTAAACCATTTTAGATCATTTTGAATTGCACTTCTGTATCGATGATTCATTGATATTCTATGAGACAGTAGAGCTTCTGAGGTTTCCTATTTGGATCGAAACCTCTATGGTTCAAAACACATTTTTCCTTTTGACTTCAATATCTACTAATTTACAAAATAGCTCACTTCAATGCCACATATTTCCTATGAAAAAAAAAACGAAGATCGCGAATGCCAAAGACCATTCGGAGCAAATCGTGCATGTACTGTCACTTTCCATGTTGTGATTCACTTATCTCGCAAAAAATCAGGATCAATAGTGCAAATATTCGATTAGGTTGTGCGATTCTCGCCCGACCTGAAACTCCTGCGAATCTGTCCGTACGTGAGCCACAGCCACTGGAACGTTCTCTTACTTGATACTCTTCTGCTTCCACAATAGGGTCGAGTCAGTTTAAGCATCAATTCAGTGCTGTGCTTTCTAATCTATTTACAGTGTTCTTTTTCGAGTCACGAAGCTTCATATAAAGAAATTCATCTTTGTGCTTTTGTGGCACTGGTGAAAATCGAGTAGTGCAGGAGAAGATCCTCTTTGAGGTCTGCATGTGAAGATTTTCCCGTGGAGCTGATGAGTTCAGTTGATGCGTTCTTACGTGAAATCAACGTCGTTGCATCAAAGCGGCGGCATTATAGAATACTAGCTGGCTTACCCGGCTCCGCCGTATCCGGACCAAACTTTGCACACATACACTTCGGGTCCCGGCGGGTGTCACAGTCCACTTTTCGTTATCGATCGATGTCGATTTTACCGATTTTTATCGATTTTTTTGCAGAGTTCACCTACAGGGCTAGGAGTTGGCAAGGGGGGGAAGTGAGCATGGGGATTCCGAACACAATATTGGTTTTCAGGATTATCGATTACTTTTATTGATTTTATCGATTTTTTGTAAATTTTGACATGCGAGGCTGGGATTTTGCACAGGGGGTAATCGAGCATGCTGATTACGAACACAATATTAGTTTTCAGGATCGTCCCTTACTTTTATCGATTTTATCGATTTTTTTGTAAAGTTTGACCTGCGGGGCTGGGAGTTTGCACAGGAGGGTAATCGAGCATGCAGATTACGAATACAATGTTAGTTTTCAAGATCGTCCATTACTTTTATCGATTTTATCGATTTTTTGAAAATTTGAGCTAGGGGGCTGGAATTTGGCACAGGGGTGTAATCGAGCATGCTGCTCACCCCCCTTGGGGATGATCAGCATGCTCGATTACCCCCCTGTGCCAACTCCCAGCCCCCTAGCTCAAACTTTGCAAAAAAATCGATAAAATCGATAAAAGTAATCGATAATCCCGAAAACCAATATTGTATTCGGAATTCCCATGCTCGATTACCCCCCTGTGCGAACTCCCAGCCCCGTAGCTCAAACTTTGCAAAAAATCGATAAAATCGATAAAAGTAATCGATAATCCTGAAAACCAATATTGTATTCGGAATTCCCATGCTCGATTACCCCCCTGTGCCAGCTCCCAGCCCCGTAGCTCAAACTTTGCAAAAAAATCGATAAAATCGATAAAAGTAATCGATAATCCTGAAAACCAATATTTTGTTCGGAATCCCCATGCTCGATTACCCCCTGTGCCAACTCCCAGCCCCGTAGGTGAACTCAGCAAAAAAATCGATAAAATCGATATCGATCGATGACGAAAAGTAGCCTATGACACCCACCGGGGCCCGTAGTGTATGTGTGCCAAGTTTGGTCCGGATCGGTTCAGAAATGGAATTTTCTATTCGGAACATACGTACAGACATACATACAGACAGACAGACAGACAGACATACAGACAGACAAACAGACATTCAGCTTTATATATAAGATGCTCTGCGCCATGTTAAAGGCACCATCCACCTAAATCGAGGGTAATGAGATTTTGATGTTATACAATGGTGGGGCCCCTAATTAAGCAGCCATCCAAGTCTCGTTGCAAAAGATGAATTCCATAGCAAGAAAATCGCTTCAAAAAGCAGAAGCGATCACGCTGGCTCCGCCCGTCATGGATGGTCTGAAGAAACAATCCAGAACTTGTTCTTCAGGATAGACAGAAAAGTCGCAAATTTGTTGATCATAATGAAGGGCGGGTCTATGATATTTCTGGATAGATTTGAACCCAAATTTGTACTTGTTCCCTTCGTCAATTCTTACGTTGGTGGGCGAGGCCGGAGTGACCTTTTCTGCTTGTGGAGCGGTTTTCTCACTTGAAAATCTTTTGCATCAAAGCTTGGGTAGTTATTTGGTTAGGAGCCCCATCCTATGGCATCAAAACCTCATCACTCTCACTTTGGGTGGATGGTGCCTTCAAAATTCTTTGGCCAGAACTCTAAGGAGCGACCGGTAGATGGAACAGGCGCTTGTCTGCTCCACGCTCTAGCTAGTCTTTTTGAAACTGGGCATGACGCCACCACATATGAAAACTCGAGAATCTACATAAGCTAACTCGTGGCAACTTCGCGGCACTGATCTGTTTTAGGTGTTTAGTTCGTAGCACAAAACGCTTGTAGACAACTCGAAATTTTCTCCTCCGATGTTCTATCCATTTTTCGAGTTTACTTCATTTCTTGAGTATCTTTACATTGAATGGAAGACTTTCTCAAAAATCATTGCAGATCCTCCCAGGAAATACTGACTTTTTTAACAAAATTGCATATTCAAAAATATGAAACAGAAAAGAAAATAGCCTAAATAAGGCCAGCAATATAAAAAATGCCTTTGCATGGATTATTAGGAAATGATATGCTGCACAGATTGTAGGATTTCTGTGTATTGACATTCGGTAGTGGCACTGATGTAGTGTTCTGTGAAAAGGAATGAATTTTTTCTTTTGTTAGATTTCTATGAGAAAAAGTTTTGGGAGAAAAATCTTGATTTGATTGCCCATTCTTTTGGGGTAGAGAAACTGCAGGAGTGTTCTCTGCTATGGTTACCACCTATGCTCGGCACCTTAAACATTCAAGCTTCTTTATGAAAATGTTTACTGTCTATTCTTGAAAGGTAAAGGCTCCAGACTGCGAAAGATGAGCACCAGCGTTGGCAGCTTCAAGAACAGTTCTTCTTTTCCTATCATCTTTTGTTATCATGGTGAACTCCGCGACAATATGCGGTTAGGCATACGCAGTAACGGCTTTAGCCGTACCTTTTACAATCCAGGATGACTAACCCACATTGGGTTTGCTCCGATGTGTCGCCTGAACTAGCGTCTTGCTCGCATTTCATTTTTACCGAAAGAACATTTCAGCAGTCGGTAGGATATCAGCTATGGCTCCAGTCCAGAAAATGTATAATGTAGTCTTCGTGTTAGGTCCTCCAGGCTCAGGCAAAGGAACTCAGTGCGTGAAGATACACGAGGTTTGGGAATTTCCACGATTATTTATACGATTTGGAGATCATCTCCACTTTCAGAATCTTGGTTTTATGCATTTATCAGCCGGTGATCTTTTGCGTGCCGAACGACAACGAAAAGGATCACAGTTTGGAGAGTTGATAGAAAATCATATAAAGAACGGAACGATTGTACCAGTCGAAATCACCTGCAAGCTATTAGAAAATGTGAGTTGTATTGCCCGATACTCACCCATTTTAGAACTATCAGCGTGTGTCTTTTTTGATACCCCCTCAGATTAGTTTACTTTCCTCTGAACAAAACAAAATCATGAAGGCCGCGACTGTCATCTGGAGCTAAACTTTTTTACGTGCTTTCATATCACAGTGCTTCAGCCAAAGCTTTGGGATTCATAACAACAACATTATCCCTATTTCAGAGGCTGTGTCATTTCAAAGATCGTTGAAAACAAGTGCGTAAGTGTTACAGGCAATGGATGCAGCAGGTGACGCAAAAGGTTTTCTCATCGATGGATTTCCCCGTAATCAAAACAATCTTGAAGGATGGAATCAACAGATGAGCGGAAAAGTGAGAAGTTACCCATTTGTCCCATTTATTATGTTGGTTCAAACGTTCCATTTTTTGCACCAGTGAACAAATACTCAAGCAGTTTCCAATGCAGAACTTCTTCCTTTTTCAGCAGCTATGCTTGCAAAGTCATTCCTTGACAGCGCTGAGATAGTCGCCAAAGTTCAAAATCTGTCCTTATTCAAATTTTGCTGATTTTCGGGATTTTTTTGACATTGAAGGAGCTATATAACCAGCAGATGGGGCAAACCTTTTGCAAGATGCAATTGATTGTACTTTTATACCTTGTTTCATAGGATTTCTGAATTATGTTGCTTTTTTTTGTGACCAAGTTTCATATAAGGGCCATCAAAACTCGTAAAATATGAAGTGGCAAATAGTGCAAGAACCAGCTGGTAAACAGTACGGGGGCCACCCGGTACAATTTTCCTCTCTTTTGACTGCGGTTTTACCCCTAAATTCCAAATTTACTAAGCGTTAATCGCTCAATTAATTTGTCAGGTTCGTGATTATAATGGTCCGGTTTTGAAACCTCAACATTCTGGAGATTCTTTGGCGCATTTATATGTGTGCCATTTTTTCGACGTCGAAATTGAGTAAAATTTCTAAAAATCTGGCCGGAGAAAAACACAAAGAGTTGTTTTGTTTGGCAAAAGATCTGCCGTATCTGCCGCTTAGCAGAGCTTCAAGAATAAATTTTGAAAATTATTGAAGATAGACAAGGTTCCACCCGCAAACCAAACCCCGTAGAATATTGATAAGTGCATCAAACTGTACCCTTTGCAGAATAGGTTTCTCTAGCGTTGTTAAATTACGAAGTGATTCAAAGCGATAGCTCTCGGTAGACGAATCACTTCATAGTCTAACTGCTAGAGGAAACAAATCTGCAAGGATACAATTTGCTGTACTTGCTTGTCAATATTCTACGAGATCTACGGGTAGCTCCAAAAGGAAAACGGAAAAACTTTTGCACCGTCCCCGTATTCCCCAGCCATTGAATTTTTGCATTTTTCAATTAGCACTAAGTTTACTTACTGTGGACATGACCGTTTTGTTGATTAAGGCGGATGTGAAGTTCGTACTGTTTCTCTCCTGTCCTGTGGATATATGCATCAATCGGTGTTTGCACAGAGGTAACTGTTATCAAGCCATTTAGATTCGATTACTGCTGCAATTTCTGGTTTTCCTAGGTCAAGGACGTAGTGATGACAATGAGGAATCATTACGGAAGCGAATCGAAACATATAACAAAGAAACACTCCCAATAATTCAACATTACGAGAAGCTAGGTCTGGTAAAGGAAGTGCCCAGTGATAAGAATCCTGATGAGGTCCGCTCAAAGACTTTTTGCTTGTACCGAAAATACTTCATGATGCTTTGTTCAGGTTTACGCAGGAGTTGTAGAAGCATTCAAAAGCGCTGGATTCTAGCTAAACCTCGAAAGTCTCTAAAATAACCGTTCTTGCATAGGAGGAACAAAAGATAGTCACAATGTTTTTATTAATTCTATGTATCCGAAGATATGAACCGTGAATATCTCCGTCTATAACAGCAATAACCAATAAAACAATAAACTGACTCGTATTCAACGTCAGCTTATATCCGGTTGCACGGCCCAGCTTGGCATTGGTGTGCTATAGCTCCACTTTTCCGTTGAATATTTGAGACAGTGCAAAAATAGTTGGAAATGCTCTCTCGGAACCTAGGCACTCCATACAAAACTGGAATGATGGAAGTATACTGTTGAATGACTAACCTGCTTTTTCACAACGTTACAGTTTAGGCAGATAGGGTCGTATGATGGTCGATCTTTGCTATCATATTCGTAAGGTTCTGGTTGCAGCTTAAATGTAACAGATGGGGACTGGTATACAAAGAATGAAAAGTGATAATTTCATTTTGATAGATGTCGACCTTTCTCATGTAACCTGTATTTTAAATCTTCTCTAATCTTTGAGTATCTTTTGAAGGTAGAAAACTCCACTTATTTTCTTACTTCTTGTTCGCGTTAGTTTCCCTTCATAGGGGGAGAACATTGTAAATGCTACTTTTATGCTATTGCAGATAGTTGTTCTGTATCGTCTGATGAACTTCAAAGTACACGGGATGGGAAGACATTTTCAACTTATATATTTTGAAAAATCAGAAACATCTTTCTAAGTGTTGATAGTCATTTGGATCAAGATATAGAACACGAAAAAAAGAATACAAATGAATGAGTTGAATGTAATAAATCAATGGAAGCTAGCAACCCACTTCTTCGCTGGCCATCCTTTCCATTCTCGACTCATATTCTGGATCTACGGTCTCATGCCAGTTAGAACCGCGATGAGCTTCTCGTACATCAACACATAACTTAACAGTGCTGAATCAAAGTAATAAATGAAGATGAACGAAACTGCTCAAAATACCTGTTCATAAGATTTCCCGTATTCTGCTCCTTTTCCCTTCTGTGGTCCCCAAACAGAGGAGTTATAAATGCGATCACCGACAATAGGATATCCTACAAAATACACTTTCACTAAATTCCCAAGTGGTTTCGATTACTGCAAAATGGAACCTAAATATTGAGCGTGTACACGTATTTGATGAGTTCGACCAGTGTAAAGATTTACAGAAACCACTGAGTGCTTTCCGTCAGACCATAACTTCTTGAATCTACTTCGAGCTTGTTTGCCATCTGGGCGAACACATTGAATGCCCATACTGATGACTAGAGTGCCAATAGGTTCGTTACACTCTAGTTCCTCGCTGTAAGATGAGCTGGTGATAGTTATAGCCAAACACTCATGATAACCAATTCAACTTACTCTGGGAAAACACCCTCGACTTTGCAAACATACTCTTTCGACCAATTTCCATCCTTCAGTGTCTTCTTGAACTGAATAAAAGACATGGCCTCAATTTTGATCTGAAAATCTGCTTACCTCGAGATCTGTTTCGTAGTTCTTGGCAAACAGTAGAACACCTGACGTTGTTCTGTCAAGACGATGTAAAACTAGAAGAATACGCGTGATTTTCTTGGGTGAGAATGATGGCGAAAAGTTTTACCCCTCAACCCTGTCCGATTGTGGTTGACTCGTAACTGACCCAAAACGGTATGTACGGCATACTGACCGCAGGCATGTACAGGCAGTGAGGGAGGTTTATCAACCACCAGTAAATCATCTGTTTCAGCAATTACATTCACAGGCAGATCGAGCACCGAAACGGGTTATGATGATCGATAGTCAAATGAGCGATAACAATAAGAAGCGGCACAAGAAAGGTCATTCAAACGCATAAGAACGCAGGTGGTAATCATTTTTGAAACCACTTCTTACTGCAGCAGCAGTATGGGCGAGGCGGAGGAGTTTGCGTGCTTTCATTAGTGTTAACATTGCATGCTCTAAGTGAAATGCAAAAAAGATGGAAGGAAGAAACGTGAGACGGAGTATGAGAGAAAGCAATGAAGATCAGTTCCGTTCAAAGAAAAAACAATGCACATTGTACTTGAACGAAATTCCCAAGTCAAATAGCAATAGAATCTTGATTTTAGTATACCGTCAATTTAAGACTGAAAACTACATACAGTCTGTATCAACCATGTACTTCCTTTCTCGTGGCAACTACGCATACGCAGCGCGTGAGCATCTCCAATCGATGCGACTTTGAACGCTCTAGCGGTAACCTGCGAGTTGTGCTGGTATGAAAGGGAGCACATCGTTGACACAGACTGTACGAAATTCTGAATCATATCAAGGCTCTGCGCCATACGTGTGCAAAGGGGGAACATGGCCTCTCCAGGGTGAAAGGGGTCATAGGGGTCCCGCCTCTCCAGGGTGAAGGGGGTATGAGGGCCGTCGGGGGGGGGGGGGGGTTTAAGGGAGCGGCCACCGCTATAAAGGTGCGTCAACCCGGGGGGGGGGGGGGGTTATATTCGTCATCATTGCTCCTCATATTCTTTTGATTCACATGCATCAAGTGAAATTGTAGCCAAACCAGATTAAAGTCGAATATTGGGTTTTATCCGCTGAAACTCGGAGAAGAAATACTGGAAGAAGTGAGATTAAGAAATCAACATTTCAAGCAAAATTATGAAACTATCGACATTATTGCATTTAAGTTTAGTGACATGTTGATCCTAAATATTATTATGATGATTGTCAAAACTTATTTGCAGATTCACTGAAAAGTACGTCGGAAACGTGCCACTGTTGTTCACTTCTGGAGAAAAATTTTCGTGTGAAGCCTTCGCGTATATATGTTAGTGAAGTTACTCACGTATTAGCTGAAACAATAAGTGAAATAATAAATGAACTTTGATGATAGTTGCGCAGTTGAATTGCATTCTTTTGAAGAGGAATAATTTTTTAAGCAGATGACGGGATCCGTGAAAAGTCATTGAATGATTCCGGGAATCAGGAGGAAAACTCCATAATTAGCCTACTCTAGTTTAGAAGTTTAGTTTCCATCTGCTTTCAAAAGACATACAGCTTGCCAGGAGGAAGAGGGATTTAATCCTGCCAGGAAGAGATAGTTTTAGTCATTCTTTCAAAATCAAATGCTTCTTCTATAAAAAATTGTAACCTTTTTATATGGGAAGATAGGAGAGTTAGCCATACACTGAATTACTTTTGTTGAAGGCTTTCAGAAAATATATAGCTTGCCAGGAAAGAAAGGATTTTCCTGTAAGGTGAAGGTGGTCGTGATTGTTCTTCCAGGATTAAGGAAATTTTTTTTATAAAATTCATAACTTTATTATATGAAAAGCTAGAAGAGTCTTTTGCACTCTATTGGAATCCTCTCCTCGTCCACTTTCTGAAAATATGTAGGTTGCCAGGAAAAAAGGGGATTTTCCTATCGGGTGAAAGGGGTGGTAGTTGTTTTTCCGGAATTAAGCCAATTTTTAATTTAAAAGAATTATAACATTTTTATATGAGAAGCTGGGAGAGAATCTAGGTGTTCATTGAATTCCGCTCGTCGTCCGCTTTCAGAAAATATATAGGTTGTGGGGAGAAGGATGCTAAAAGTACGTGGTGGAAGGGGGAGGAACATGGTATAATGGAAATGTTCCTTTAGCTAATTAAAACGACGTTTTTGGAGTACAGAAAGGAACATTTCCATTATACCATGTTCCTCCCCCTTCCACCACGCACTTTTAGCATCCTTCTCCCCACAACCTATATATTTTCTGAAAGCGGACGACGAGCGGAATTCAATGAACACCTAAATTCTCTCCCAGCTTCTCATATAAAAGTGTTATATTTATTTTAAATTAAAAATTGGCTTAATTCCGGAAAAACAACTACCACCCCTTTCACCCGATAGGAAAATCCCCTTTTTTCCTGGCAACCTATATATTTTCAGAAAGCGGACGAGGAGAGGATTCCAGTAGGATGCAAAAGACTCTTCTAGCTTTTCATATAATAAAGTTATGAATTTTATAAAAAAAATTTCCTTAATCCTGGAAGAACAATTACGACCACCCTTACCCTACAGGAAAACCCTTTCTTTCATGGCAAGCTATATATTTTCTGAAAGCTTTCAACAAGAGTAATTCAGTGTATGGCTAACTCTCCTATCTTCCCATATAAAAAGGTTACAATTTTTCATAGAAAAAGCATTTGATTTTGAAAGAATGACTAAAACTATCTCTTCCTGGCAGGATTAAATCCCTCTTCCTCCTGGCAAGCTGTATGTCTTTTGAAAGCAGATGGAAACTAGACTTCTAAATCAGTGTAGGCTAATTATGGAGTTTTCCTCCTGATTCCCGGAATCATTCAATGACTTTTCACGGATTCCGTCATCTGCTTAAAAAATTATTCCTCTTCAAAAGAATGCAATTCAACTGCGCAACTATCATCAAAGTTCATATATTATTTCACTTATTGTTTCAGCAAATACGTGAGTAATTTCACCAACATATATACACTAAGGCTTCACACGTAAATTTTCTCCAGAAGTGAACAACAGCGGCACTTTCCGACGTACTTTTCAGTGAACCTGCAAATAAGTTTTGACAATCATCATAATAATATTTAGGATCAACATGTAACTAAATTTAAATGCAAAAATGTCGATGGTTTTATAATTTGCTTAAAAAGTTGATTTCTTAGTCTCACTTTCTCCAGTTCCTCATCGGCCGTGGGTGAAGGGGGGTCAGCTGGGTTCTGGCCCAGGGGTGAAGGGGGTAGGAATACATTGCTCCACAAACCCATCGATTTTTTGTGAACTGCAAAAAGGATTTTCCCAAAGGGATGAAGGTCGAGAAGCACAAATTTATGGCTTTCTTGCAAAAAAGTAATTACATCTTCGAACTGTGATTGTAACAAAACTGCCATACTTTGAACTTACTCCATCACAAACACATTACAAGGAAAAGATGGAACGGCAAATATAGTCGAATCAATAAGTTGTTGAAATCGCTCGTGACATCAACGCTGTCAAGTTATACTCCAAGCTTAGAGCATCACCTTTTATGCAATCAAAATATGTTTGTTGCTGGCATTATTAATTGAAACCCAACTCGATTATCCACGGGAATAGCATAACAAAAGGAATGACACGAAACGAGTTTCTTGGATAAGTAGTCATAGGAGCAAGGTGGCGATGGTGTCCAAAGATAACTTTTCAGTTGATTGACAAAAGAAAAACTGTGAAATAGGTTATCTCGCAACGTAATTGGTTCTTTTATCCCAACTAGACCACAGCTGTTTGTGTTAATACACCCACACTTCCCTTATCGATATGAGGCAACTTTTTTGCAAGCGCCTCCACTTACTAACGCAAATCACGAACTCTACTACATGCTAAAAACGAGTACAAGAGAAAAGGAACATACTGGATGTTCATGTCGATGTCCCCAATGATGTATAGAGTCACCATTCTTGAGTACGTAATTCACATCCAGCATCATCTTGCCATTCACATACATTCGTCCCAACTTGCATGCGATTTTCTAAACAAATCAATTGAAATTTCTTATTGTTAGAACTAATGACTGGAGTTGTGATTGGATAAAATTATTCACTCAGATGAGCTTTATTTACTTCGTAGAAAACAGGTGAAAGTGATTGCTCAAAATCTGATCATGTCCCTCACGACATATTAAGGCAAACCTATTCACATGAGAGCCCTTGAAGCTCTTAAGGGTTATTCGTGGCGGAGGAGTGAGCCTTCGTCACAGCTCTTCGACAACATCAACATCTTGTCGTATAATTCATTCATATATAAAAGCTAGGAGACCTCATTTCATGTCAATTCAACACCACCTTGCTTTTGCCACCATGTTAATTACTACAAATTACCGCCTGCATGTTAATTCCTTCGCTCATCATGTATGCGAGCCACAACATAGCTACTTGGCTCAATCTTCCCACATTTCGGCCCGTCAATCTACGACTTCTTATTTATTTTTCATTTCAAACAGCAAATTTCAGCAACATACAAAAGTGCTCATATCATATTCTTTCAAAAGAGCAAGAGTGCTATGGATAATATGCGTTTCGCTGGCCTTTAGAGTTAATTTGTTTCAAAGATTTTGCGAAGTTCTCATATCTACTTCATACGTGAAAAACGGCGCTCACAATTACAGACTGAACGAAAACACGATCTCAGTAAATACCAATAATGCTGCGCTGTGAGAGAGATATTAGCAATGTAAATTCTTCAGTCAGAACAAAACCACTCGCATGAACAGTATGATGTAAAGAACATAAAACGAAAAACGAATTAATCCAAATGTAATACTGGATTACCTGGCATCTTACATTCTCAACTGCCCACAGCCTGATTTTGCACTTACCTCATATTAGCAATCCATGTACCTCTTACATTGCTCCTCTTTGAGCTTGCCTACACTGCCTCTTTCTCATAGGCTATTCTCCTCAATTGTTGATGGAAACGAGATGAACAGGAAACAGTCATGACATATTCAACCGTACTTTCACCCTCAAAACTTGCAGACATGACATTGGGACATACAGTCTATCCCAATCGCGACCGAGCACCTGATTGGGATAGGGACAGACTGTACAGCCATAGCTTTACAAGAAGTACAAGAAGGATTGACGGATAAGGAAATCACACCCAAGCGTTCCAAGTCAAATCATAAAGCAGCTCCATTCAAGAATGTTTTCGATATCTCATTTGAAAGAGGTCTGGAAAGATTATTCTACCGAAGAGAAACCATCACTGTCAGCATTTTTTTGCTGACATTAAAATTGCAAATGAGCTCCCTCATGAACGATGTTCAAAAGCTGATCAAGTTTACCATTACTCTCTTTGTGACGACGCTAGAAAGGACCCCGCTCAGAAATGAACATGCTTGTTTCGTTCGTAAAGCTTAAGGGTCCCATCCACATCCGGCCATCTAATCCCTACCAAATTTGCGCAGCTCTTCCCAAGATAATTACTCTTTGGTCCCACAAACGTGTAGAACGTTTTTGTTGGCAAACGAGGGCTACGAGTATAGATTTCTGCGTGCTTTTGTTCGACTGCTTCTCAACTATGGTAGCATACGAGACCCCCACAGACTCATTTTCCCTTTGCCACTTCTCAGAACAGACGAGACCTGAACTTTCAGCTTGTGATGTTTTCTTCTCTTCTCTTAATGTTAAATTAGGAGATTTCTTTTACCGTACTAGAATGCGGCACTTTGGTATGAGATAGATTGAAAAATAAATAAAAGTAAAAAAGCGACCAAGAATTTGCGGGGAAATCGTGATAGAAGTTTTGACAAAATTGAAAATCACAACTGAAGATCTGAATCAGCACGTGATTAACCTACCGGATAATTCTTGTTGAGAGAGAGAAACTCTTGAGCAAAGACATCAACCATTTTCCGCCCAATCCATCGCCCCTTTGTTCTCGTGCGATACACAGCCCAGTAAGGTGCGAGATAACGGATGCCTGCAGCATTTTGTTTTAAGAAAAAACAACCACAAAGAAGATATTGACGAAACGTGGTCATACACTCCATACAAGTTCCTACTGAAAAACGCTATCAAAACTCCTCACCGTCACGAACTTCCGTAGCAAGATTCATCGGTAGATCCAAATCTGATATGTTTCGAGCTGATTCATCTACTGTTGATCGTTTCTTCTTGCACGAAACCTGTCATGAACAAGTCATCCGAGGTTTTGTTCTTTTTGACGCTTTTGGGCAGACTATCTGTAGAGATTGAAATGAAGGATCAGTTTTGAGACTCTACCAGCAGTCGAATAAATTCGGATTTCGAGTTACTTCGGCAGGCCCATATTCAAAACAGATAGTCAATGCAGTTGTGGCATGCGCCATACTGATGAACTTGATCCGCTTCAACCACTTCGCTATTGGTCATTCCCCTGATGTGTCCAATATCGAAGTGGATGAAGTGGGTCAAGTGGGTCAAGTGGATCAAGTATGGCGTGCGCCTGTGTTACCGAAAAGATTTCGGTGCCAAGCGATTCATGAACGATTGGCAATCCCTTACACAAATGTAAAGCATAGACATAAATAGACAACAGCTGAACATAGAAGCGATTTTCCCCAGTATTATGGAAGTTTTCCCCGTTAATAGAAATCACTTTCATTCATAAAAAGCAACTTTGTGATCTTTGTGCAAAATGCTAATACCAGGCCCACACAGGATTAGTAGTTTGTTTATGTTTCGATGAGAATCTCTTACCTCCTCCTCGGCGAGAGTCTCTGCGTCGCTCCTTCTCTTTCGGTTCTTAGTCTTGGGGAACTCCTTGAGAGATGTCGTATTAGTCGGTGATAGCTCTCTGTCTTCAGAAGGCATTTGCCCTATGTTAGTAAAGCGTGTTTGAACTAGAATACACCGGAAATGAGCAAAAATTAGATGGAAAACCTACGGATGGGCAAAATATAAAGGTTTTTTCAAAAATTTGAACGAATAAAAATGGAGCTCCTTTTGCTGCTTGGAGCGCATTTTTCCGCGCCATAAGTGTTACCCTTTGCTAATTTTTCGTAGATCGAGTTCGATAGTGAAAAGCTCGAAATATTGTGGTGCGAATGAAAGAATTGTTTGATAGGGTAGTTATTTGAAAGTCTAAAAGGCAGGCATTCTTACCTATGCGCACTTTCCATGACGTAGGGAAAAATGGTATTGAGCGCAGTAAGTGTTTGGAAATAAATTATCATAAACGAAGCTATATCATGCATCAGACTGCATGGAAGAGTAAGGTGTGCGTTTTCTAGAGAACAACTTTGACAACCGTCTGCTTTCAGCTTACCAAATTTGACGATTGATATGGTGTTTCAGTGTTGCCGACAACATTCGCCCGTTAACAGTCACCATGTGCGCGTATAGGCAGCAGGGTCAAGCGTGTGATGCGACTGTCGCAACGGGGGGTCGTAAAGAGGGCCTACGGTGAGGGGGGGAGGTCGTAAGAAGGGATAGTTTGGATAAAAAACCGTACGATTGAAAGCAAATCAAATAGCAAGTAATTATTACATGTTCTTAACAATAAATTCATGGAATGCCGTGTACCAATGTATCAAATAAAAACGAGTGAACAATAATTTAAAAATATTTGCAAGCGTAGAAATTCGCTTCATTTGCTGCACTTTTGAAAGATTATGACTTAGTTTTTTTTATGGGAATCGCTATTTCTCCCGCAAAATATTGTCTCAAACGGGAATCGAACCCAGCTGGCATGACTAAAATCCAAAAAATAAACACTTTCAGAAGCTCAAATGCTACTAAAGGCATGTATGTGTGATAAAGATGTTGGATGTACCGATTGATGTAGACATCCTGCTTCCGAAGGCTCACTGAAGACTCGCACACTCGACAAAAGCGCATATCTCTAACAACGCTAATCATCAATAATTTGTAAATCTTTTTGAAATGCTTTTCATACGGACCTTACAATTTATGTGTAATTTAGATAAGCCCTGCTACTGCTGTGCGAAATCTGGTGTTATTTTATAAACTGCGGATTTTCTTGTGATTTTATGTATGTTAGCAAAAAATGAGAAAAGGGGGTCGTATCTGCGCCTGATCTAAATTTCTGCGGAGCTATTGAAGCTTGTTAGCTGCAAACTTGCTGTAATACGAGGCCATCCCTCTAGTTTTCATCATAGGAATTTCAGGCTGTTTTATAACTTCTCTGGTAAGTTACAAAATTTTAAGCTCAAAAATCCCAGTTTTTGCTTTTTAGGATCGCATCTAAACTTGCGAGAGCCTGATCTAAATTTTTTCGAGCTCACTGCTCCTCGAGGGCTGAAACTTTTTCTATGGATATTCTAGGCACTATGCTACAAAGCCTGTGCTTTGCAGCCTCTCAGTCTTTTACTAGCCTTAGTTACGAATTTTCAAACTCCCGTGCTCATGCACAATTTTGACGTCGTTCTGGACGGCGCTAAAGCGTTTTTTTTTGCAGGAAAAACTGCGGAAGAGGTAAGAACTGAGCTTCTTCTTAGTCGAAAATATCTTGTAGTTCAAGAATGTCATTTTGTTCTCCGTGTAAAAATTTGTGTCGCATACGGGAATCGAATTTGCTAGCCTGAAGTATGCCTGAAAATTCAAAAGTAAACTTGCAGAATCTCAAACATTATTTAAGGTGTGTATATGTGCTAGAGATGCTGGGCGCACCCATTGGCCTAGAAATTCTGCTTCCGAAACCTCACTGAAGTTCTCACGCAGGTATTTTTTGAGATTGACATTCGTTTATGCAGGTTACCGCGAGAAATGCGGGCAGGGGAGGTAAGGGGGATAGATGGGGGAGGGGGAAGGGGGGGGGGGGGGAGGGGGGAAGGTACGTATGGGTACCTTCAAGGGGGGAGGGTCGTAAATGAGGGTCCAGGATCGCATCAACACGCTTGACCCTGATAGGCAGTGTTCCTGCAGATTTTGCATTTCCACCTTTCAGCATCTTTTGAGCTTTTTTGACTCGTAGAATCCAAATTTCAGCTTTGAATGGGGTGAAAAGACCGATTTTGGGGCGTCTACCCAATTGCCAAAATGCAGCTCGGAGGAGAGATCTAATGGAAAGTTGGGAGGGAAGGCACGAAGGCCCTACCTGTAATCTTTGCTTTGTATAGCATACACAATGCGAGGGCGGTCTTGGGTCTCGTGCCGAACAGGTACGAGTTCAGTCAATCAATTTAGAATGTCTCATTTTCTGACTGTATATTACTAAAACACTATTTTTATTTTTATCCAGTTTAGTTACATGGGCAAGCTCACGTGAGCATAAAACAAAAAGTCAAATTCTTCCTCATATTCCTTTTCATCTTATATATAAAGCTGAATGTCTGTTTGTCTGTCTGTCTGTATGTCTGTCTGTCTGTCTGTCTGTCTGTCTGTCTGTCTCTATGTCTGTACGTATGTTCCGAATAGAAAATTCCATTTCTGAATCGATCCGGACCAAACTTGGCACACATACACTACGGGCCCCGGCGGGTGTCATAGGCTACTTTTCGTCATCGATCGATATCGATTTTATCGATTTCTTGCAAAATTTGAGCTACGGGGCTGGGAGTTGGCACAGGGGGGTAATCGAGCATGCTGATCACCCCCGTGGGGGTGATCAGCATGCTCGATTACACCCCTCTGCCAAATTCCAGCCCCCTAGCTCAAATTTTGCAAAATGGATGAGAGATGGAATTTTCTATTTGGAATATACGGCGGAGCCGGGTAAGCCAGCTAGTTCTAAATAATACAGTCTTACTTGGCCTAGTTGAGTTCCTGCGCTCAAAAAGGTCTGACGATTTCATTCGACAGCCTCCGAATAATATTTTAATGCCATCAAAAGATCAAACTTTCGTCGTCTGACGCTCAGACTTTCCAACCCCAACCTTTTATTGGGAATGTTGAAGTCCGGTAACTGATGTATACAAACCTGGCCTTACGTATTGGCAATTTCCTGCCGAAGCTGTTTTGAACTTTCTCTATCCGGTGGGAACGTACGTATTTTCTGGAAATTATCAATACCGTAGAGGCAATAAGAGGAGGAATGAATCATGAACTATGGGTGGGCCGCATCGAAATTTTTCCGGAATTCTAAAAAAAATTGAAAGTTACTTCCAGGGTTATAAAAATGTGCAAGTGACTTGTTTATACTTGTGAATAATTTGAATAATTTTTGGAATTTTTCAAAAGTTTAAAGTAGCTTTTTTGAAGTTCGGGGTTATGGGCCTGCAAAAACTCTGAAAAGCATCCCAAGAAATATTTCGGAGTGTGGATGTGGATGACACAACTTTCTTCGAGGTTATTTTGTGCCATACTCCAGACGGAACTGCTGCGACATCCAGTGCTACTCAGGGCCCGGCACAAGGTGGGCAAACGGGGTTTTCCAAAACGAATACCCCTTTGATCCCAGTAAGTTTTACGAATACTCCCTTGAGCCCAAAAATGACGTTTTGTGTTTGTGCGACAAGATTACCGGCCACACTTCGCATAAAAGCGCTCAAAAGCGCCCAAATTGCTCAAATTCCTCATATTACTCAAATTGCTGTACCAAGATAGGAAACAGGAAGAAAAATAAGCAGTAAAAAGGATTAGGGAATGAGAAAATATCAAAGAAACGCAGTCATAGGAATGAGAGACGCCGTTCCCGCGCGTATCGATTGACTGGGGCGCGCTTTCTATCTTAGAAAGCTGGGCTGCTGATGCCATTTTGGGCTCCAACAAGGACAAGAGGAGGAGTTTCGGAACCAAAATTTCACCATGTAGTAAACTTTAGGTGTACAACAGATTTATGTAAAAATTTTGAGAAAATTATGTAAATTGAGAGTTTTGCCGACCTCAGGTGGGAATTAGGTCGGCAAATGCCGACCTAATTTGGAAATAAGTTAAGGAAACTCTTCATTCACATAAGTTTTTCATAATATTTCATACTTTATTACTTAGTCCTATTGCGCATATACACACCGAAGCCCGCGCGATTTCGTTACCTCTGCGTTGCAAACGAGCCATTTTTCCATTTCTTTGGTAGCGCAAAATTTCCAGAAAAAAGTTTGCCACAAACTTCAGTCACATAATTTCTCAATGAAACTCCTCAGTTAAGTCCTGCAAGCCCGTGTGCATGTACTTACCAAGTTTCATACCATATCGTTCATCTGCGCTTTCCAAACGAGCCGTTTAAATTCACATTTTCATTTACCAGTTTTGCGAAATTCTCGGAAAAAATGCTAATTACTCGTTCCGTTCACATAAGTTTTTCATAATTTTTCATACTATGTTTCCACTAGCCTCTGTCCGTTCGCACACAAAATTTGGTGCCATATCGTTACACACACATTGAGAACTAGTCATGTATGCAGTTACAAATAGCATCGCTTGGGCGACGTCGCGCGTGCGGCACTTAGCGACGGCGCGGTTTGACGCGCGCGAACTCCAGTGTTCGCCTGTTGAGGCACATAACATGTCAAGATAAGTAGCGAGCATGAACTACCAATTTTTTTTCCGGGGCTCTGCCCCGGACCCCGCAAAAACGATTTCCCCTTTGCTTTTTGGCCCCAGAACGATTTCCAGCTTGTCATTTGCCGACATCGTGCCGGGCCCTGGTGCTACTTCGTCGGCTTTTCGCGAGATGTGATGTCTATTTTTACCTAGCAAAAATACGAAAAAGCATTTGGATCTATTTCCAGCTGTTAAAACATTCCTAATTTTTTAGTTCAAAAAAGGAGGTGTATGGCTACTGGAACTGATAGCGGTTTTTGAGCTCAGTTTTTTGATACAGCCATTTTCACGAGATTTTTTTGAACTGCTTAGGGATCGGACCGTATGGTCTGCGCTGCTTCGTGCGCTCACGCAAAAGCAGCGATTTCATGCTTTAATGTCCCGCAGGGACACTTTATAAACCGTCACCACTTCTAAAGGTTTTCTGCTTTCTTTTGTGATTTATGGTAGCCATTGATGGTGGGGTAGTTGTACCCAGGTGTGCCATTTGGGGGAATTGTTTTCCATGTATGTGATTTAAAGAATGTTTGTAATCAGCGTTAGTGGAACTATGGTGTAAGTATCTTATGGGAATGTGAATTTCGTCTCTTTCATCATAATATTTTCCGTCTAGCCTACCTGTAAACATAACACTGCTACCATAACTACCTAATTCTTGACTGAGTAAAGAAGATTCTTTCAATGGCACTAATTTGTGCAAACATCACCTAGTCGGATGCAACTGACAACAAACAAATCTAAGAATGAGCAATATGTTGTAACGCGAGTTTTAGATTTCTACTTTTCCATTTTCGATTTCAAGAGCTAGATTTTTATTTTTTAAATTTATCTTAGATCTTTTCCTTTCTTTCTGACCGCTAACAAGGCATATATTCTTGCATACATTCAACAATTTTTAGTCAAATACCGGTATAAACTTGAAAATTAGAGTAATGTTGCTGTGTAGCCCCCCACTGCGATTCAGTCACATGATAAAAGCAAGCACAGTTTTTTACATATGAAAAATATACGTAATTTCCCCTATTTTCCAGCTGTGACACATTTTCATGATGAAAATGAAGCTCTTCTCATGCATAAATTACGAATGTGCTATGTCAAATGTAACTTTTTTTCTGTTGTCATAGGCTTTGCTATATTTTCAGCCAGAGAGCCATGAAGCCGGCCGTACCTTCAGAAAGATAGAATTTTACGCTGCGTGGCTGCTTTCTTCAGATTGACCGTTTTTCGGATGACAAGAACATCCTCGAAGATGATTTATAGTCGGGACCAGCGAGTTATCCGATTTATTGCACTACAGCAATTTATTGGGCATACGGTAGATATCAAGGGGTCTATTGACCTAACAAATGAATCGAGCTATCAAAGGGATTGAATGGGAAAAATCTCATAATTGGAAATGAGTATAAATTTCTTTCTATTCTGCAGGTACGAGTCTAAATGTGGAACGAAATCTATTGAGTCTCATTTACTTCTGTGGTGCGTTTAAGATGTCCAGTGCTGAAGCTGGCACGGCGCTGGCACGAAAAGGTCGGGGCGCAGCTTTTTTGAGGGGCAGAGGAGATTCATATGATACTCTGATCGCCCTTTCAGAAGCAATGGGTATTATGCAACATCTTTACAAGTTATGGAGGTTCACTTAAAATATTAGCCCAATTTTGTCATCAGTTTTTGATTTTTCTGCTCGATTTACGCAAGAAATCCTTGAATGATCCTATTTATTGGGTTGGCTGAAAAATAACGATTGTACTTGGTGTTCTAGAATTGTAATAGCAAAGTTCTATATTCATTTATGGTAGCTGGAAGGAGAAAAAACACAGTGCTCAAATGGCATTATAAAATGAAATGTTGATTTTCCACTAGTCTAGACAGAAAATCTTTTAATATTGACAAAATTTTTGCTCAGGTGTGCGTGATAGTAGAGCTTTGCTGTCTCCCCCCCCCCCCCCCCCCCGACACAGGAAAATGAACTAAATAGCATCCACCTACTTGAGTTGTTATATTCGTGTTTGCATGACAAAACGAAATTATTCTTAGTCAACGTGATAATTTTCTCAGAAAGTGGCAAGTTTTCTAAAATGCATTAATTGCTTCAGAACCGTGCTTTCCCCATATATTCTGGCAGAAAATTTTCCTTCAGTTATACTAGAAATGTATGCTGAGCTAGGCCTGCGACTATCTTTTTTCATGTGGCCAGACAAATTAGCAGAATTTCTCTGACATTCCTGAGGAAAAGGCTTGCAATGAGCATGCGTGATAGACATCCAAGCTGATGTTATTACCCCTGGCACACTATGTTTTTTCGACAATTAGTAAAGCAAACACTGTATGTAGCGGAAATCAAAACGTGAAGATTACAAATGCTTCAGGACTAGCAGAGTAAGAAATATCTGATAGTGCATGGCAAAGTGCTTGTGAGCGTAGTTTCTAAGAGTCAAAATGAATGTATATCTTAGGAATGTTTAAAAATCGGAATATATCTGCCACTGAAAATCTGGGCTTACTTTTTGTTCTGACCTGTTACTTGCTGCGAAATCGAATTTCTATGTCGGAGAATTCACATCTTGCTAATCGGAACATAAAGCTTATGGTCCGCTTCGACTGAAATCTATAATGGTGTTCAGCACTTTTTCCTCTTCACTGTGTTCCTCAAAGCTTATAACTTTGCTCGATTGCTCTACACAAAATTCCATGACATATATGTGCCTCATGAAAAATTGCATCAATTATAGGCTCTTAGATTTGGCTTATGATATACTGTTCCTGCGGTGACGACAACATTTGCGCGGAGCAAATGGTATGTTAGTTGATGCCGATGACCTGCTTGCGGCCCTCGCTCAAAAAATAAACATGGAGCACACTAGCCATAGTTTACGCGCAAAGGTTGTCCACATTGTATGAAAACTATGTTAAGCTAACTAATCTACTAAAAAAAACTATAAGTCAACAAAGTCGTGACGACAGATTTGACTGCGCAACTTGCGAAAGTTTGAACTGCAAAATAGATTCAACACGCGTACAAAATGAATCACTTAAGCGCACATCTTGGTCACTACAAGTACCTAGTAGCTATCATTTGCATGCAAAGGGACTCCAATTAAAGATGGAAGCAAAGAAGACGAGGCTGCCGAAAATGAGTACGCGCGCGAACGCAGTCCAATCACGATTTTATGATTGACCTATAGGTCATTCTAAAAATCGTGACAAGGAGTTTGACTACGATCTTTGCGCACACAGGGGCATAAAATACCCATACACAAAGGCATCACCTGAACGCTCAGCTCGGTCACTTCCAGTGTCTGAATGCAGTCATATGTAAGCAGAAAAACAAAAAATACCATTATATGTAAGCAGAAAGCGTTCGACTAGAGGTAGAAAGCAAGAAAATGCGGTTGGAGGTGCCTGCGCGTTGCGCGCGGTCACTTCATCGTCACGATTTTTCGAATGCTCTATATATACAGTCTAGTATGTTTTATTTAGTAATGTGTGCAATTCCACAATTTTGGAATGGGGGTAGCGTGAGTCCTAATACTGCGTCTTCTTGGTTTCCTCTGCTTTCTAAACCCTATTGGAATTTAGGTGATAATCATGCACTTCCTACCTTTGAGACTTGGGCCTCCACCTTCAACCCTTGAAATATGTGCAAATGCACACATCTGCACAGAAATCTACTCATTTGTAATGGTGGAAAAGGCTACATATATGTGCTCTGTATGTGCTAAAGTAAGTAGCTCATGCTTCATTAGAGCCGTTTGCTTTAGCAGCCATTAGATGCCCGAATATTCAATTTTGTTTGTTCCAGTGAAGTGTATGCCTTGCAAGAAAGCTTTCCACCACCGCACATCTTCAATCTTCAATAAACAAAAACCAATTAAAATTAGTGATATATGTTGGTCTCGAGTCCATCTCTTCCCTAGCAAACAGCAGCTACGAAGCGACGTATACGAATAAATCGAGTTAATGTCTGAGAGAATCTCGATTTGATGTAAATTGGAGAAGAACAGAGCGCGTTTTTTTTCTTGCTCGGGGGGTTCGCCCACAATTCGTGAATGGACGGCCGACTGGAGAGGAAGGCGCCGCCCCACAGCACCGTGAAGTCATCAGCTCATCGCGTTTCGTTCATTTCCTCTCCTCTCCTCTCCTCAAAATAGCAAGAGTTTAGCAATTCATTCTGGATGAATTCCTAGCTGCCGTAATCTTGAACAAAAATTTTTCGCTGCCATAATTTACCGTAAAGCCAGAAAATAAAGCTCGCTGTAGTACTTATTCTCATGAAAATTAGGCTATTTGGTCTCTTTTTTAATCCCTCCTTATTTCCATTTGTTTCGTATATTCATGCTATATGTTATAAACACTTCTGCGACTTCACTTCTAGCACTTTCCTTTACCACTTTTCTTGCAACGAAAAAAGCCTATTACTCACACTCTCGCTCGAAGATATTGAGGTTTACTTTATTCCTTTCTATTACAACGAAATGGTCTCATGATTTGTGAGAAAATTCCCAAGCGCTACTAATTAGTGGCCGTAGATTGAAAAAAATTGATTATTCTGAGGTAGGCACTAATGAATTTCTTCTTTTTCCATAAGATTCCGAAAATACCTTGAACTTCTAACAGCCTTAGTGACTACACCATTTGTGCTGGTCTTCAGTAACCAAGTTATTTCAATACAACAACTTTCAAAATTTGAAAGTAAAGACTACAGTCGGAGCACGACATTTCTTACGTAAGAATCAATTTTTTTCATATGGAAACTGTAGCGTCCTGCAAAAATGATCAAAAACTGTTTGTTTTATGTCATGCGAAAACTATGAGCATCAATTTTCCACGTATAGGTCTTAATATAAGGTTACACTTGACGAAAAAAGATCTCTAAAAAATATGGAGGGCTGTAGCTTTTCGTAGGCATCTCACAAACGAAAAAACTATTTTTTGAATCAAATTTCTTTGAACTATTTGTGGCTAATTTTCGAGTTGCTTTATTAAAGAGCTTAAACTTTCTTGAACTGCCTTAGTATTCGCATTTCTACTGATGCTCCCTGAAATCCATAAAAAGGTAAATAATGAATAAGAGTGATGCGAGAATTTTTAAGGGAGAGATGAAGTGTCATTGAATTGCTTGTTGGTCTTCTCCAACTTTGTCCGAGTAGAAAATCCTTCTCATATACGGAAAATATGAGATTTTTCCGAAATTTCTAGAGTTTTCCGGAGGTGACGAAGTCAGTGAAAAGTGTAACAAAACTTATGTTATGAGCTAATACTTACTGGCTAATATTTGCCTTCAGTGACCAAGTTTAACATCTAAATAGAACAGCTTCCAAATTTGGAAAAAACGGGTGCTACGTTTACCACTTAATTAATTATTCAGTTAGAAGTGCAACTGCAGCAAGAGTGAGAGTGAGATTGCTTATTTCTAGTATGAGTTACTATCATCTGTCTTCGCATCTATCATCAAAGTGTTAGAGAAAGTTCTGAAGACAGACTTACGTCACGGCCCATCATGCTACAATTCATAAAGTGCAAAAATATCTTTAGAAAATTTAGGAGATAAACATGCTCGTCGACATGCACTGTCATGCTCTTAAATCTTGTATCACTGAACATGAGTCGGTTCAAATTTCTTGCACTTTTCTATTTCCACGCCTTCCGCCCTCTCCTCAAAGTTCACGGATTGGATGCGCTGCTTCCCTAAAGGATTCTGGCACTATACTTCGTATCTTCTCATCAAAACTTTTCGTAAGAGACTCGCTGCGACCGCCTTTATTTACTTTGAGCCTATTTCATCTTGAATATAATCTCTTCTACTTTCCTTCTCGATTTCGAATCTCATCTGACCATTCTCTCAAATCTCCGCTCCAGTTGGATGCCCTTTTTCAGGCTGAGTTCATCATCTGCGGCGACGGTCAATCTCTCAAATTGAACATCAAAGAAGTTCTCTTCACTAACGTCGGAAAAACCTTCTTATAAGATGGAAGTGGACACGCCACTGATATTCTGCAATGCTTGCCTAGGATCAACTGATCCTGACTATCAAGTGGGTTGAAGAGGGTCTGCTAAGCGCAGTGTAATTGATATGAGCACTTCAGACATATAACTTGACGGTCTCTGGAGTAATCTTAGCTCTCGTCGGTGTTGTTGGTCTTGTTGGGAATATTCTCGTCGTCGCTGTGTATACTCATGATGACCACAAGGTAATGCTGATTATTGAGTTGGTCCAAAATTCGTTCGCATATTTTGCAAAAAATCATAACTTCTTCGCATTTTAATGCATATTTCTGATCGTATTTTTGTTCGAAACCCGAAATCATGCGCTTTACACACTAGTTCTGTCGTGAATAATCTGAGAAAATCTAAGAATTAAGAGCAAAAGAAAGTTGACCAAGATTGGCAGTTTTGAGCAAAATCCTAAATTCTGAAAGGAACGGCGGTGAGATATAACATTACCAGATATTCTTTACGAAGCCAGTACTAGTTTTGTCAAACCACAGGCTTGCATTCTACAAAAATTTGCAAAAATGATTTTTTTGCCGAATTTCTGTGATTGTTCGACTAATTAATACTCAGCACTCATTACTTATTCAGTTAGTGACCGAACTGGGGAATATCCAGCTTCGTAGATTTTTTAGTGGAACTCAAACTGAAGGTTTGACATAGCTAGTATCCATTTTGCAGCAAACTATCGAATTGTGAAGAGAGTTTTGTCAATTCTTCTTATAACTACCAGGACTGAATGAGAATACAAAGGCTGGTTTGGGATGTGTTCATAGTGCAGGATGGCGTCAGCAGCCAAATACGCAATTCAGCTTGATAAATTAACGACAAACAAGAAAGAACTCCCTCAAAAAGGAGATTAAGCCGCTGCGCTCAGCTCTGCGAAAGGCACATTTTTCAAGTAATAGACGCGCGAAATTTGCAGAAGCTATTTAAAGTTCATTCTATACTCATCGAATTGAACTGATGAAGCGACATCCCGCCAATACTTGCTCCAGTGTCTGGGCCTTTTTCCAGACGAGAAATATCCCATTGATTCCAGAGTTCACGAATCCGCACTCTCCACCTCTCTTGAAACGCAGTTTGGAGAAGAGCATCCATGAGATACCTAATTTGTATTCTAAGGTTGTCAGAACACATGACCAAAATATCAGTGATTGAAAATCACATTATAGAAACAAACTGACTCAACCTCTAATGTTAGAACTTTCTCTACAACATAATATCATAATAGGTCTTATTAACCTTTTACTACTTTGGGATACCTTGGTTGAAAAATATAATCTTGAGTAAATTTCCTTTTTGCTTCTACTCAAACTTTCTCTTACTGATTTACTACAGCGGTAGTGCTTTTAATAGCATAATTTCCAGATTTGAAAAAAACAATCCAAAAAGGCTGAAATAAGAAGTTCTGATTTTCGAAAAACTTGCGAACGAACTTTGAACAAACCAACTTGATACAATCTTCGTTTGTTATAAGTGGTTATCAATCTTTTCAGAAGCTTTCGACCTCGGTTTACCTGGCAGCACTTGCTTTCTCAGACTTCTTCTTAATTTTCACTGCCATGTTCCTCTTTGTGCTCGAAGCTTGGAGACATCACAATCACCCATGTGGGTCTATTTTTTTCAGTTCAGTTTGGTTAGGCTACCAGGACTCTGACTATTCGATCATCACTCTACTACAAGTGGCTCTGGGGATTCACCCAATAACTCGCAAGCTTTCAAATAAGTTGCCTAGCACATGAGTTGATTGCCAGCCTTTAGACATGATGCATGGCATTTTGGGGAAAATTTCGCTCATATGAACTAGTAAAATAAAAAAATGAATGGGGATGAGACCCTATGCGACTCATTAAAAATGTGATAAAATGGATCTCTTCTTATGATATTCCATGCTAACTCCCTTTCGTTTTGTATTCTTCTTCGAGAATGAATGATTAGCAACAAAGATCTCTGAAGGATTGCTTCTGAGCTCGATGACGGACCTTGTTATTAACTTCTCATAAAATCTAAATGTTTATTCTATGAGATATGTAAAAAAGTTCTCATTTCAATTCAGCACAGCGAATGTTTGTATGCGTTCCTTGTTCTTTTATATCACCAAAAGACTTCCGCGATGGGTAAACGAGAGTTCAATTTTTTCAGTTATGTTTAGAGTAGAAGTGAATTCTTTTGCTCAATATATTATCGAACTGGTCATGCAACTGTTCCTTTTCTATTAGCGATTGGTATCCGATAGCAATAGCGATACTGTGTCAAAGTACTAACTACTATTAACTTTAACGTATGTACATGAGCTTAGAATTATGTGGTCCTCCCAATCATTTTGAAAAACGGCATATGAAATTAATTAAATTAATTGAATTCTGGTAACAAATTCTACCAGAATGTACTGTATGACTGGTTAGACTTGTGTTTGAATTTCTGTGTTCTTTTTTAATGGCGCACCTCGAGTGCATATAAATAAATAAATAAGTAAATAAATAAATATGTTTGGGGAGTATGGTGGAAATATTCCCTTATACCCCATCCTTCATGGAAAACTCATGCTCTGAAATATTGATATCTCTAATCTCCTAAAGATGCAAATTTGAAACTTCTGAGGTTGACCAAGCTTCACATCCTATCGCATTCAGAATTCCCAAAGAAGTCCATCGCTGATTTTATAGATGAGAACGACTCATCTGTCCTCTAGCAATTAGTAGTATAAAATACATGCGAAAGGATGAATTTCGTTGGCCTCTTCATCTATTGTAGATTTTTAAAACGTAGGCAGAGGAAGTGAAAACTTCGGAATAGAACTAATTCGCTGATTTGTTTAAGCAAAATACAGCAAAAAGCAACCGCATTTATTCATCAGGTAACCGGGAGCAGGGTTTCTTTTTTCTTCATATTTTTTAATTCAATACATATACTGAAGTTCCATTCACCATACAATAAAGTCATATCTCAATTCGATACCTTGCTTATTCTTTGTGTTACATGGAATACTTTATCAAGGAGCTCGGCTTCAACCTTTATTTGCTCACATCCTGCATAGCCCACAATTTCGTGTTTCAGGTGATTTTTCCTGTGAGCACAAAAGCAGAAAGCCAGCTCTCAAAGGGCGCCTTTGCTAGCAAAATTGCTAGCAAACTTCTTTCCTACCCGAGTATATTCTAAGGACACTCAGATGCTTGGAGTTGTTGTGGACTTCCCCTATGAACTTTCGCATAATTCTAAAAGTAGTTTGGGACACAGTGCACTTCGCCACATCCTATCAACTTATTTGCCTTCTTGAGTGGGCGCAAAGTAGATAACTGGCTGCGTGGATAAGGAGTCTTTTCGGGATTGAATTGCTTTGCCATGAGAATCGAGACCTGGATAAAGCGGCAAAGTGGGGAGCATCTCATCTTGCAGTAGGACCGAGCTTAATAAGAACGCATTGATGATGCTATGTACGGCTGTCAACTAACTCGTTTATCGTGGATGAGCGGCAAGAAGTTGGCTGAGAACAACTCAGGAGGACGTCCAAAGCTTGAAAAACTGGAACAAAGGTGCTCTAGGAAAAAGTTGCCCCTCAATGGACTGTTCGCATACATAATCAGTCTGCTCACAAGCCCTCAAAACTCGTTTTTTTACTTGCGTCGAAACAAGCACTTGCCTTTCTTCGAAAAGAAAGTTACTAATTATGCGTTGCTTCCTTCCGAAGTGAGAGGTGCCTCACAGAAGTTATATAATATTTGCGAAAATTGAGATGATTTTACATCTCTTTTTGGAGCCATCCTCAAATGTGATGGAATATTAACAGACAAGTGCTCTGAACACTCTTTAACGTAGATTTTCTTCCATTTTCGGCGGCTATAATACCCTACTAAATTCAGCAACAACTACTGAACTAATCGCAAAAGTTTCAAACACAAAGGTTTTTACCATCAAATTCTATAGTTCGCACAGCTGCATACAAAAATTTTGGATCATGATATTTCAAAGCGGTAAACGCTTGGCTACTTTGCAGTTTGACTGCTGCAATCAGAACTTTATAGCATCGAATTTTAAACCAATGTCGTGAGGGTTTCGTAGGCGTTTGTGCTTTTGCTACACAAATTTTGATAAATTGAAGTAATTATCATAAAGGCTAGGAAAGGCAGGAAGACCCAGAAGAGAGTACTAAACCTATTTTGCTCCATTTTCAGGTAACCGAATGTTCTTCAAGATTTTAGCTGAGGACTGCGACCGTTAGCTAAAGTTACAGAAGACAAAAACGGTGGTTTCGAATCTTTGGGGATTTTTTGAGCTTTTGAGCTTCTAGTATTTATGAAAAAATCAGCTTCATGATGTAAGTGCTGAGAGGAAGAGGAAAGAAACTAGAAACTAGAAACTGTCTAGTGTACATTACTGTATCTCATTTGTGGAAATTCCGAAATGGGAGGTGAAAAGTTCTCATTGATTTGGAATCAACTAGTGGGTCCTTATTGTCTGATTCCCTCAACCTCACTTCCATGAATTTCTAGATAACTTATTGATCAAGGATTGTTTACTGGCTCTTAGAGACATAGACTGGTATATGTAATTTGCACATTTGCAACAAACTCGAATGGTTAAAATGCTTTTTAGATTAGAACATAAATATTGCACCAAAAATTCTCAAAAATTCATTTGGAAATGCTTGGATAAACATTTCAGCCTGTATGATATATTAGGTTGATGCGAAATTAATGAGCGTTTTTCTAGAACTTTTTCTGGACAACTTTTCTCAATCAAACTTCTTCCTTTGAAAATGCTTCAACACATTATTGAGAAGCTCTTTTCATGTTCTATACAAAGCTGCTTAGAACGGAATTTAGCCTAGTCTGTTAAGTATTTATAGGGCTTCAAATGACCGCACTTAGCACCAGATTTTTATTTCATTCACTTTTCTGGCCAGAATTCAAGCGCAAATTGAGGCGCGTTTGTAAAAATTTCGCCTCTATATGTAATAGAAATCATCCACATTATGCAAACTTAACCATATTTTCTGAAGTTACCTAAGCTAAGCTATCGGCGCCTTAATATGGGTAATGGTTGCGATCATTCTACAGCCCACATCTTTTTGTAGAGCAATCCCTAAAGTTTTGCTCATTTCTGTAAGCGCGAGGGTAGAGCATTCTGTCGACAGCTTTAGCAAAGGCGTTTAGCTGTTCAGCACGCAGAAAATTAGAAAATTCTATGATTCGGGATTTTGAGACTTACTGAAAAAATACCGAAAAAGATGATATTTTTATATTTTGATTTTTTCCTTTACACCAATCTCTTGTCTCCAACTTTTTATTTTTTTTGTATTACTGACTTGCGGCTACAATATAGGCTACATATAAATTATACTAACAGACTGTGAAGGGACTTATGTTTGTCAGAAACAAGACTCCTGAAAAAACTTGTTTTGTTCTTCAATTCATATTTTTCTGCCCATGTGAGACATGAGTACAACTTGATGTGCGTTGTTTTGCGAAAGGCTCGCTGCATCTGAAGATCTTTACCCCATCTCAAAATGTAGATTGTATAGAAAGTCAAAGCAAGTTGAAGTGAAAATTTGAAAAACGCTCATTGTTTTTGCATCAACCTAATATTTTTCCTAAAAATATATGCAGCATTTTCTCAAAGTGAGCAGATTTCAAGTCTTGCACCAAAAATTTTAAAAAATTATAAACTTCCAGAAACTTCAATGAAAATTTTTAGTGTCAGGTAGAGAAAATATTGCATATTCCAAATGTACTTGAAGCAAAATATCGCAATGAAACAAGCTGATAAAAAAGCACTCAAAAGTGTTTTTCGATTTCGCTTGCTGAACTTAATCACTAGAACGTCTTCTAAATTCTCAATTTGGTTTCGTTTTTGTTTCCTGACATGTTCTTTTTACATGAAAAAAGTAATGGCTGATTGACTTTTCTACGAATAATTGTGATTTTGGGATTTTTTATTCATTCTGCCATCAATATGAATCTTCAATATTTATGGTAAGGTGCAACTTTTGAAATATGTAACAAAAAAGTGAATGATTTGCTTCGAAAAAGGTTATTTTGATGTTTTTAAAATGAATATGAAAAATATTCCTGATTGTGAGACCTATGTATGAACCTAATAGAGACGTATGAATGAATCTGATAGAAACATATGATTAGCCTAATTTCATGAGTACAAAACGTACTTCTATGTACGGAGATGCACGATAGAGGGTCCTTCGGCCGCAAAATTTTTTGGTACGTTCAGGCCGGTTGAGTTGAGCGTTTTGTACTCGTGCACTAAAAAGTACTAAAAAGTCAGCTCCTCAAAAAAAAATGGGCCATGAACTCGTATCAGGAGCGATATCAGAAGTTGCTGAAGTTCATTTTTAGCAACCGAAAAATAAAAAGATTGCATCTCGTTCCTTCATTAGCTAGAATTGCTGCAATATGACAACAGTGATCTTTGTTTCAAGAATTGCTAAGGAGCGAAAGACTTCTCCATTCAGCATTATCACATACGCCCGTCTTTAACTTTGGATACAATCACGACTTGCAATGCAAATATTTCGGTGCAAGACTTATGTTCCAATCTATTATAATACATGCAAAATTTGAATTTTGGCGTTGTTGATATATCGAAGGCGTATTGCCTGTATTGCCTCCTATTATGACGGGCACTTTAAATAAGTTATTTTCTGTAAAAAAAGCGTTTAATTTTAGAAATTTTAGCTTTTGAGGCAATTATTATGTCACTGCTTGCTCTCAATTCTTTCGGAGTTTTCCCATTTTTTTCTTGCTTATTCTTTCTAACCTCTCAGTCATTAAAAAACATGACAAGCATATTGAAGAAAAAGAAAAAATTTTGTTACGAACAATTTGTATGTATCAGGTTAATGAATAATCTCTGCACCGAAATCTAAAGAGGATTGGATACATCATTGGATAGAGCAAATTTAGCTCTACAAGATGACGCTTAAATATCTACACCAGCTTCAATCCATGCGAAGTTTCAAGCCGAAAATTCAAAAAAAAAACCATGCGCCCGAAAACCTTAACCCAAATCAAAACAAAATTGCAACTCCATTTAAAAAACGCCTACAAAAATTCTCACTTGCTTGAGCGGTTCATCTAAGACATTTATCTACGCATGCTGTAATTTTTCCCCAGCTAGAGGATGAGAAAACTAAGGACTTTTTCATGTTTCTGCCAAATCGGTGCTGAGATGTAGCACTAACATTTGCATACTACATGCCTTCAGCAGTAGAACCCTATATTTTTAGCCTCCTAGAAGAGCCAAGAAAAATATGAATCTAATACTCCTTATCACAAGGCTCAGCAGAGGTGGCGTTTTCACCCGCTGAATGTCGTTTTCTTAGAGAAAAGCAGAAGGGAACTCGTAGAGTTCCCACGAGTGGTTCGCGGAAATCTGGCTTAATAATAGTGGGCGAAAGCTAATTTTTGGTAAGACTTAATCCAACATAGACGTCATTTCACAAGTAACAAGTAGATTAACACTTTACAAACAGGATAAGTGCTCAAACCTGTGTGCAGATGATCTCAACTTGTTAAAACACAATTTTTATGCACAAAAATAAATAATGTTTGTTTACAACCGGTAAGCAAAACTGAGCCACCAAATTTGGTGTATAGCTTCGCGACACGATGAAAAGGAAAGTATGAAAAATTGTGAAAGAATTGTGTGAATGGAAGGAGTTGTAAATGTTTTTCTAATTTAGGTTGCTCCCGCGCAATCTGGAAGCACCATGAGGTTGCGCGGAGCCAAACAAAGTCATAATTTCCCTTTTTCACATGTTTTTCCAAATTTTTTACGTAAATCTATTCTTCAGTCCTAAGTATACCTTTGTATACTTATCTTAAGCCAAATTTCGTCTCCTCTGCTTCGCTACGGCCCTTGAATGATATAAAAACAGCTTTTTCACGTGTTGATGTTTCATCTCCGATTTTTCTTATCTACTCTTGACTTCCATTCATTCATCGTTCGTTGCAGATTATTAGCAGCACTTCTACAAACACCACAAAAGGTATCTCATAATCGTCTGAGGTATCTCGAAATCTTGTGCAATGTCAGGGGGACTTCGTTTTCAAAATTCTCAAACGCCACCTCGTGTTGGGCCCTGTCCCTATCCATTCTTGTTAGTTGCCAAAAATATAATATTTCTCATAAAACAGCTGTTGTAGAAAGGTGAAAACACACACCCAAGCTTCTGAAGTCCTGTGGTATACAATGTCAGTGCCAGGACATCTCAGAGTTGTTTTGGAAAAAAAACATGGAATACTTCGTTATTTCAATTTCTGGCTGAGAAAAAAGTACAGTAAGTGCATA
Source organism: Cylicocyclus nassatus (assembly GCA_958299035.1). NCBI lineage: Eukaryota > Metazoa > Nematoda > Chromadorea > Rhabditida > Strongylidae > Cylicocyclus > Cylicocyclus nassatus. Next base: position 44,586,211 of record CATQJL010000316.1, on the reverse strand, counting down.
GAGAAATGTCTTGAACGAAATGCCAATGCGTGAGCGTTAGAATTTTTGAAGGATTCTCTTAAACTTGACTTTCAATCTTGTCTTGGCTTTTTGGGATCTAGGATCTTTTTCGTTTTTGGCTTCAGTCTTCGCTTGGAACGAAGCTGCAACAAAACTTTGCTCTATCAAGAACTATATCAGAAACTATTCAGGATATGGAAGAAATATGTACTATTGCGGCCTGTATTTATGCCGATATTTTAGTGTAGGAATCATGCATCAACCTAATAATATTGCATGGAAGCATCAATCGAGATTCGTATTACAAAAATATAAGTATTTAAAAAGTTTCGCGTCTCCAAAACAATTCGAAAATTTTTTGCACAACCAAAACACAAATTGTGGAGAGTTCGAGAAGTTAGGAGATGTTCGGTATCTGCGATTGTCGGCGCTCTAATTTTTCATCATTCAAAGAATGATCACATTTGCAGGATCCTTGAAATTGTACGGAGTCATCCGAGACAACATCTTCTCTCTAATACTTCTTTTAAGGGTCTGCGGTTCCAATTCCGCGTTAATCCCTTCCCCCCTCCCCCCAATTCCAAGATTTGCGCAGCGTTTTTGGCTCCTCTACCGTTTTTAACTACGGAAGCGATCTTAGCAGATTGCAATTCTTTGTAGAGCTCTCGAAGCCAGCTGTGGCTCTATGGAATCAGCACTAGAAACTTCACACTCGGCTACCACTGAATTGAAATTCTACTGTTCAGCAACTTCGCTTCGGCGTCAGTTAGTTTCTTTGGTGCGGTCACTCGACATACTACCACCCGCACAAGAACATACCGATTAGTTTCGATGAGTCCATTTTCGCAAAGTGGAAATTCAACTAAGAATGGATTAAAACATTTTGAGAGGGAGAGAGAGAGAGAGAGAAACGAAGCCACGAGGGCAATATTCAGTTCAGTCTAGAGTGTTCCCTTCAAGATCGACAAGCCACCGAGACCCCCACCTCTCCCGATGCGGACGCGCCATCTCGATTTCCGCTGATATTTTTCAACTACAGTACGATCTGCGAACCACATGCAAGTCTATGCTGGACTCTTCCAAGTTGTCATCAGGGTCAAGCGTGGGGTGGCAGGCCACACTGGGGGTCGTATATTCAGGGTCAGAGAGGGGGGGGGGGTCGAAGAGGCAAATGTGGGAGAAAACACAATGAAATGTTCAAAGCAAAAAGAACACACGTTGAGTTGAGTAAACAGATAAACCGATATCTTAAAATAATGGACGTGCTAGTAAACAACACGCCGGAAGTTCTCATTGTGAAAAATCTAGCAATAGTGTTATTGCATCACCACTTACCTATCGTGGACATATCAAAGACACTCTACCAAATATAATGAGTGTAATTTTCGTAACTCTATCGTTGAGGAGGGATTCAGAATATAAAAAACTTTTGCACCCATCTAATACTTATACCAATTGTAGGTGCAAGATTTGAACTGAAGCAGCTATCGCCGATATTAGATGGTAGAAAAAAAAGAACCACCGCAGATAGGCTACCATGAATGTGTGTTTTGATTGATAAGGACAGATTTTTCATGCACAAGTCGTTCATCCCCGCGAAGTGCTTGCTGTTTTCTGGCGAAAAGGGAAGAGAAGGGGAAATGCTTACGGGAGTTTCACAAAGGTACAGGTAATTATTTCCTTGGTCGCATATATTGCTGCCAATTATTAAATTGCTCCACGCGTTTGCATTGTTTCCTTGAGATGGGATGACTTGCGGCAAGATGCTTACACCATCAAAAAGCTAAATATTCTTTTTGAAAGGCATTTATTCGTCTCAACATGAAGCTGTTTTCTCTCATTTTTCGGCTTCTTGAAAAACTGCCAAAAGGCAAAAGAAGCTTCATTGGTAACTGACCTATACCAACCCCTTCAAGACGTCACAACGTAAAGAAAGACGATCGGACGTCCAAATAAGTCTATGGGGGGAGGGGGGGGGGAGTTTCTACTGCCCAGCTCTTTTTGGCACTATGGGGAAAGTTTTTGTAGGGAAATAGGATAAGGCTGTCCTCAAGTCACTATGCGACAAAGAAAAAAATGCTTTGTTCTAAAGAAGCGCCACAGCTAGGCTGGGCACGGTGCATACGTGATCATAACAATAGATGTTTCTTGAAACCGAAAGAAATCTACTCTGGAAGGCTGAACTACTAAACAAGAGCCAACGGTTGACTACGATCTGTACGCTACCCTGCATTTCAAAGGATGTCATACCTAGAGTACAGCACAGATGAACTGGAGTCATCAACTAGATTTCGTTTTCATGACAAAGAGCAAAACGATTATAGTAGAACATACTAAGTGGCACACTCGGCTCCGCCCGGCTCTATCAATACACTATGGATAGAAATCAGTACGCCTTATTTCCGCACAGCATTCCTCTGCCACGGTCACCCCTATACAAGTACTTTGCCTCCACTATGCTTTCGTAATCAGCAAGTTCACTTACCCCCGTGTGCCCAATCCCAGCGCTGTAGCTAGAACTTTGCAAAAAAATTGTTAAAATTGATTAAGACAATCGATAATTGCTAAAACTAATTGTGTATTAGTAATCAGGATGCTCTCTTACCCCACCCCCATACCAACTTCCAGCCTCGTAGCTCAAACTTTGCAAAAAATCGATAAAAATCGATGAAACCGATGATCGATAACGAAAACTAGTAACTTACGACACCAGCAGTTCAGTTCGATGACTGAGACATATTTGTCGTGTTTTAGGTCTAAGTTTTCTTTTTGTCCTGGTAGCTATGGCTAGCCTAAGGAAACTGCCGAATATATTTTTTTACCGAGCTTATTTCCATTTTTCCTATTGAGTTTATGGCTCATTCAGTATGTTTGGTCGTGCAAGGGTTGCCTGGTTTGTTGCGCTAGCATCCCCTTTTCATAGTATCTCCGTCATACTCCTTTAATATTGGTCGCTTGCTGGTCAGCGAGGGTGGCATGCGCAGACTCAGTATTCTTTATGGCAGCGCTTCTGATAGTTCATCCATGCGCTCTATCTTTCATTAGAGTGTGAACCTGCGAATGGTCTCAAAAAAGCATTCTTATTTTTCTGCGTTAAACCTTTTTATTTCTGTGTTTTTGTACTACAAACACTGATTTTTTTTCAAGAATCTGTTAATTACTAACCCGACACTATGGCGCGCTTGTGGCGCATTCAAATGAATGAATGAATAAATGAACATATAAATAAACTCAAGCTTTGGTCAAATGGATAAGTTTGCAATTCAGCCCACAAGGCCATGGTTCGAGACCGGCTAGCGACACCATCTTTGCTGTACTGTCGGGCTCTCTTTGATAGAGGCCACTATCAAAAAAATTAACGATGACCTCCATCAAAAATTCCTTGCATATGGATGGGCAGAACAAAGTTACGACTATGTCGATATGAATCTTGAAGAAATTGCTGAAACTTGAATATAATAAAGTGAATGAAGAAATTTTTCCATGAAGCTATTAAGATCGTAATCCCTGCTACAGAAGCAAAAAACCTTTCTTCTTGCATTTCTGGCTGCAATCAGCCGTTCATCTTTCATCATTCATTATGAAGAGGAAATTTGTGCAATTTAGCGCGTTTTTGTACCCCAGCGTTACAAAAGAAGTGCGCTATAACTCGCGAGCAACCCACCGCATTTTCTCCGATTTTCTTCGTTTGCACACGGTTGCATAGAATCAACTCAAAACAAACGTTGACAAAGTGAGGTGCGATCACCGCGGCAGCTGACCGGATTTTCACTTGCGAGGTCATGCTGTATTCTTATAGTAAGAGCGATTGAGCTTATGACTCACAAATGTGGCCGCGGTTTAGATTAACTAACTACGACCAATCTTTATTACGGGTCAAAGCATGCATTTTCATTTTGAGTCATTGCAGTGCTAGCATGGGCTTATGTCACTGGGGCACCTATAGTGTTCCCAATAGCGGCTGTCTTTCAAACATCGTCAGTATACTTCTGTGTAGCTGCAGCTGTGGACTGCTTCATAGCCGTTGTCCTACCGGAATCCGTCCGGCAGCTCTATTGTACACCAAGGTAACTTTTTAAATTCTATTTTTGGTATCTTTATGACGCTTAATCCAGGCGTGCAAAAGTGACGTGCACTTGTATAATGGTAATCTGCTTTCTCTACAATATTCCACATTTCTTCGAGCTCGAAAAGGTGAGTTTCCATTGTTATCCCGAAGAGGAAAGCATGCATGATTCAACTGCAGCTCATCCGACATGTTCGTGGAGCTGTGCATTTCTCACAAGCGCTAACAATCGAGCACTCTTCATTTTTGCTCGCCTGATTTTCGAATGACTATTAATGCAAAATATGCTGGGGGCATACTTCAGACATCTGAAAAGTAATAGAATGTCCTGCAGTGTAGAGAGGAAAGTTGCTAAAAGATTTAGGTTACTTGGTTTGAAAACTCACTTTAATTTACATCTTATCATTCAAATATGTGTAGTTTAAAGGCTGGTACAAAATGAACCATGTCTTGCAAATTTTTGCTTTGACCATAACTCGGTATGTATTAGTTATTTGTCATTCACAGGCGCACTAAAACCATTGAAAATCAAAAAAATAATAACAACTAGAGACCACTGAAGTACTAATGCTTTCGCAACATGATACATTTGCATACATATCAGAGAGGAGAAAACGATAAAAAAATTTCTTTTCTGTAGTTCGAAATTAAACAAACCATGATCTCATTCAGTTTCATTGATATGGCTGATGACATGCTTACATTGTAACTGCAATCAGATAATGCAAGTGCAAAAAAGCAATACAAGGAATTTTGAATTTTTTCACCGTGTTTGAGAATATTTGTGCTAGGGCCTTTATTCCAACTTATAATTTTTTTGTATTGTTTTGTATTGAATAGCTGAGCGTTTTTACAAAAAGCATCAATAAGATGTCCTACTTCCATGCTTACAAAATTAAGTTTTGGCATTTTTAAAAGATTCTTTTTATCATAAAGTGGTCCAATTACCCATCTCGATGCTTGAAAAAGAGAATAATTTTGAGAAATATAATATAACAAAGTCCACAAGAGAGTGTTCATTTGCGTCCTTGAATTTCCTACCACGAAAATGATTGCAACCAATTATTGGTTTGAGTGCGAGTGTCGACTTCTGTGAAATTTCAGCAGATAAAGACAGTTCAAGCCGTTATTAGAAAGGATGTGAAAAGAGCATCTAAATATCAAACGAGATTTGTTGAATGAAAACATAATGATCAGTTGTTCCGAGGAGGACTTAGAGAAACTCGTTTTGATTAGCTATCACGTGGAGGAATCTTAGAGGATATTAATAGTTTTAAGGGCGAACCTTGAGATATCTGATTCAACAAAGTTGTTTGCAAATCTCTTCTCATTTTTAATGCTTTGAAAATCGTTTTTGATTTTCAGAATATTAAAAATATTAAATACATACAAATTTAATGCATGATTCATATTCCAGTCAAATATTTGATCTTCTGTAAGTCGCTACATCCGCTGTAAAGAGGCCCGTAGTACCCCCCCCCCCCATCAGTGCATCTCCTCTGCGGCGGGTCAAATTCGATCTCACGGCGCCTCAGGGCGGTATCAAGCGACCATCGCTCCGGATGCAGATCGTTTTGTAAACGTAACTGCCGGGCTGTAAAAGAAAAAACAGTTGTAGTGTTTGTGTAGGTTTGGTCAAATGGTTGAAACTAGTGTGAAACACGCGGCAGCGCAATGGTTCGAGATTGGGTACTGCAACAATTTTTGCTATATCGTCGAGGCAATCTTTGACAGCGGTCACTCAGTAGCGGTCGCTGTTAAAGGCGGTGGATCGGCAAAATCCAATAACTCAGGATTTTAACGCCGTAGGTTCCTTATCGTCTAAGTATGTAAACACACTCCCGGTTGCACAGTATACTTGGGTAATTCGAAAATTTTTCATCGAATGAATGAATATCGAATAAATTCGAAAAGAAAAAATTTCGAATAAACGAATATCGACTAAATTCGAAAATAAGAAATCTCGAATAAACGAATATCGAATAAATTCGAGATTAAAAAATTCTCGAATGAATGAATTTCGAATATATTCGGAAAATCAAAAATATCGAATGATTGAATATCGAATTTATTCGAACATTGGAAGTCGAATTTCGAATAAATATTCGAATGATTTATCGAATAACTAGAGCAAACACATCTCAAACTTGCCGACATATTTGGCTAAAGCCGATCCATTCATAATCAGCACCCTCGTATCCCCTATACCAACTCTTAGCTCAAAATTCTCCAAAAATGTTGAAATGGATAAAATAGATTTCGGTTTTGAACAGCATCCTCATATACCCCCTGTACCAACTCCCAACCTCGTAGCTCAAGATTTTCCAAAAATCGACAAAATATATAAAGTAAGGTTTTATCCATAACCGGCTTCCGCACTTACCCCCTTGTACCAACTTCCAGCCCCCAGCGCAAACTTCTCAAAAAATCGAATTCGAATATTCCGCGAAGCGAGCACGAATGCCCCTATAGCCCCGGGCATACTGCAGGCATTTCAGCGGCGACGTGGTTTGGCAATAGTCAGATTGTCCAAAACTTATTCTAGAAGCTAGAAAGTTGTACGCGGTAAACATTTGTGGTAAGCTGACGTTATGAAGACATCTCGTAGCTGGCAAATCGCGTACGGCGGTCGTAACCGTCTAATCCTCCACTACAACTGCGATGCTGTTTACTCAAAATACACCAACTCGCATAAAACCTCTAAGGTAGCGAATAGAGGCAGTTGTGCAGTGTAACTTATGCGAGCAAAAGTGCTCACTAGTGTGAACTTTGCGTACCACAGGCATGAGCAATGCAAAGAAAGAAAAACAGGCATTTTAAAACATTTTCAATATATGAACTCGGAACATGAGCTTGTTTTATGGCTTTTTTTTTTGCTGATTTGGTGCCAATAGCTGTGCGAACAATGTCATTGATCGAAAAAGCATCATTTGAAATCCACATATGATTTTTTTACTGTCGCAAGCAGTTGGAAGAATGCGACTCTCCATACAGTTCAAAGGTCATAACGGTTGCAAAAGATGCATTACCGAGTTTTGCGAAAAAGAACGCGGACGAAGTGAGCTTGATACTTAGCAGTTGGCTCTGCAACAAAGTCGAATAATTTGAATACGGAGTTCATTCGAATACGAATTCGAATAAACATTCGAATAAAACATTCGAATAAAATCTATTCGAAACTCCGTTTTTTGATTATTCGAGTTTTCGAATAATATTCGAAACCTCGTTTTTTGATTATTCGAGTTTTCGAATAATATTCGAAACCCTGTTTTTGGATTATTCGAGTTTCGAATTTTATTCGAAAACAGAGGAACTCCGAATATCGAATTTCGAATACGAATATATTCGAATGTTTTATTCGAATGATCGAATTTCTATTCGATTCAGACCCAAGTATATTGCACAGCATGCTTTCCCTGCCGAGAAAATCGCTCTCAAACTTACACGCGCAGGCCAATCTTACACGCGTCTGGACGAGTTGGCAATTTCTTTCTCACCATTGGAGGCTGCCCGCCGCAACGCTATAACTACTGGGTCCTGCAACGATTTAGCTTGCCGGCCTTGCTCCACTCGTCCAATTCGAAAGGGAAGGGCATTGAAAATCTTATTTTCGCCGCTTTCAAGCAGAAGCGGATTTTCGGGATCAGCGTATCGAATAACCCCAGGTAAGCGCAAATTTGACTAGGTTGAGATTTGCCGAGCCACTGCCTCTAAGGAGCTTGCCAGGCAAACAAGGAGTTTTGGAAGGTGAACAGAGATATGAATTGCAGTTTGAGTACTTTCTGAAAAAATGAAGATTTGATCGAGATAACCTCAGCGAGATAAATAAAAAAGCTTGGAATCCTACTTTCTGCAACTCGTTCATTAGTTTTTCCTGTTCATATGCGCCTCTAACTGTGCAGTTTCGCACATTTTGTCCGCAAAATTATGCCATTCCGTAAGTTGCTCACTAGCAAATTAAAAATTTTTACTCTGCGTCTTTTTGCAAACACACTGTCTGCATAAGCCGAGCCACCGGCGACGGCTCCTCTTTTGGCAGGCAGCTCAGGTAGTAGCGGGCAGCTGACGGCCGCTAAGCTGTCAGCACAGCATGCATTCTTCTGACACTGGAGAAGAGGGTCGTAAGATTAGCTTACGGATTTCATCTGAAAGGAACCGCTTAGGTCATTTGACTGTGGAGGGGTTATTACGGGCCAATATGTACATTGCTTCATTCTGCGATTGCGCGTTCGTTCTAATAAGCTTTCGCTCCAATTCTAGAAGAGGCATAAAGTCGATTTGGTCACTCTCACTCTTTCATCATTTATCACTGGATATCTGCGAAAAAAGTTTGAGCGTAGAGTATAGTGCAAATAAAACGATGCCAAACGAGCTTTCTTGCAGTTTTGGATAAATGACAAGCAAAATGGTTCTGCCGCGGTTACTTTTCATTTTGATGCCCGCTATATAAACCAGCCGACGGAGATATGGAGCATGGAAGGGGAAAGAAATGGATGAGGAAAAAGTATCTGAAAAGACTGTTAACACTATTTACTATTGCCGTTTAGCACGTCCTGGTTCAGCAATTTAAGAATTCACTTGAACAAGTTGAAACAGAGTGAATCCAGAAATACCTGGGTTGGTAGTAAACCTATCGAAACTCAGAGTTATAACTCAGAGTTAACTCTGAGTTATCTCTGAGCTAACGCGCAACTTTTTGACCCCTTTAACAGGTGTTTGAACAGATCAAATCCGGAAAGCGATGATATGGCAGGATTCTCCTTAACACTTAGTTTGTTCCTAGTAGAGCAACATTGTCCAAATCGTCCTGCACAAGAAACACGCCACCAAACGCGCAACTAATGTCTGCAACAACTCTGAGTTTGATGCGCGTTCCAGTCTATCGTGGAACTCAGAGATAACTCTGAGTTTGGTCAGAGAAAGAGAAATAGCGCGCAAAAAAAGAGGGGCAGCTAAAACACTCTCCGGGGTACATTTTGCTCGTAGTTTAAGCAGGCATGATGGGGGTATCGTGGTACGCAGTGATTTACAAAATTTTGAAATTTTGTAAAAACTTGGCCCAGGGGTTATTCTTTGCGCTGGTCACGCATATGGTACCCATTTTTCACTAAGGGGTCATGTAGAGGTGTTACGGTAGGTTTACGGTAGATGGGAGAAAATCACAGAACTGATCGAAACTTGGTACATTGGGGTTATTGGGGCGCCGATAACGAATATGACATGCAGATTATACGGTGGTGTCATCTGACGAGGTTACGGTAGGTTTGCGGTAGATAGGAGAAAATCACGAAACTGATCGAAACTTGGTACACTGGGGTTATTCGGGGCGCCGATAACGAATATGACATGCAGATTATACGGTGGTGTCATCTGACGGGGTTACGGTAGGTTTACGGTAGCTGAACTAAAGCGGCGGAATTAGCCGAATTTGGTACACTGGAGTTATTCGGGATGCAGATTACTGACAATCTATTAGCTACATACGCTGGTGACATATGGAACGGTTACGGTAGCTATACGGTAAGTGAGCCGAAATCATGGAAGGGCAGACTTTGCCCGGAGGATTTATTCTGTGCGCAAATCCTAATAGTCAATTCTTATCATTGCGTATGCCATCCGCTTTCTCTATTGTTTGAAGCTTTCAGCTGCGCAAAAGACTAATCCTCGTGATGAACTGCCCGATAGAAATGGAAATGAGTGAGGCTTTGGTATAACTTTTTTTGACCTGCTGTTAATGGAATGAGTGAGTACATTATGGCAAAGCAATTTTAAGGTTCATGGGTGTGTCATGGTCTAGCGGTTTAGTGATAGGATCTTTACGCTAGACCATACAGGATCGAGTCCCTACTTTGACGTCGCTTTTGCAGCAAAGTGCTTAACAGCTCCTCAAAGCAAAACTCCGAGCTTGAAAGTTGGAATTCGGAATTACGAAAGCGGAACTCAGAGTTATTTCTGAGTTAACACGGAGCTTCAAACTCGGAGTTTCGACCAGATTACTACCGACCCTGGTTTTTTAATTAGTCTTAGGGCCGTATGCACTAACATCCCTGCGGCGAGGGGAGCGGCATCCCCCATTATGAAGGGGTCGCGTGCGGACGCCGCTACGACTTTTACATCATTGGGGACGTCGCTCCCCTCGCCGCAGGGATGTTAGTGCATTCGGGCCTTAGTGAGTCGACTTCAAGTAGTAAGAATATATAATTTTGAGAGGCAGTGTGTCATAGAGTGGGCCCACTAGCTTTTCTTTTGCAAAATTTGCGAAGTATAATATTAGGGAGAGAAATTGTAGCAAGGTGCGTAACTTTTTTTGGGTTTGCTTCTTACAAAAGGTGTGGAGATACGTTGTATTTTTGTAACGGTGTATTGAAACAAATTTTCTTGCTTGACAAAAATGGCTCCTAATTTGGGACTTTGCATGAATTTTTCTTCATAAAAGTATAGAAAAATTAGCCCTTTGATAGTCTAAAAACATATTTGACTCCATCCCTTTTTGAAAGTGAGGTTGAGAAAGCAAGAGTTCAAGAATGGATGATGAGAAGATGCCTATATTATGGAAAAGTACAGAAAAGTTCTGGGCATAAATAAATCAGGAAGAAACATGCGCAGAGTGTCTAAAGTACCAGAATATTAGCAAACTTTTCCTCTTTGGCATAAAAGTTATGTTCGATGAGGAACTGCTACGTATTTAAAAAAAATTTTAATTCTTAGTCGTAATCTTTGCCGTCACTGTTCTCCTCATAACTTTGCTTATGCTGCCCAACGTTTGGCTCTGGTAAAATTTTCAATAGGGACATTTTTCAAATTTTCTTTCTTAGACCTAAAGCATATTTCCCGCGAATGCTGTCGCTACGTGATCTGTACTGCAACGAATCTTTATAAGTGGTCATAAGCGCTCTCTGCTGACAAGACTTGTTACCTTTGCAACAATCACAAAAGCACGCGTTTATGCATTTGACATCCGCGCATGGCTAATGTGTGAACATCTGAAAAAAGTGCGGAGAGTGTGTCTTAGCCTTAGGCCTAAGGCATACCTCACGCGATTCTTGACGCGGCGCGATTTGGCAACGCTCCAATTGTTCATAACTCATCGTAAGGGGTTTCTGAATCTCCGGAGGGTATTGCATTTTATCAAACTTCAAAAGTTATACATGCTATGCATTTGGAGTCTGCCAGTATTGAATATGAAGAGATCTGGCAAATTGCCAGATCGCGCGGCGACTGAAATCGCCTGAGGTATGCCTTAGGCCTTATGCAGTCAATCAAAGTCACTCCCATAGAATAGGCTTTTGAAGGTAAAGCCGAGGGTATAAAAATTGAGCAAACTCTTTTAAACTCTCAAAAATATCGTTCTAGGTCCCCTGTATAGCTAATGATGAATCTGTAAGTGCACAGATTTGTCCCACAGATATTCGTCTCGACCCGGCATACTATGCTATCTACTACACTTATATGTACACTACATTTTTGGCCATTGGACCTTTGACTTTGCTGATTCTACTCAACATCTGTGTTGTATACACTGTATTGACGAGGAAAACCGAATCAACAGGTATACACTGAATTTTGAGTTCAATACTGCGCTGAATTTGCTTACAGAAGAATCTGACACGATGAGTCTCATCCTTGTTGTATTCTTTTTTATCTTCTGCAACTTTACTGCACTACTAGTCAACTTCATGGAAATAATTCTGAATAATCCGGTAGGGCGAATTTGAATAATTATCAAGCTAAACTGGTGAATTTAGAACATACTGGTCTACTTCGTCGACTTATCGAATTTACTGGTTGTAATAAATGGTACAGCAAATTTCTTCTGCTATTTGATTTTTGGGGCTAGCTTCAGGCGCACACTGCAAAAGGTCAGTGTAAATTTTTCTCGAAAACCAAGGTAATGAAGGTTTTCTTAAGGTCTTGAGCAATCCATGGACAAAACCGAAAGTAATCTGGACAATCAGTGATAGCGAGAAGGCTCCTGACTCGCACCACACCCTTCTCTGAGGTGACACTTGTTCTATGCAAGCTAGCATTAGACGCAATCATGAAAACTTAAAATGTATCCAAGTATTTTAATTGATCAAAATCAAATAAGAATCTTGAGTGAAGTTCTCTCCCCTACATATAGACCATGTCGGAAACATAGGCTACGCTTTGCGGCAATGCTGGAGTGCTCTACTCATTTGCTGATTCGTTTTCCTGCATTTAAGAGTAAATGAAAGCTTGTCATGCTTTAACCAAGCACTTCCCCTGCAAGGAAAGGATATTTGGTGACCGTGGCTATTTGGCTATTTGGCTATGTAATACTGTAAGATGCATCTCGGCTGGTTCTAAATCTGTGCTCGATATCTGCGAAACGATCTTCTGAGGGAAGTTATGAAACTTTTTCGTAGGAAGTTTGCGTATTTTCGGGTAGTTAAAATCACCAAAGTCGTTCTGGGTTACCGTTTGTAGCTATTGAAGGAGTCTCAAGGGAAATACTGTTGTATCATGCCTGTCTAAATATTCAGCATTTGAGGAGAAAAATTTTTATTGGTGATTTTTACCCTCCACAGTAGCGCAAATTACTCATGGAAAAATAATCTTAACTCCATCGTTATCGTTTCGCAAATATGGAAGACAATATTCGAACCAGCATTGAAAGGCCCCTTTTCTCATATACATACCACTACGAATGGCCACTGTCACCAAGTGTTCTCCCCTTGTTAGTCATATAGGCAGAGGTAGTAAAGCTGATTTCAGCATTTAAGTCGGAAAAATTCCAAATCCACCAGTCACTGCGAATCACGCAATTAGACGCCATCAATCCATAAAGCGCTTTTGATGCTCCAGAAATTTTGAAGAAAAATGAGTAAACATTCCTCAGCAAACTAATGTTCTCGGGAAAGACTGGAGCGTTAAGCAAAACAATACAACAATACAACGATTTGTCCGTCTATGCTATGCTTGCATTTGTGAGTGTTGCATGTTCGTTTTCACTGGTTCTTATTCATTCTCGATTCTGTTCTTATTTCAGAAGAGGGCATCTACTTTGTACGCAAATTCAACGTCTTTTCGAAAACGGGATGCAGCACTTCAGCAGCTACGTCAATGAATTATGTGTGGAATCTATCACCGTTCAATCGGGTTACTTAGATATGCTATTTGAATCATGTACACATAGAGATTCTGACTTTGAATGCGTAATGCTATAGCATAGAACCTGCAGCAGAGACCATAATGGCCTTATATGAATGGTGTATCACATAATGTAAAAACGTAAGCATATAGGCTCATGTTACCGGCACAAGAGAATGCTCGATAAGTTGGAATAGAGCACATACTGTCACTGTGCTGAATGTTTTACGGCGAATCTTCCTTCAACATAAATCTTGAGCAATTTACTTGAATGAATTGCAGAAACGGACCTTTGCGATGATCTCACAATATTTTTGCACATTTAAAAAAACGTTACCGTTTACTCTGCAGGAAAAGTGAATGAGGTTAGCAGCAATAGCAGACTAACTCAAGGGATTGTTGTAGATCAGCTGTAAAGCTGTGTTTGAAATTGTAAAGCTGACAACTTTTTGCTTATCCAAAATTTAGCCTCTACGGGTGATGCAGACAACCTTTACTTCATCAAAGAGATGGGCCCGATATCCTGTTTTACGGATAGCTGGCTACAATTTTCCATCTGTCATGCCACTCTCTACAAGAATATCACCGTTATCCAACACCTGGTAATCCGTAAAAATCCGTGAAATATGAGTAGTGATTGAAATAGTGGTCCGTAGTAAACACCCCATCAAGGCATCTCTCTCGACGCGGACCGGAGTTGAGGTCATCGCGCCTCAGTTCAGCATACGGCGAGCTATCAGTTTGGATGCGGATCACTGCCGAGGCATTGCAATCAAGTGAGTACTTGAAAAAGAAGCACTCGAGCTGGTTTGGTCAAACGGGTAAGGAATTACGCGCGTTCGACTCCGTCTACCAACTAGATTTTTGATGCATCGCCGGGCAATTTTTGATAGCGGCCACTTGGCAATCGATGGTGATCGCTATCAAGGACTTCGCCAAGCAAATACACGGATAAAACAAAAACAGTTTGTGACGAAAATTTTATGAAAAAACGAAATGATAGTATCGTGTATTCAATGAAATGAATAAATGAGTTCTCGTCTTGTACAACCAGTGAGAAAAAAATCAGTAAGATTTACAAAAAAGAGAGGAATTTGTTTTTTTTTGTTTTCCTCGCCAAAATCAGCTGTTTATCGATCCTCTCCTTTTCGAGCGCGGTTGTGCAGTTTTGCGCCCATTTTTTCTGCATTTTCTGGCAAAGTTGCGTGTATCGTAAGTTACTCAGGAGCAACTTATGTTAGATGCAGTCAACTCTTGTCTGCGTCTCCTCTTTTACACGCTATTTGCATTCCTCTAACATCCGTTCACGTTCAGTTCAACTCAATGTGAACGGATGTGGAACAGTTGACTGCAGCTGGTGGACAGATGGCCAACTATCAGTTAACTTCCATCTTATAGCATGGGAAGGTGGACCGTCATCAGTTCACCTCACCTAAGCTTAACTGATGGGATAAGTTGAGTTCACCTCAACTGATCAAGCTATACTACGGGCCAGTGTAAAAGTCTAACCATATCCTCGAACACTGATATTTGCCCAAGCACTCCTCCAATGATGAGTATCCATGACAGTTCGATAAATGCTGGAAATGAGGTTAGCTGGCCACTTACACTTGTGAACACGTAGCAAGCATAAAGAAGAGCGATAAATTTGTCTACTGCCTAATCATAAGGTTTTTGGCGCCGCATGTGCCCAAACCACGATGAGAAGGAAATGTCTTTGTTTCAAATTGTCCTAGACGTTTTCTATCTTCAAGTGAAGCATGAGACGTCAAGGTTTGATTAAATTTCTGTTTTTTCAACTAATTGCAATGGAGCAGTATTTTCACAAAAGAATGAGCTGGTTTGGGGCCAAATCGTCCACTTTGCGATTGTGGTTTTCATGTATATAAAGCTACATTTGCATAGATTCTATCGTGGTTGCGACGCCTGCTTCCTTCATTTATTGTATGATGTTACAACAGTCTTTCTATGAGTAAGCTGAGCATTGACACTAAGCAGTACGCTACCTGCTCTAAGACAGCCAACCGGGCCAAGAAGACGCGGTTTGAGGAAATTTACCGCTCAAGTTTGCTTTCTTTTCTGCAGCAGGATATTTCGTTTTGCTACTGTTCCCGATAAATGCTCTTCTACGTATGAAATAAGCATTCATAGGGAGAAAATGGCCATGTTTAGAAATTTACATACTATTTCACCACTTCATAGTATCGATAAACCCATAATCTCAAACGTGAAACACCTGTACATATTGTATTAATCCACTGTAATGCTTGCTTTAAAAAACTGTTGCTTGGAGGGGTATAGCCAGAAAACAGGGGGTGGGGGGGGGGGGGAGGTAAAAGACGATCGTGTGCCGCGTCATTGGTCGACCCTGTCTGAAACCACTTTTAGGCTAGATTCATACTGATCCTTAAGTTGCGGAACGTTGCAGCATACAGTCTGCCCCAATCGGGATCAGGCCGAACCGTCGGCTGAATTTGCGCGCTCGCAGCGCTAGAGGTTTGCGCTGCATAAGCGCGCTGTCGCAGAGAGCGAAGAGATTGAGGAGAGAGCAGACTAGCTAGACGCGGAAGTGGCGCGAAACCCTCGCGGCGCGCACTCCCGCCAATCCAATTTTGGCCTGGTTAGGATTGGGGCAGACTGTACACCCCAATCGGGATCAGGCCGAACCGTCGGCTGAATCTGCGCGCTCGCAGCGCTAGGGATTGCGCTGCATACGCGCGCTCTCGCAAAGAGTGAAGAGATCAAGGAGAGAGCAGACTAGCTAGCCGCAGATGTGGCGCGAAACCCTCGCGGCGAGGACTCCCGCCATGCCGATTTTGGCCTGGTCAGGATTGGGGCAGACTGTAGTTCTACCACTGTGCTGAAACCGTTCCGGAGCTGTGCAGGAACTTTGCTGCACGCGCTGCAGCAGCTCTCATGGGTTTTGAGCGGCGCAAAATGACAATTTTTGAATTTCTTCAGCGGTTTCAATGTAAACTTTGCCCATTTTTGTTTTATTCTTGAATCTTGCTTCTTCTTGTGATGTAGAGGATTACGAACATGGGTCTCGATAATAAAACTTTTATATGTGATATCCTGCCTATATCTATTTTCCTTTGCCCACCCCTTTTCCTCCGTGATTTTCCTGTTAGACGCTCTTTTTGTATTTCAGAGAGTCGCTGCATCTTCAAAATCTTCAGCTTCACAGAGGACTGATACATTTATCAATTGTCAATCTCAATCGAATTTTTCTTTGTGTTTTTATGATATTGGGTTTTTGGGCAAATCAGCCTCATTTCTTTGCTCTCACAACTATTACTGCTTGCTCTTTCGTTCTCGGTTACTGTTCCGCTTGTGATGAAAGAACTCGCAATTTGGAGAAAGATGCACGAAGAGAAGCGGCATTAATTTGTAGCTGTTTTCGATGCCCGAAACAAATAGCGCTCATTCTTGTATCCCTCTCCAAGTTTGGAACTTTTTCAATTGCAAGAGCAAGCGAGATACAAGGATAAGATGAAAGGAGCAAAATTCATTATGAAAACTGTTGAAGAAAGTCAAAAACTGTTCTCTCGCTCCGCTCATAACTCATGCGAGCGGCTGCATCACCACACATTACTGTTCCACCACAGGGCGAGGACTGCTGAAACTTCTCCGCAACTTCGGGATCAGTATGAACCCAGCCTTACGACCAGGGTCGATCAAATAACCGCCATGGGCCAAGTTTTAGCAAAACTAGTTTCTAGCAGGATTTGAAAGGGTTCTCAATATTGGATTACCTAAGTGACTATGTCAAACAAGTGAGCCTACCAAAAAAAGTGCACAGCCATGACGATTTGAGACCTATATTTCATTGTTGTTTACCGTGTAGAGGATCCAGATCCACCGAAGTCTATAGTGGATCCGATAGAGTTGTATCGGTAGACTTGCTCCGCTATTGCTACATGAACAGTTGCGATAGTCGTTCATCCGCACAATAGATGCAGACCACGATAGATGACAGCCAGTTGACAATGGAAAGCTTGGCGACGAATGAGATAAGATGGAGACTAAGAATGAATTGTTTTTCAGTTAAAGGCGCATTTATACAACGGCAATAAACAAGTGATAGACATAAATACATTTTTGAACACAGAAAGAATGTTTCGGTTCCTTTTTTCGATGAGGAAACGGTGCAGGCAAATAGAGAATACAGTTTCTTCACCAAATTTTTGAAACAACCTACGTGAAAACGTACAGATACAACTTGAAATTGCGATCATTCACATGGTTATATAAGTGCTCAAATTCAAGCGAGGGGGCTGCCCGAAAACTGACCTTTAAGGGTTCCTTCACACTACGCCGCAGGAAGCAGCAGCCTGCCGCAGCACGCGGCAGCACGCAACAGCACGCCGCGTCCTGCGGCGTGCGTCGCTGCAGTCGCAGTGGAAATACACGCTCGCAGCAGCAGAGCTTCTCCGGTTATGGATGTATTCTCCCTCCCCCCCCCCTCCCCCTGTTCTTTGCTTGGGCAAAACCATGTAAAACGAAGGGTGTATCGCCCGCGGCGAGTGGTTCTATAAGGAAAGCTTTACGGTCGTGGGAAATCCTCTATACCACACGAATGCCTTTATCGTGGGGGATTGAGTACGATATTCTTGAAACAGCAATTAGGTAACCCTTTGCCAAGGTTTCAGGCAGGTTCATGATTTTTACCCGCTGCCATGTACCCACCGTGACTCTGCGAGAAGGTCTTCAAACGCAAACGCAACGAGAGTGTTTTAAAAGTGGTCAGGAGGTCGAAAAACACTAGACCGAGTTTCAGCCAAAACTGACTAAAAAAGTTTGTCTGCAGTGTATCTACCATAAATTGGTGAAAACACCACCAAATGTAGAAGGTGTATGATACTCGTAATCAGCATTTCAATTAGCCCCCCCCCCCTAAGCAAAGCTTTAGCAATCCATGATTTTAGCTTTTTACGTGTCCCCACCGTAAACTTGGAAAATGGCGCTATCGCGCGAAATGACTACGATATTTGTCATCAGCGGCTCGAATAACCCCATATACCGAGTTTGTTCCATAAGTTCGTAGCGTTTTCATTTTTGTCCTCATATCTGAGGAGCGTTTGATTTGCGGCAAGATGCGTATATCATTTGGAAGGGCTGATTGTGCTCTTCAAAGTCTGTCTATTAATATTGGTGGAAAGCGCTGATTCACACGGATCTCGTAGCTTCCGAAGATGGGAATCTTGAAAGGCAAAAAACAGCAATTTCGACATTTGCGCATTTTTACCTATGAAAAAGACCGCTTTTGCACAAATTTTTGTGTCAGTAATGGAACATGCGCTCGCACATTAGTATGAGACAAAAGAGGATTGAATTGCCACAAAAGATCAGGGGCTGAGGAGGGTGTCACTAAACAAGACATTTCGGGGGACGGGCTGGACGTCCCACTCTGAATTTTGCTGTGCAAGTAGGCGATGGTACCATATCGCAAGCAATCTAACTGCACCGTCTAAACCATGCCTTGCCGCAGAAAAAGCCTAGCAGTCAAATCCAGTGAATTTTTCTGCATGACGAAATATGGCCTCATACGGCAAACGTCAAAATTGTCCTGCACGGTTTGACTGGAAAGCACTTCAGTACCCAACGTACTCTCCAAATCTCGCTCTACCAGATTCACTTGCTCCGTTCTCTAGCAAACCTCACGGATGGTGCGTGTCTCGATTTCAGTAACTAATTTGAGTGCTGGTTGGATGACTTTCTTGGGACCATGCGCGCTGTCGTTTGAAATTTGTGATTGATAGGCTAACAAGGATGTGCCAAAAGGTCGTGCGCTACAACGAGCAATATAATTTTGATTGACTTTCATTGTATGATGATTTTGTTAGTTCATAAAAACGCTACAAACTTATGGATAGATTTTCGAAGTTGCGTGTTAAAACGAAATAATTTATAAGCCGACCTAATGTTCTAGACTGGCTCATACCAGTGAATAAAAAAGCTTATAAGCTCAAAGAGCAAATTTTTGATTGTTTTGAATTTCATGGTGTTTTGCGATGATTTTCAAAAACGCTGAATTTTCTCTCCGGTGATTTTCTACGCTACAAAAGTCCGCGATTGAGTTCTTCCCAACAATTGCAAAGCTGATTTGGTCTCGAGTAAATTATTGTTGTTTTTTTATTTTCTCGCCGTCAGTTCGTAACGATCGGCGATCTCCGGAATTCTTAACTTTTAGTTCAGCAATATGATATGGAATTTTCTAAATCGTGAAGGTACTAAGCTGCGGAATGCTCTGCTATTGCTTGGAACGCCACAGTAAAATTACCCTTTTTTTCGAAAATGGCTTCAAGTGATCGAAAGTTGAAATCTGATATAGAGAGACGTTTGACATGAGAAAGAAACTGATGAAGATTAGTTAGCATATTGCATGAACAATAGTCTCAAATTCCCCGATCAAACACGTACCTATAAATTGAACAAGAATTCTTCCTATTTCTGCATTTCACTTGAACACGGTGAGATATAAGCAGTGTGGGATTGTTTTATATGATTTTTTTTTAAATGCTGAATGTTGTTGGCATCTCTGACTTTGCTCCTGAGGGATATTGTTGATGAAATGCTCCCCTACTAAAGCTTCAAATAAGCATAGTGTACTCCTGTGGCTGAAATGCCGCACATAGATTCATTCTTTTTGGGTGTTTTTCCCTATATCGCAAATGGTGTCAAAAGGTAAAAAATGGCGCTTAGACAATCCAGCGTTTCGTCCAAACTTTCAAATATCAGCATAGGGTAAACTTGAAACTCACAAAAGGTTTGACCTATGCAACGCATATGGCTGACATGAGCTGTGATATGTTGGTTCTCCCCTACTGTTACCTGAACACTTTTCTTCCAACACAGCGTGTTTTCATGGCGTATGTTGAATTTATATTTGAGCACGCAAAATTTTCAAAACGTAAACATTTTGAAGATTACCATTGGAAGCTCACACTACAATGCTGCAAAGCATCCACATATAGCATAGTGGAGCATACGGTAACACATGTCACCGATTAATAAGTCGGAACCAAGAAACAACTATTAGGTTGTCTTATAATCCTTTCCTGATCACCAAAGCATCGCTTTTCTATCTCTTCCCCATATACAGTGCTGGACATAATTAAGGGACACTCTAGAAATCGTCGTAATTTTCGTTCTTGTCAGTGAATCGGTCTGAAACTTTGCTGTATGGTGCGCATGTAAGCCTACCATAACTCCTCAGAACGGCTTCCAATCCCGTTGATTCCGAACGGAGAAAAATGGAAAAATTCGAAAAAGCCTGTTTTGCAAGCTGGACATAATTATAAGGACACCTGGCCTTTTTAAACATTATCGCATTCCTTGACTCCCAAATTTTTTTTTGTAGAGTTACATCCCAGAATATGAAACTTTTGCAGCACCTAAGACCTGTCATGCTACTCAAGGAAAGATGATCCTTGCATTTTTCGTTTCCAAAGGCATCAGAAATCAAACTGCGTCAACAAACAGCTGGTTTGAGGAGTTTTCAAGCCCGCGTTCATTTCAAATGACAGTCCCGGAATACATTTAGCCTTTTTGATAGATAAGGTGAAGAGCGCTTTCGTAAACTCCGCGTGATCGCTGATTTTGACGGACAGACTCCAACCTCAACATGGGGTTGTCGCGCTTTTAAACCACAAAACTCGATTTTCAAGTTACAGAAAACGCTGCAATGTAGCCGCAACAATGCACGTACAACAATAAACTTGTTTGCCTAGTCAGGAAAAAATTTCGGGGTTGCACATTCTGGTTCAGCCGCAGTTGTCATCCGTTGAGAGTTGAGTGGAGCACCCTGCACAATCATATCCAACTCAAATCAAGAAATCGAACAGGAGAGCGCTTGAAACTTCAAAATCTTAACTAATCTCACCTACCGCGTAAAATGCGACATGAAACAGAGAAGGATATAGTGAGATTTGTAATTGTGTTGAATCTACTGCTCGCAGAGAAATTTCGTGGAAAGTATTTCAAATCTAAATGCCAACTGCAGCACTAGAAAAAATCTGAAAGTTGTTGCAAAAGCTGCGTCTCCATGTAGACAATATAATAAATCGAGTCCATCATTTCACGAACATTGGAAAGTGAGTTTTGTGGTTCAAAAGCGCGACAATCCTATGTTGAGGTTGGAGGTCAAAATCAGCGATTACGCGGAGTTTACGAAACCGCTCTTCACGTTATCTATCAAAAAGGCTAAGTGTATTCCAGGACTGTCATTTGAAATGAACGCGGGCTTAAAAATTCCTCAAACCAGCTGTTTGTTGACGCAGTTTGACTTCTGATGCCTTTGGAAACGAAAAATGCAAGGATCATCTTTCCTTGAGTAGCATGACAGGTCTTAGTTGCTGCAAAAGTTTCATATTCTGGGATGTAACTCTACAAAAAAATTTGGGAGTCAAGGAATGCGATAATGTTTTAAAAGGCCAGGTGTCCTTATAACTATGTCCAGCTTGCAAAACAGGCTTTTTCGAATTTTTCCATTTTTCTCCGTTTGGAATCAACGGGATTGGAAGCCGTTCTGAGGAGTTATGGTAGGCTTACATGCGCACCATACAGCAAAGTTTCAGACAGATTCACTGACAAGAACGAAAATTACGACGATTTCTAGAGTGTCCCTATAATTATGTCCAGCACTGTATAGTGTTTGCGTTACTCGGCAGAGCAACCAACTCTACAGTAATAATCATGCTTCTGCTTAAACCGTGTTCCAGGTAAAATATGAAACTGATATCCAATCGTAGGCGAAAACGAAATAAGAGTCAAAAATCGTATCTCCGTCCCAGAACTTCCTAAGTCTCTCACTTGATTCAAGTAAATACCTGCCATTTAGACAAATTACAAATGAAGAGAAAAATGATGGGAGTGAATTGACAAACTCTGCCCTGAAGGTTTTGTTTTCCTCTCACGCACGTAATCGTATAAACATTCAGAAGTACGATCATGTACTTGTAGCCTTTTAGGTGTGTTGTAGAAATATGTACTATTAGTAGGGTTGAAATATGAGACAACCTAATAGCTACACTTTTCACTGGAAGTGAATCCTTTTCGGTCAGAGTGATTGAAGGCAAAGTGGAAAATTGAATAGTTTTTCCAATGGCGTTTTCCTCATTTGTTCAATTGTCGAAGAAGCGCTCGCTGCCTGGCTGCTTCCTCCTACTGCGTCCGTCTTTATGACCACCTCAGCCGTCGACAGCCGCCCTCCGGCATTGTGCGTTAGCTGCCAGCTTCAAGCGCGTATTTCGAGTCCCACGTCGTTTGTCCCGACGAGCATCGGTCCGGTCCACTTTTCTGCTCCTTGAACCCGCGTTGTACCCCCGAAGTGGCCGCCTATATCGTAGTAGCTTGAGATTTTCCCTATGTTTCGCTGTGTGTTTATTCTAGTCGCCTCCTCACTTCCTTCACATATTTACAAACTCAGTAAAGCATTGTTTTGCCATTGCGACCCCTTTCGCACTGCTCGGCACGTAGCTGACTCGTTTTGTGGTTCCATTTTCATTTGTCAGCTTGCTCTCTCCGTGATTAATAACTCATTCATTTTAAATCTCTCTTTGCACCGAAAGCGCTGGATTGCTAGTCTTCAGGCGAATGGTCAATCATTTCTTGGTTCTCTAGGACCTAGTAATTTACTTCCTTTTTCGAATGAATGAAGTCATCCTTACCAAAACAGCCGTTCTGTATCGGTTATCGTTCATTTATGCCAAAATCTTGTTTTTCAGCTCATATTTTACTTTCATTCATTAATCCTTACCTTTTTTAGCCTTTTATATATGAAGCCTCCTGGTCTAAAACAACTAAAAAACTCAATCTTGAATTTATACTATTCATCTTGTTAGATAAGCTGCACTGTAGAATTCTTCCAATTTTACGCACCGCGGGAGCTTACAGTTCATCTTCTTCTTTATTTTCGAGTGAAAAAAATCGACGAAATGAGTTTTTATCGACGTTAAGTTTGTGTTGTCTAATATTGGGATGACTTTACGACCCTAATAAAGAGTATGCAAGAAATAATCCGAAAAAATTGCAAACTACGTTGCAAATTAGACGATTCACAATAGGCGCACAAAATATGACTCCATAATCACAGTTTCTGCTGTGGATTTGACAAAACTAGCAATTATTTATTAGCGCTACAAATTTTCTAAATTATGCGAACCAAATTCAGTAAAACTTTCGAAGTTGTGAGAAGCGGGACACCACCACTTGAAAATTTTACTGGTTTGCAATATCAATCGAGTGCATATACATAGATTGTGCAGCAAAGTAAAGTAAGGAGTTTCTCTGTTTTTTGTGGTCTCTGTAAACTCTTCACGTTTCAAATGCAGTGTGTACTTTCCAAGCTTTGACGAGCTGTTCTTATGCATCAGCTGCTGATTGATTGAGTATCCAGATAGAACGGAATGATTGGACGAAAGAATGCGAATGCCTATCTCCATTACTAAATCTGCACATCCAGGTTTTGGAAGGGAATTGCTTTTCTCCCTCTCTAGCAGTACGGTGGAATCTTTCACTCCAAAACTCTCTTACTTAGCGTGCAGTGCAGTTGTTTGATGGCACTTGATTAAGCTAATTTATTCGTGAATTGTGGCTGTCATCAAGAGTTTTGGCCTCAGCCTCGGGCTGAAAACTTTGAAACTCCGCATAGGTCACTCGAGGTCAGTGGTCCTTGAAGCGTTGGGCACTGAGCCATTTTACACTGTCCCTCCCTCCCCCCCCCCCCCCCCGCCTCTCTTGATATACGATGGTCCTCTATTGATCGATCATCGTCATTTCAGCTTTTGATCATCTGCTTTCCTTCCACTTTTCATATGTTTATCACCTCTGGGTTTTTATCAGAAGGAAAATTTACAAAAATGTGTTCCGTCATGGGTGTACTAGACCTGCTTTCAACCAAGCTTCACTAATTGCTTTTGAGCTGCTGCTTTTTTTGCTCTTTCCACAGTCCAGAACTCTGGTTCTGATGTTAGGTAAAAAGCAAAGATTACGTTGACTCATCTTGACTCATCTTAGCATGAATGGAATAAAAAATCCATCTATCACCTTTGCGTGATGAAATAAATACCAAAGGGAGGGGGGGGGGGGAAGAGATGCGATTGTTACTTTTATATGGACCCAACTCGCTTTTAGTGTTTGATTCCCGGGAGATATGCAAGACCGTTGCCAGGGCTGTTTAACCTTATATCTTGAATTAAATTTTAAATATGAGCTTTGGAGGTCAAAATCCCGCGAAACTGCAACTTAATCGCATTCTCGTGAATTTTTCAATTTTTCACCACAAGCCATAAAACTTAGCAAGCAGTAACTGCAGATAGTTAGTAAGCTAGAGCACTTCCTCTGTTGATACTCACATGACTCTATATTGAGCTGCTATATTGGTGACCTTTAAAGAAATCGCGCCTCTTGGCCGTCCCCCTCTTCACCCTACCGCCAGCTGACCCACGGGTTGCTTTCTTTTAAACCTTCCCTATTATCCACTTCTTCCATTTTGGTTAACCTCACCATGATCTTAAGAGCAGATTTCAAATCATCCCTACCCGAGGTTTTAACCTATGCTAGGGTCCACCTCTGAACTAACTATATCAGTAACAAATTCTATCTTTCTTTGTCTGTCAACGCGTATATCTCGATGCTCAATTTTTCCATGACACGTTTTGACTTCAAATTTATTCTAAACAAATTTCAGTGGATTTCCTACAAAACTGCAGAAGAACACGGTGGTTTACTCGAAATTCACCATAGCTGAGGGGAGAGGGTCGGAAGGCGGTGGTGGTAGAGAGGGCATCCTGGACGGCAATATTGCGACTTCGGCAGTGGGTACGGAGCTTTCGGACGGCCGAGTAGCCCTTGCCGTCACCTCGGGCACCACCACCACGACCAAAGCAGCTCGCGACAGGGACCAGCCGCTCGGTCCCTCCACCCAGAAGCGCATGGCTGCGCGGGAACGTGTCTTCGGTGGACTAGCGCTATTCTTCTTTCTATTGTCACTACTGCTATTCGTTGGGTTATTATATTTGTACCTCAGCAATGATAACGAGGATATATGCATGTCACCGGGATGCATACGAACAGGTCAGTCCATTTTGTTGCTACTTTTCATTCGCTCTGTTCAGTGCTTAAAATTGCTTTCTAAAAGTCTCTATTCCCTTTTCTGAGTTTCTGATCCGCCCATCAAGAATCACCTTTTGAAACATCAAAATTGGTTTTTCAAAGGCTTTTGCTGTGTCCTCTAAGTCATTGCCTCCTAACAGCCTCAGAGTCTTTTTTTGCATACTGGTCCACCCTTTTTGACGTCACGAATTGTGTTCTCTTATCGAATCTTAACCTAGCTCATCCTCTTTATACATTCTGACATCTTTATCATGTCCACTTTGTATCAAATCTTCCTTCCCACTTCAAATTATGCGTTTTTAGACAATATGTTTTTTGATCCTACCTTTAAATCGGGAAAAGGTTTCGCTTCTGATCTTCATTATAATCTTGGATATATTTCTTCATTCCCTTTAGGGTAGTTGAAGCTAGACCAAATCGTCCCAATTTCAAAGCTTTTTTCGATGTGCTTCATGCTCGAAATTATTTCCACAAAAGGCAAGTGAGATTTCAGTTAGGCCTTTTGTGCTTGAGCTAATCCTCTTGAAGCTTAAGTATTTCGAAACTTTCCGTCAACTACTTAAGCACATCATAGATAAACAGTTTAGTGTTGTTTCAAACAGCTGTTCGGCGTTTGGAAGAACGAACTCGTAAAAAAATGTCCTTCACACTTTTTCACTCGCTATTTGACACAACAGAATACAAATAGACTGCTCCAAAGGGGATTGTGCTGTCACAAAATAAACATAGGCATTAATTTTCACAACGCATGCTGTCGTCCAAAGCGAGTTGATGTTGACGCGAAAGCAGTGTGAGAGAGAAGGTGCCAATGTCCAGCGACCTGAGAGGCATCGCGATTAATCGCATCGCGACTGCGATAGATAATGGATATTGATAGACTCACACTTGGCACGACACACAGCGAATCACGGGGAGCGGAGTAATTTGTTGCCGTGTCAATTAACGCTTCCCTCCTGCGCCGGAGGAGCTCAGAAATCCACGGCATTTCTATAAGAAACACAACAACATACGCGAATTAGCAGCTGCTCTGATCAACGGAGCACTGACTTGCTTTGGGGGATGGATAATAATCATGACAGATATTTGTGACGTAATTTTTGTGTTTTTTTACCAACGCAACTTGCTGAAGGAAAAGGCAGAATCATTGCTTGATGTGAATACTTTGCCACATCTGAACGGTTTCTCCCATTACGATGGCGTTACGGTAGTCGGGCCTTTGCGTGCAATACTCGCTGCACCAAAATCTCCATCAAAATCTCGTCTATTTTATTAGCAGCATTAGGACGTGATATAATTTTGCTCCTTTTAAGTGAGAAAGTCCTTAAATTTTCTAAAATAAAACTTCCTAATTTTCAGACTGAATCTGTTGTACTTTTTGATGATTACATGTCACGTATGAAAAATCTAATTTGTTCTATGATGATTACATGTCACATATGAAAAATCTAATTTTTCTGAATTTTCGGAGCTATTTTCTGACAAATTTCCAACTTGCGATATTGTAGAGCTAGAACTCTGAACCACCTTCGTATCAGCGCTAATGCTTCTGCTCCCGGAAACCCACAAAAATTCTAGGAGATAAATCAAAGTAAACGAAAATTTTGAATAATAAGGCAAAAACGGAGGATTAATTGCCAGAAATGCCTTTTCATTCGCTGTGACTCATCTTTGTAAAGGTGAAGGCGGTGCCAATATCCCTTCGTCCCTTCTTTCTAGGTGCCATAAAGAGAGCCCTATATGAGATTTTGGCTAAGCTTTTTTTCCAGAGGGAAACGTAAAATTGCAACCAAACTCATGCTCCTATGAAATAGTCACTAGCGCCGAAAGCATTTTGGCAAAGAATATTTGAGGCCAACCTTGAACCCATATAATATTGTACAGAACTCTTATCGGCCATAGGGCTCATCCTTGACTTTTGAACACGTGCCCTTGTCCAGAAAACAACCCCAAATCAGTTTCGTCGTAAAAAGTGCAGTTTGAACATTCTATTCTCAGCGTTCTGGCATGTTCCGGATATTGCTGCAGAGATTTGTCGATGTCTGCACCTAAGCAAACCAAATTAATATGCGCATGTTGAAGAGCTGTGTGCTCGCGCTTCAGCGTCATGAGTTGAAAGAATAAGAAGGGAAGACTGAGCTGGGAAGGTCCCATACAAGCACTCATTGCCTGATAGTTTGTGCGGGGTCAAAAAGAAGAAACTTTTCTTTAAACGCGAATGCATTATAGAATACAACCCATGCTAGATCGGACATGCTCCAAATAACTTCAAGTCGTCAAATCCGAGACATTGGGTGCTGTAAAATGAAGGTTCTGTTTCTTTCGTTGGTTAGAAGAGTGCTTTCCAGTTTACAACCGGGTGCTCTTCTCATTTACGATACACGGCTTTCTAGCGACTTGCAGTTTGGGCGAGGGAGCAGATTTGATTTGGAGGCAAACTTACCAATTGCGCGCTTTTGTGCTCAAGAACAAACGAGGTTATTTATATCCGCCAACACGAAATATCCACAAATGCTCGTAAAAAAGACCACAAAAAGTCGGATATAAAAGAAAAAGTATTCACATTTTTTTTACAGGCTCATTAGGTAATCCCCCGAGAAAAACTCATACCCTCAACAATAAATTCAAATCTTTTGAAGAGATTAACCAGCTCAAGTGGGCAGTAATGATTGTAACAGTTGCTTGAACGAGCCAGGTCGCTCAAAGTCCAAGACTAGAAAAAATTCGTTCAGGGAACATACACGTGAGATCAGTAGATCAAAAAAGTTGGGAATATTTTGAAGAGTTGTTAGATTATAGAAGTCTTTTATTTTTTGCTTCTACTAAACAAGTTTTTGACAAGAGAGATCGTCGGTGATTTTGTAACTATGTATATCATTCTTGTAAGAGCAGTGTCATCCACCGTAATAGAAAAAAGAGAGTTGCAACAAGTGAATCTTGCATATGCCTTTGACCTGACTGTGTAGGCTAACTATGTATATCATTCTTTTTCTCTTCCTACTTTGCTTTCACAACTCTTATTTTTTATGCTGCTTTGCAGCTCATTTTTTCTGCATCGCTTAGATTTTTTTCTCCATAATCTTACGAATATACCAGAGAACTTGTTTTGCCAACACACTGGCTTAATTTCAATCCATCCAATATTTATTCAGCTTGCACCTTTTTGGCTCCACTTAAAGGTTTCTGGTTGTAAAATTCGACCTGGGTTTGCAGGAATTACGTTTTTTTACTGATTAGACAGTGAGCAATAGGCGAAACAGATTTACAGGAAACCTTTGTAGCATTATTGGTTGTTGAGTTCAGTTGAATCAACAAGATCGGCGCAGATTTTGTTTTATATTTTTTTAGCGTCGGTGATTTTGTCGTCGATGAACTCTTCGGTGGATCCATGCACGGATTTCTATGAGTACGCATGTGGTCAGTGGATTCGAGGGCATCCAATTCCAGACGATGCTCCATCCGTCAGCAACTTTGAAAATCTCGGCCAAGATTTGGAGTTTGCCTTGAAGGGTCCGTAGACACAAGTCCAAGATTTTTTCTCAAATAACAGGTTCCAGAGTTGCTCGAGGAAAAAATAGGCCGAGACGATCAAAACGATACGAAGAGCGCCATAGGCAAAGCAAAGTTCTTCTACAAACTATGCCTAAATGAATGTGAGTTTGACTCTGCTCTGCCTCAAGCTGGAACTCTGTCGTCAGATATCGCTGGGATTTTTGGCTTGAGTCTGTGAGACTAAAAACGAATAATGGATGGTGTTACACTGCGGAAGCTGGCAACAGTGTCCCTGATATGATGGATCGCTTATCAAAGGACATGCGACAACTGTTATGAGCTTGTCCATGCATTATCCAAGCGATCGTGCTATCAATCCAAATTGAAAGTGAAATTTAAGCAGAAATCTTCGACAATTGGCGAACAACGTTTGATGAGGTGGTCGCATCATTCGGAGGTTGGCCAAGCTTGGGGCATCGCTTACCGGACAATATCTCCCTCGAACAACTGTACGGTTCGTGTTCCATTACAATAAGTGTACGATATTGTGTAAGCATTGACATCCTTAGGAAAAATGGTGGCGAAATTTCGAGCTGACTCGCTGTTCAAAGCCACTGTCCAACCGGACGATAAGGACTCGGAGAAGCACGTTTTATTAGTAAGATTTTTGAAATTACTGAAACTCAAGCTGTTTTCAAAATGTCATTCAAAGACTTCAATCCACTGGGAATTGAGAGACGTAAGAGTGGTCAGGAAAGAAATCAAAATCTTTTTCACTTAGTCACAAAAACAAACTGAGCTCGCGGAAATCCGCGCGCCATCATCAAATCTCTCTTCAGAGTGGATGAATTCTGAATGTATCTGGAAAGGTACGCAGCTAAAAAGTGACTGCGCACTATACAGTACGCAGATGATTCGAGCAGCTATGTATGTACGTATTTGCTCAGCAAACCAGTAACCTACCGTAGGCAGAAATCCAAACATATTCGTGAAAGTTGGAACCTGGTTTACAGTACATCACATCTTTCTATGCAGACGGCGCTATTCTATCGGAAGTGCTTCTTGAAGAGTTAAACTTGCTTTTGGACTCAAGATTCGTTTGTCTTGAAGAGGGATTTGGGGATGGGACGAGATTTCGGCGATTTCTGGAGGCCAACTGGCTTTTTCTTCACAAAACTCTAGCGCTTTTATGAAAATGGTCATATACAATAAACCTTTGATGCTCACTCAAAAAGCCTATCATAATAATAGATAGGACGCAAGGTCAAAATCTGGAGAACAGCTGAATGACGCTTGACTTCATTGATACGCAATTGAGCACTATATTTTTTGGAGCATACAAGCACAAATCCAATTCCTTTCGCATACCATTCCGATTTTTTATGGGTATCCCAGGTGTTGCAGGAATAAATGCGGTTTATTATAACTCGCATCACTTACAACCATGTTTGCAGCGTTATCCTACAATCGAAGAAATCATAGCTTTTCTGGAAATTTCTTTTCCAATAGCCTCTAAAACCAATATTACCACAAGCTCCTGAAGTGGTAAGCTCTTTCGGATCCGCTACGTAAAAGGATAAATACCTGCAAAACGATTTCGTAAAAAAGTTTGCTTTCGCTGTTTCTCATAAATGAGCTCATGAAACTTGATCTTGTTGTTGAAAATAATCACACCTGTGATAGTGTGAGTATGTTAGTAAGCCAACCGAGGTTAGTAGATGTTTATTGTTAGTGGCGGCCTAACGTTTCGATGTGTTCGTCTTCTTCAGAGGCCTAAAGTGGTAGGAGATTTAGATATCATGCTCTACCCCACCAAAAACCTCCTCCACCTCCTAGCCAGCCTCGACTTTACCCCCGAATGCCACAAACGAAAATACGCAAGTACGTGGAAGACGAACTAACCTCCTCCTCCGCTGCCGCTTAGATGGAAGTTGAATGCGGCCGTCCTCGAGTGTCACTAGTATGGAATATAGAGTGTACCATATCGATATTAATCAGTGGCATTCTTCAACTCACATAACGCCATAAAAAGCATAAAGTCATTCGTGATTGACGCGCACTCATTTCGGCTATTCATGTATTTTCATTTCATTAGAGCAAATTTTCCCAAAAAATCATTTCCAGGTGCTACTTGAGCTTTGCTCATGTCCGTTCAAAAGCAAAATTGATGACCAATTTCAATTTATTTTGGAACATACAGTTACATCTTTAGATTGACCAGCCGGCGCTCAACCTATTTGCCCGAGATTTCTATGTTCTAGCGGAGAATGAAGAGCGCTTAGCGTACTTGCAACTAATCAGGTAGTCTACCTTGACTGTCGTCTCGGTACTAAGATTTTGTACAACAGGGACGTGCTAGTTCTACTACATGCACCTTCGGAGTCAGCCACTCTTGATGCAGAGGAGATTATCGAGTTTGAGACAGCCTTAGCCAATGTGAGTTATTTGAAGTACCTATCAAAGGAATAAAAAAAGCGATTGCTGCAGGCTCACACTTTATCTACCAATCCTGAGCTCTATATATCTCTCTACCTCAGCATTTTTCTCAAGAGTGCGAAAGTCATCTTTTCTAGATTTTTGCCGAGTCTATCCGTATCTGTGCCAATGTTCTTTTCTTGTGTTTGCCACGTTCAGCTACGCTGGTTATAAAACAAATAAGTATTTTCTCGTCTCATTTACAACTGGCTTTCATCTCGCATGCCATGTCTTAGTGTTATCATACAACTTGGTTTTACCTCAATGATAAGTCTACTTTGATTGCCACAAACAAGGGAGCTGCGTTTTTGATAGATTTGGTTCTCCCATTCTATTTCTGTGATGTATACTAAAAATTGGTTTTACCAGGCATGGAAATTCGGGTGTATTCGAAACTCATTGTATAACATACAAATAGAAGATCATCTTGCAAAAGGGTTGTGGATCCTATGATCCTCTAACTTGCTCAAGAAATATACTTTCTGCATCAGACAATCATACAATACCACCCGTAATTTGTGAAAAAAAATGGCGGCGGCACTTAACTTACGCGGCGCCGCCGAAGTTAGGTGACTTTTGCCGCGTCGCGCGGCAAAAGTCGGCGGAAAAGCGGCCAAAGTCACCTAACTTTGTCGCGCAACGCCTAACTTTTTATAAAAAAAGACCTTATCTTGATTCAAAATTCATGAATTCTATATATAAGAGTACCATTCAACTCAGCTCGGCGAGGCGCATCTTCCAATATACGGATGTGCCTAGTTGTGGGATATAAGTTTCTTTCCTGGAATTTAAATGTAAATGGACCATTCAGTGTGCTTATTCCAGAGGCTACGTACACATTCTATTGAGCACAGCAGAAATAGGGCAGGTATAGTTTAAGAGCTCATTCTGCATGGATATATGTGAAACTGGGCAGCTCATTCTGCATGGATATGTGTGAAAGTGGGCTTTTCTCGGCGAAGTATGACGGGTCCCAAAATGCAGGAAGACAAAGAGAAATGGTTGGAAATCGCATGAGAAGCACATATCGCGGAATGCCGCGCGTGCTGTGCAATGTACAATACCACTCACAGAACGGGAATTGCGCGAAATTCCAGAAGTTTCGCGATTCCGGATTATCGCAAATTATGCAGCGCCATAACTTCCTTCGGAATTAATATATTCTAAATTCGAAAGCAGCACTGTGTTCATCTCGTGAAGGCGAATCTTTCTACGTACATCATGTCATCAATATCTTGTTTTCAGTTTTCTCAAATTGTTCTGAGGAGGTCCCTTTGCAAGTATGTAACGCAGCGCCTATCCAACTTGAAAGCTTCCAGTAAGCACCATTCGATAGTGCTCTTCTTGTGCATTATAGTGCGCTAGTAAGCTGCCGCAGACTTCTTTTCAAAAGAGAAAAAAGCGTTGGTAAATTCTGGAAAAATCACTCGTTTCCAGATTCTACTTGCCGTAACTTTCTTTGGAGTGGATATTTTCTGAATCCGAAAAATGCATTGTGCTCAGCTCATCAAGGCAAATCTTTCGGTATGCAGAATGTCCTTGATATCTCGATTTCAGTATTCTCAAAACTTTCTGCGGACGTCTCTTCGCAAAGGTGTGAAGCAGCGCGTATTGCCCCCAGTACATTCAGAAAGAAATTTTCAATAGTACTTCTTTTGTAGATTATGGAGCGCTAGAAAGTAGCCGCACACTCCTTTTCAAAGGAGTTAGAAGGGCTGGTGAATTCTGGAAAAATCATGTCCTTCTAAATTTTTCTCAACGTAACTCTAAAATATGAAGCTCTCTTGCTAAGCAGATGTGATTTTCGTAACCAGCAGGTCGGATAACCCTTAAGTGCAAGTTTTCCAAGATGTTCAAGTAATTTCATTTTTTCTCGTTTTACGCTCTGAAGCTGGCCGATGGATTTTGGTCAAAATGTTCATGCTCTTAAATTGTAAGGAAACTTCGCTTATAGAGGTTTTCGAACACGCTCTTTACGAAAATCGTGGTCTTTGAGGATTGCAGGGTCTTTTTGGTGAGATACGGTGAGGTGACTGTAACTGCATCACGAAAGTGCGTAAATTGGCCCGCACTTCTCGTGTATCTGTCAGCAACCTTGCCTGCTTGCTTTTCTCAGCCAAAGTTACTAGGAACTGCGCTACCGAATGGTGCATGAATCAGGCTCCAGTCTGTAAAAATCACCGAGTTACGAGCCTATGAAAACACGTCCTCATGAATTTTGCCCAAAATCTAAAGATCGCAAATCTCGTCGAAATTCCACCGTGAGCGCTTGTATGACACTCGCATTGCGGATATTGTGTTCGCTTCGCCCAAAAACTCCCACTGTATTGAATATGGTACTTGCATATGCTTCAGCTGCTCAGTTGAATATCAGAGCTATTTCAGTGGCTAGAACTCAAACTACTAAATCTAACACAATAGGATCCATTAAGGACGCGAAAGATTTTGATCAGCGTGTTGTACAAGCGCTCACGGTGGAATTTCGACGAGATTTGCGATCTTTACAATTTGGGCAAAATTCATGAGGACGTGTTTTCATAGGCTCGTAACTCGGTGATTTTTACAGACTGGAGCCTGATTCATGCACCATTCGGTAGCGCAGTTCCTAGTAACTTTGGCTGAGAAAAGCAAGCAGGCAAGGTTGCTGACAGATACACGAGAAGTGCGGGCCAATTTACGCACTTTCGTGATGCAGTTACAGTCACCTCACCGTATCTCACCAAAAAGACCCTGCAATCCTCAAAGACCACGATTTTCGTAAAGAGCGTGTTCGAAAACCTCTATAAGCGAAGTTTCCTTACAATTTAAGAGCATGAACATTTTGACCAAAATCCATCGGCCAGCTTCAGAGCGTAAAACGAGAAAAAATGAAATTACTTGAACATCTTGGAAAACTTGCACTTAAGGGTTATCCGACCTGCTGGTTACGAAAATCACATCTGCTTAGCAAGAGAGCTTCATATTTTAGAGTTACGTTGAGAAAAATTTAGAAGGACATGATTTTTCCAGAATTCACCAGCCCTTCTAACTCCTTTGAAAAGGAGTGTGCGGCTACTTTCTAGCGCTCCATAATCTACAAAAGAAGTACTATTGAAAATTTCTTTCTGAATGTACTGGGGGCAATACGCGCTGCTTCACACCTTTGCGAAGAGACGTCCGCAGAAAGTTTTGAGAATACTGAAATCGAGATATCAAGGACATTCTGCATACCGAAAGATTTGCCTTGATGAGCTGAGCACAATGCATTTTTCGGATTCAGAAAATATCCACTCCAAAGAAAGTTACGGCAAGTAGAATCTGGAAACGAGTGATTTTTCCAGAATTTACCAACGCTTTTTTCTCTTTTGAAAAGAAGTCTGCGGCAGCTTACTAGCGCACTATAATGCACAAGAAGAGCACTATCGAATGGTGCTTACTGGAAGCTTTCAAGTTGGATAGGCGCTGCGTTACATACTTGCAAAGGGACCTCCTCAGAACAATTTGAGAAAACTGAAAACAAGATATTGATGACATGATGTACGTAGAAAGATTCGCCTTCACGAGATGAACACAGTGCTGCTTTCGAATTTAGAATATATTAATTCCGAAGGAAGTTATGGCGCTGCATAATTTGCGATAATCCGGAATCGCGAAACTTCTGGAATTTCGCGCAATTCCCGTTCTGTGAGTGGTATTGTACATTGCACAGCACGCGCGGCATTCCGCGATATGTGCTTCTCATGCGATTTCCAACCATTTCTCTTTGTCTTCCTGCATTTTGGGACCCGTCATACTTCGCCGAGAAAAGCCCACTTTCACACATATCCATGCAGAATGAGCTGCCCAGTTTCACATATATCCATGCAGAATGAGCTCTTAAACTATACCTGCCCTATTTCTGCTGTGCTCAATAGAATGTGTACGTAGCCTCTGGAATAAGCACACTGAATGGTCCATTTACATTTAAATTCCAGGAAAGAAACTTATATCCCACAACTAGGCACATCCGTATATTGGAAGATGCGCCTCGCCGAGCTGAGTTGAATGGTACTCTTATATATAGAATTCATGAATTTTGAATCAAGATAAGGTCTTTTTTTATAAAAAGTTAGGCGTTGCGCGACAAAGTTAGGTGACTTTGGCCGCTTTTTCCGCCGACTTTTGCCGCGCGACGCGGCAAAAGTCACCTAACTTCGGCGGCGCCGCGTAAGTTAAGTGCCGCCGCCATTTTTTTTCACAAATTACGGGTGGTATTGTATATGCACTTGTCTAGTTTTTTTTCTACATCTAGAAATCGAGAGAATGAAAGGTGGCACTCTCTTGCCAAAACATTTTACAGAGCTATAGCCATGTGGATATTCTGAACTACAAACGTCTTTTACATCCACCAGTTTTTAAGAATAGATTTACTGAAAAACCCCTTAAAAAGCGATATTGAGCGAGTTGGAGGTTAGTACTATTTGCACAAGAATCGTCCAGTTTTTGGGTGTGCGAAGTTTTTTAAATATTGGCCCAAAGTTTTCATGTGAATCAGTTTTTTGAGTATGTTTCGACGCCATCTTGTAGAGCTTGTTGTGCTCTACCAAGCGACATTTTTTGACATTTATTAGGCTGTTACAAGAATCTTCTTATTCTTTGACTTTTGCCACAATAAGTCCTGTACTTCCTATTTTCAAGAAGGGTCTAGGTTACCGTTTGTAAGGAAAACAAGCTCTACAAGGTGGCGGCAGAGACTTGCACGTCTGATGCAGGCCAAGTTTGAAGCCCGAATCCAAAAGTTCTGGAGGCTTATAAAAAGAGAGAAATCATATTTTTATCGAGCATTTTTTAAGATCTTTCACTCGCGCAAGCATTAGTATCCACAGCAGACACTAATGTCCAGGGTGTCCCAAAAGTAAGTACGCACTTTTCAATCGTTAATAATTCTCTTCTTCTCTTCTCACAAAGTCTTTTGCTTAGCTTCGAGTATCATTCAGTAGAGCACGCTTCACATTAGATTTATAGTGTGAACTGTAGCATTACCGTAGTAACTTCCAGCATTCAGCGCCGTTGTGAAATAGGCTTTTTGGAAAAATTCCAAAAAAATCTGTGAGGGTTTCAGTGTTTTCGGGCATGCTGATTTTTTGAACAACTTTTTACAAGTTTCTGAAACGTTTGAAATCATGGTTATTATGTCGAAAATACTGAGAAAACATCATTGCTGTTTTCCTGGCCTAACTTATGGAAAAATTCTTGCGATAAAGTGCGAACTTCACATTATAGTCAGCTACTCATTTTGGCCTAATGATAAAGTTATCGGCTTGTTGAGAATTCATTTCGGGTTACAATGTAGTTAATGGTTTTTCAAAATCTTCTTCAAAGTTCCTACCATAATCTTACAGTAGTGAATAGCGATAAATGATCCTTTCCATGCTGTAAATTTACTTTGAAACCTGATCCACTGAGGGTTCTTCAAGTTAAGCAAAAAACTTTGTGGGAAGAAAGATGCTAACTATTTAAAAATGTGTACTTACTTTTGGGACACTTTGTATGTATCCGTTGCTTTTCTCAGCTGAAAATCGAGAAATTGAAATTTTTTACGATTTTGTCAAAGCTGTGCTGTGCTGTTTCCAGATAAGTAATTCTGTACTATACCCTTTAGAGATACAATTGCAGATTTTCGACTTCCCAGGTTCTAGTTTCCAGAAATGTTGATTTTAGCATGAAACTCTAGTAAGAAAAGCTACATTTGAGTTCTTCGAACATAGAAAAGTATAGTACACTTATGGTGCTACATTGTGCCTGGAATTTTTCATCCATTTTTCATCTTTAAACTTGCCCTTTATTTTGCTGCTGCGTTCATGCTAGGAATTTTTTCGCGTTGGCTTATTTTTTGTTCTCCAATCTCTAAATGACACTTGCCTTAGCTTCATTGTTGCAACTTCTTTCTCCTCACAGATTCTCCTTTGCTTCACGTTTTATTCTCCATTTCCAATAAGTCTTTCAGTTTTTTTGCCAATACATTGCTTTTATAAACGCTTTATCAAATCCACGATCGCTGGTTTGTCCCATACACTTCTTCCTTCGTGGGCGAAGTTTAACTCTTAGTAGTTAATGAAGTTAAAATGAAGTTTGGAACACAGCATCATGTATTGTTCCTTAGAGGCTTATGGCAACCACTAACTTTCTTGGTCATTTTTTAAGAAGAGAAAGACGTTTTTGAAATGGCGTAGCTGCTCTTTGTGCTTCCGCTGCTTGTACTTGCTTTTGTAAGTTTGAGATGTCCTTCGTTAAGGTGTTTTGGTATCATTTTTATAATGGTCACGATAATTGTGCTTTTTTGTCGAGTGTTTCAACTATCACTCTGAAATTCCGTTTTTTGAGTATTGATTGCTCTCAACTTTGGAAGATCATGCTAGTTTGAGTCCGTCATCCTTCCTGGTGATGAGTTGTACAGATCTGCAGGGTATTAACTGTGGAATGTGGGTTTGTGCAAGTTGTCCAAACTAAGACGCCAAGGAATAAGGGTTAGTGGAGTAAAAGCTTGTCTTGTCACTGTAAATCGTCGTATTCTGCGTTTTCATAAAAGTTTTTAATGTTTTTGGGAGGATAGTTTGTGTTGTCCTGTCTCAATCATGATCCTATTCCTAAGCTGAAGAGGTAGCAGGTGGTTTATCTAGATCTCTACAAGGAGTTTCCTATAAT
Source organism: Cylicocyclus nassatus (assembly GCA_958299035.1). Lineage (NCBI taxonomy): Eukaryota > Metazoa > Nematoda > Chromadorea > Rhabditida > Strongylidae > Cylicocyclus > Cylicocyclus nassatus. The sequence goes on along the minus strand of CATQJL010000316.1, from coordinate 44,548,290 downwards.
ACATAGTAAACTTGTATAACAAAAGAAAAACATAAACATGCTCGTGTCTTTAGCTTCTTGAAACATACTAGAGAACAGAGTTGTAGTCGTGATTTTTTTGATTGCGGTGTATGGGTAGCGTCCGAGCAATAGCATTGTTGCATGGATCCACCAGTCTCACTCTGAGTTCAGTTTGTTTAAAGATGCTTTGGGCCCAAAGGATTACGTTGACAAATACAACTCTGGAATTTTCTCACTTAGCCAAACGAAAGTTGTGAATTGATATTATTTGAAAAACGTTTGCTGTAGCCTACCAATTTGAGATCAGTTCAACTTTGACAGAAAAGGAAAAAAACAAAGCGACATTGTTTGTGAATTCCGTAAAGGCTGTGTCCAAGCAAATCTGAGCGTCTGGGTTTTTGCCTGAAAACTGTCGAGGGGATAGCTAAGGCATTGCCCAAACGACAATGCACATGATTCATTTAGGGCTGAGAAATCCTTCCTTTCCGCGCCTGCGCCGTCATCGTCATCACGAGGAACTTGAGAATGGTATCAGCGCGAACGTAGTGCTAAAGTGAGCGAAGTCATTTTTCGGATTACGGTCACTGCGCAGGCGCAAAGGTTTTTGGGGACGGGTTCCTCAATCGTGAATTACCATTTGATTCAACTGGCTTGGCATCGGCAAAGGCGGGGCTTCGTGACCTAATTAAGGCTAGGTAATGATCAGAGAGCACTCGCGCGAGAGAGACGCAGGTGCGTCGCGGCCGCGAGCGGCCTCAATTAGATCACAAAACCCCGCCCTAATGGTGCCAAGCCAGTTCAATCAAAGGTTAAATCATTTGCCTGCCGCTTGGGCAGTGCGTTAGTTGGAACCAGGGTCAAGCGTGGGGTGCGGCACGCCACACCTAAGGGGTCGTATTGAGGAGTCAAAGGGGAGGGTGTCGTAGTTGGGTAATCTGATAATAGTGATAACATGATATTCGTATCCTATCCATAATTAGCATGTCAAATAATCCCTGTAGACAAAGTGTGAGCGAATTCTGAAGATTCAAGATACTAGGCTACCTAAGTGAAGTGGTCATATTCCAACATGGTTAACTATGTTTCAAAGGTGAATTAGCTATCCGTTTTTGCACTCAAGACAAAGCACTACTCCTTCTTTGTCCACCTCAGGAATCCCGCTTCAGAAGACCTCCAAACTGTGGAATTAGAAGCCAAGCAAAATCTCGTTTTTCCCATTTTTCGCTTTTGATCGCTGTGCTTTCACCAAATATCACTCAGAGCAGAGAAAACGAATCAGGCTCAAATCACTTCTGTGAAAACTAGGAGATCTAGGCCTATCGATCCATATAAACAAGGCTTGCTAAAAATGTTTTTATGATATAGTTAATGGGGCGGCACACCCCCTTAAAAGCTGCGGCGGCCGCAGCTTTTAAGGGGGTGTGCCGCACCCCATTAACTATATCAAAAAAACAATTTTAGCGGACATTATCTATATGAATCGATAGCCTAAACCTTGTAGATTCCATAAGACTGTTTGGAGCCTGAATTCGTCCTCTTAGTTCTGAGTATTATTTGGTGAAAGCACAGCGATCAAAAGCGAAAAAAGGGAAAAACGAAATTTTGATTGGCTTCTAATTCCACAGTTTGGAGGTCTTCTGAAGCGGGATTCCTGAGTTGGACAAAGAAGGAGCAGTGCTTTATCTTGAATGCAAAAACGGATAGCTAATTCACCTTTTAAACAAAGTTAACCATGTTGGAATATGACCATTTCACTTAGGTAGCCTAGTATCTTGAATCTTCAGAATGCTCGAAAACTTTGTCTACAGGGGTTAATTGACATGCTAAATGGATATGTTGCCCATTATGTTTGACAGGGCCTTCAAAATGCTATGTTAAGTATATAGTTCAGGGGGGGGGTCTTATTAAGATAGCAATCAGAGGGGGGGTCGTAACCAGCGATCGTGTGCCACACCCCTTGCTTGACCCTGGTTGGAACCCCTCTCATCAGTTTCCAGGGGAAAACCCCATGGGCCCAGATTTGCCTGGACGCTGCTTTTAAGGTTCGTTCCCAAAGAATCAAAATCTATTTATTCAGTCGTTTGGCAACTTTTGCGCGCATTCCTCTTGTTATAGTTTCAGCCTTCCAAATCCCTTTTGCAATAATAGTCTTTCCCCGGTGTTTAGGATTTCAAGAGCCACGGCGGTTATCTTCCGTCCTCCTCCAGCCCTGTAGGCGTAGCTTCCAGTCTCGTCTGCATTGACTGTTATAAGACGCCTGTCTTAAATTATATCACAAGCATGTCAGTTCTACTTTCCTTTTTGTCAAAACCAACCGAAGCCAAAACGTTTCTCTTTTGAATCGGCATTCTACAACAATAGATTTGTTGAATGAACGAAACACTCTGTGCAAAATAAAAACGAAGAGTAGACGTTCTATGATTTTTGACCCCCTAAATGTATTTCAGAAATTTCACATAATGTAATCGACTCAACCTGTGTACATGTTAATGGGTCAAGTGAGAGTTTGCATTGTTCTTCTCATTTCTATCCAATTGGAATAAATTGAAGTTGTAATCCAGTCTTTCGCTTCAAGGATAATTTTTCCTTCATTAACTGTTGTAGTCCTTGTCTTGTTGGGTTTGACCGGACACAGTGGAATACTCAGTATTTTATTACCTGATAGGAATTATGAATCATCGAATGGTTACGGTTACCTACATATATATACACCCGATTGTGAGAACGTACCATTCGGTACCATGCACCTGGAAAGGCTTCATGAGAACAGGGGGGAAACTCATAGAAACCGAGTTTGAGACTAATAACTGGACAAGAGATCGAATTACAGCGGAAGACAACGATAGGACAATACAAATCAAATACAACACAAATACATCACTCCCCAACATTTACTCTTTATTGAGTCCTCGTAAACCGTGATCCGCTGATCCTGGTCAGTCGGGTATGAGCACAATGGACTTGTACTCCTGTATTAGTTGGTTAATAGTTTATTTCAAATACTTCCTTCAACTTCTCAAACGCCATCACTACTGCATCTTTGCGTGGCTTCCTTTCTAATGGAAGTTTTGTGGGCAGGGAAAAAGGTTGATACCGATTATCGTACTGATAGAATGAAATTTAGTCACTATCGCATCCATCACTCTCTTTGCCAGTTGTAACAGCATTCAGCCTCGATTTTAATAGGGTGGTCTGATGATCAAAAAAGTGCAGTTTTTCTTTTGTTGAAAGGAAATATGATTTGCGACTTCAAATAAATGCGATTGGCTATAGCTTCGGTGCTAGCATTCGCTGAAGCTGCTGTGTCAACTTATTACCAGTTAACCGAAGTTCGAGCTATTTCTTTTTGAAGCCTTGCATTTCTTGGCATATATTTTGCCATTCCTCGCACTATCTCAAAATATCATAATATCGCAATCCAACTTAAATGAGCAATGTATTCTAGTAGATGTGAGCTTGGAAGGTACTCATGCTGATCAGTTCATTTGCAGATAATGCTTGCCCCTGTAGCAAATGCTAAGGCTAATTGCAGAAATTTTGAGTTTCAGATCACAATGGCTGACGACCAACGACATGACATCGCAGAACTTTACACGAAAATGACTCTTGGAGAGATGAACCAGCAGCTACCTAACTTTGATTGGCAGCTCTTTTTCAACGCAGTGTTTCGTGATATAACTGACAAGGTTTGCTTTTGCGAGTTTTTCGTCTATTTCTTGAAGATCTACCTTGTCCTCTGAAATATCGCAGAGACGGTGGGCAACAATTGGTGAAAAAATTATGAGTGACTCATCCCACTTCTCGTTCAATCTCCGCCTTTGTTGGTCTTCCGCTTCATCGTTTTTTCCAATTGCAGTGCTCCTCTATATGAGCCAGACTCTGATCAGCAAATTTTGTTGGAGGCTTTTCATTGTGCTTTTCACTTTTCAAGACTAGCCGACGTGACCTTCGTATCTTATTCTTTTTAGTGTAGCCTTTATTTATTTATTTATTTATTTTATACGTAAAAATCGTGCCATATGATCACAATCAATGAAAACTCGAGAAATAATCAGTAGTAAGGAACACAACAAAAAAAATCCGCTGGATGCTTAAGTCCAGTCCCGAATGGTTTCGAAGTAGAGAAAGGAGATTGTTTAGACCATGTAGGGAATAATCATGGCATAGGCGTGAAAACTCAATGGATCCTTGTTTTCATTTTTGTACAGTTCCCCTTTCGAACAATCTTCGCCCAAAACTCTCTTTTTGGAGTTTTCTCTCTTCCCCATCACGCTTTGAAGACAATAGCGTTTATCTTTCTTTTTTCGCTCGTTTTCGCTCTGTCAAAGTGGCCATTAATCAATTATTGTTCGGATGCCCAGAACAAGCTGCTTCAATTCTGTTTGCCTCATTTTTTCCCTCATTTATCTCTTTGAGGCGTTCTCAGCAAAACGCTTTCAACCTTTTTCTTGGCTTACAAATTTTGTGGTCAGAGCCTCACATTTCTCGGTTCCTGCCTTGCCTCCAGTAGCTTTGGTGCATTCGTTTGCCTTTCTAGATATTATTTTTGTAGAGTGCTAATTTGGCTTCAAGTGGCTCGGCCAACTCTCTACTCGACTCCCGCTCACCTGGATCATCCATTGCGCTGATCCTAAGAACTCACTTTAAAAAGCATGAAAATGGCGAAAAGGGCCTTCTTACAAGGCCCTCCAACTTGATTTTGGCCGAGTTTAACAGTAACCGCTAAGGGAGGAGCCGTGTCATTGCGAGACCCTAAGGGAAATCACGGACTTTTCTAAGCGCACAAAGCTTGCACCCATGGCTTCGAAGGCGATTTCCTCGAGAGAAAATGACATACTGAGCCACCAAATTTGCCTTGTTTTCATAATTAAACTGTAAGCAACGTATCACATCAAAATTGCATAATGTTTGATTTTATGGAGCGTCAGATGCTTCTCTCCTTCTCTACTAATTTCTTTCATCAAAATGCTTGTATACAAATCTGATACAAGGTATCCAACTAAATCTTTGCAGTTCTCGCTACTTTCCCTATATTCTCCTGTGTAAAACTCGCTTAATTCTTAGTGTCCGAATTAAATTGTCATCGAAATTATGTGAACCTCGCATATTTCATCTACCTGTAGGTTCTTGATATTTTTTTTCGAACCTTCCCGCTTCACATCCTTCTCCGCTTTTATAAGTCATCTCAACAGAGTGCTTTCCCGTATACACCAAAAATTTTTTTTACATATTTTTTTATGGAAGTCTTACGAATAAGGAATATTGAGCCGCACTGGCGAGTAAGGAGACGTAAATTATTATAATCCCTTCGAAACACTGAATATATATCCGCTTTCAAATCTGCGAGGCGGATCTGTAAAGGTAGGTACAGGTCTCTGGTTCTATGGATTTTTCATTGCATACAGACGAATAAGAGCAATCATGCACACCGAGACAGAAATGTGCTTTGAATCTAAACCATATGAAAGACTACTGATTTTCGCTGTTTGAAATAATTTTTAGTGAAAACTTGCAAAAAAACGCAGAAGCGCAGTCCATGAAATTTAGACCCCGAACCCTAGCTTGGCCAGCTGCTTTTCTATCTGTACTATCAACGTTTCTATCAATGATGCATCATTACTCGCATTCGAATTCGACTTTAAATAAGACAAAATTTTAGATAAGACAAAACTGTAGATGCAGGGGTCCGTAACTTCTTTCACAGAACTGTTTCGCAGGTTTGAAAGCTAGATACGAAATCAAAGTCCCAAAGGGATCTTGATAATGTACATGTTTTTGCTGAACGCAGTGCAATTCGGTATTCTTCCCTTGTTAGCTCCTTTCCTTCCCCGCTCGAACTGAACCCCTGATTTGTCTGACTATTTTCGATGTGCCCTCCGTTTACTTGCAGAAGCTTGGGCCTGCACTTGCAGCTGCTCAAAACAAAAGCACACCATTGAAACTAGTTTTTTCTAATCTTCTCGCGAATTTGGCTTTTTTTGCGTTCTCCTATCCAAGACATCTGTTAAGTGTTGTAGTCTTCTGTACTTGAACTTGTACTTGTAGTGGGTCCGGTACACTTGTAGAATAGTAGGTTTATTAGTAGACCAGATATGAATAAGAACTGACGATAAGACGAGACGAACGAATGACTTAGCTAGCAGGGAGCGCCGCTCAGATCCCGCGCATAGGTCAACACAAGACCAAAAGATCGTAGAGATCACAAGTTAATAACAACACAAAACAAAACAACAAATGTTACTCTCCCACATTAGGACTCCTTGCCTTGAGTGAAATTGCTTTTGTTTTTATAGGGAAGTATTATAGATGTATGGAATGTCAATCGGAAAGACATCATATCCCATCCCTAGTACGTTCATTTCTTTAAACACAATAATCTGTTTTGAGTCTCTCGGAAACTCCTTAGTTTAAGTTCATACTGGTTCAAGTTTCGGAACAGCCCCAATACAGCTCTCGCACTTGGTGGAACTGATGCTGGAACTGAGCTGCATGCGCTGCAGCGGCCCGCATTTGGTTACAAGCGGCGGGAGGTAGAGATTTTCGACCGTTTTCAACGGCTTATCATGCAAACTTCACTCAGTTCGGTCTCATTTTACCTCCTTGTGATGAGAAAAGCTGCGGACTTGAAGCGGGGTTGGAGAATGAGCGCAGTTCTGCTTCTATGTATCCGGGAAAATGTGCCTTCTTGCGTTCGTCCATTCTCCCTTCGTCATTTTTTATTCAGACCTACCTCGTAATTTCCAGGAAACCGCTGCTTAGTTCGGCATTTGTATTGAAAGGGGCATAAACAGCTTTCTAGAACCGAAGGTAGTTCTGAACAAGAATAACGAAGAGAGGATGGAAGAGCGCATGAAGTCCCATCCTCCCAGACACATGTAACAGAACAGCGTTCTTTCTCCAACCCCGCCTCGAGTTCGCAGCTTTCATCACCACAGAGGCGGGGTAAAAGAAGGAATGGAAAACAATAATATGGAAAAAGGAAAAGGGCTGAGAATGCCTAAAAATGAAATCTATCAGAAAACTATAGAAAAGTCCCAATTTTCATTTGGATTTCCGCATTTGAAAATTGGTGACATGCTCTACCCCAACACAATGCACATATAAAGTAGTTTTGAACAAAAATAATGAAGAGAAAGTCGACGAGCGCGTGGAGACACATCTTTCCGGAAACACGGAAGCAGAAGCGCGCTCAGTGTAACCCGCTCCAAGATCGTGGCTCATCTTACAAAATGAGAATCGGACTAGAAGAAGGAGACCGAAGTGAGTGAAGTTTGGGTGAAAAACCTTTGGTGATCAGAAATCTCTAACTCTCGTCGCCCACAATTGCAGCACGGTTTCGGCACACATCCAGCACAGTGCGAGAGCTATGCTGGAACTGTTCCGGAAACTTACGGATCGGTATGAACCCAGCCTTGGTTAGGAAAGAGGGCCTGAAACAATCTTATATCTTTAGTTTATCACTAGCTCGTCAACCCGGTCCTGCGCGGTCCGTGTCTAGACTACCATTTGCGTTTACTTGACTTCCGCACTTGTTATTTTTACTCCACTTGATTACCCTGTTTGAATATGGAGTTAGAATGAGGACTCAAAATCCCGCCTTCTGGAGATCCTTTTTTGCAAGCGGACGACTGCAATGATGCAAACCTCGTCAGATGCTGGAGCGGAAAGCCTTAGGTGTTATGTCGCAGCCTCAACTCTTGGGTTAAAGACAGTGACCCGGCGGATTTTGCGTCCCCTCGAGAACGGTCGCGAAATTTTTGAAAGTTACTTACATGAGTTATAAATGTGCAAGTGACTTGTTTATTTTTGTAAACAATTAAAATAATTTTTAAAATTTTTTAAGAATTCAAAATAGCCTTATAAGAAAATTTTTTTCGGGGGCGTGGCGTCAGCCACGCCCCCTTTTTCCAGATTGTAGGAGTTGGGGGCCCGCAAAAATTTTGAGAAGCCCCCTAAAATTTTTTCGGAGTGCGTGGCTGACGTCACGCACCTTCATTTGAAAAATAAGCCCCCCGAGCCGAAATTCTGGGTACGCCACTGATATATATACAGTGACCGCCAAAAAGTTGCGGACAAGCCGCCTTCCTTTTTTCATCGCTCATTTTCGGATGGAAAACAAAGATGAAAAAATGATTGGATTGCATCAGGTGATAGAGCTCTTCAAGAGCTACAACCCACACAATGCGCTTTCTGGAAAATATTTATTATAAAAATTAAAAAAATCTTTTCCTAAAAAAAAGTCCGGGAATGGCCGCGTCACAATGTCGCGGACATTAATTCTTCAAACGCGAAAAATTTCTTTTAGGTCTTTTCCTGGGGCAAAAACAGAAGTTTTCCGGACAGGTAAGCATACTAGTTTGTAGAGCTCATCGAGGACAACAATCGGGTAGTAGTTACTTCCAAATAAACCCAAGCTTGAATTTTATTTTCTTTTTTTTTCAAAAATAACTTCTAATCCCCCTTTTTAAGCCAAATTTCTTCGCATGGGAACCTTTTCAAGATATCCCAACAAAGCTAATTGGATAAAATGAATGCCTTTTGACATCTTCTATGCATCCGACGTGTGCTATCGAGTTTCTTTGCTGAAAATGGCTCTTGACAGTGAGTGCACATGACCCCACCTGCATCTCACCACTGACTTGCACCGCTTTGCGGGCCTGTAGCTCGGCCGGCAGTCACTCTACGAGCCTGCAAGTAGGCTCATTCGAAAGGGCGTGAGTTCCTCAACACGATGTTATGCAAACGAGTTGAGTTTGAGAAATTTCAGAGATTTGGCGGATGGGGTGGTAGAGGGCAGCTTTAGAGGTGACTGGAGTGAAAGCTCTTATGAACACCAGAACAGTCTTAGAGCTTCGAAGTGGATCTACTACAAGAAAATTGACAGTTTTGAACTTCCAAGATGAAATTGATAGCGAAAGGAGCTCTCTTCAACTTTACCTGAAAAGTGCTTAAACTACAAATGGAGCTGTTCTCTACCACCCCATCCGCCAAATCTCTGAAGTTTCTCAAACTCAACTCGTTTGCATACCATCGTGTAGAGGAAGTCTCGTCCTTTCGAATGAGCCTAATTGCAGGCTCAAATATTGACTGCAGGCCGAGTTACAAGCCTGCAAAGCGGTACAAGTCAGTGGTGAGGTGCAGGTGGGGTCATGTGCAAGCACTGTCAAGGGCCATTTTCAGCCAAAAAACTCATCAGCACACTTCCGATGCATAGAAGATGGCAAAGAGCATCTCTTTTATCCAGACGGCTTTGTTGGGATGTCTTGAGCAGGTTTCCGTGTGAAGAAATTTGGCTTGATAAAGGAAATTAGAAGTTGTTTTTTGAAAAAAATAAAAATAAAACTCAAGCTTGCGTTTTTTGGGGAAGCAACCATAAAAAGTGTGTAGTTCTTGACGAGTTCTGTATAGTAGTATGCTTACCCGTCCGAATAACTTGTGTTTCCGCTTTAAAATAGGACTCAGAAGAAAATTTTTGCGTTCGAAGAATTATTGTCCGCAACATTGTGACGCGGCCATTTTCGGCCTTTTTAAAGAAGAAGATTCTTAAAATTTTTTAGAATACATGTTTCTCAAAAAGCTCAAAGTGTAGACTGTAGATGTTGAAGAGCTCTATCACCTCATGCAATTAATACATTTTTTCATCCTTGTTTTCCCTCTGAAAAAGAGCGATGAAAAAGGAAGAGGGGTTTGTCCGCAACTTTTTGGCGGTCACTGTATATTAGGTCGTTCCGAAATTAATGTCGCTTTTTTCGAAGGTACGCCACATCTCGTGGAACAAAGGTTTGTAAGAGATCTTGGAAGCATTCAATGCAGCATTTTATCCTCTTTCTAGTGGTTATAATGTCATTGCATAATAATCAATGAGCTTCCAAAAAATTACAAAAACCTGCGACCTATGCTTTTTGAGAAGATCAAGTTTCCCAATTTTTCTACATTTTTGTAAGAACCCTCGGAAGGAGTTTGAGTAATGCATGGATAGAGGAAACCATACAGGAAACAGCATCATTTTTTCCTACTTTCCATAGCTCTTCATAATTTTTGTATAAATTTTTTATTGGAACCACCGAATTTTAGCAGGCTCGTCGCAGACACAAATGCATCAAACACCAGTGAATCTTCGGATTTTGAAACTTACAAAGATGAATTATGGTTTTACATTAATTTCACGAAGCAAATGAGCGTGTACCGCTTCCTATTAGCAACTTTCGGAGACTTCGGGTACAGCCTGGCGCGCCCTGGAGAAACTGAATTATGATGATTTTATCTCGGAAAACTTTATGAATCGGAAACCAAAAACAACTGGTAGAAAGAGGAGAAAAAGCTGCGTCGAATGACACCCAACTTGCTCGCCGGTTTTTGTTCTGTGAGATTTTAGCTGATCAAATATGGCATTTGATAGCATCAAAAAATTGGTTTCAGAAATTCTAAGAGGCGGGCTGAGGAAAAGAGAAAAGTTGTTTCGTATCCTATAGGGTTTGCTCTATCTGTACATTACTTGCACTTCTTTGGGGAGTCAGTACAAAAATTTAGAAAAATAACCGAACTTGACTATGGCAAAAAGCATGAGTTGTAGATTTTGGTAATTTTTCGAGAGCTCATTGAGTATTATGCAATGGTAATATAACCACTAGAAAGAGGATGAAATGCTGCATCGAATGCTTCCAAGATCTCTTACAAATCTTTGTTCCACGAGATGTGGCGTACCTTTAAAAAAAGCGACATTACTTTCGGAACGACCTAATACATATACATATATATATTAGGTTGTCCCGAAAGTTCGTTCGCACCATTTTCAAAAAATCATAACTTCTTTGCATCATAATAATTTTGCGCATTTTAAATTTTATTAGAAAGCGCAAAGCATGTAGTTTCCAAGAGCCCCCTGGTGACTTTGTGACATGCTCAGGCTGCAGAGATAAAAATGAAAGAACGAGAACATCCGAAATTCGGAATTTTTGAGCAAAAATTCTAGAAATTCAGAAACTGTGCGATAAAATCTAAGACAACCATCATCCTAAGTTTTCTTATATTTGATTACTAACTGAGTTAAGTTTGGGCTGATTCAGCTCTTCTTTCAAAAGTTATGATTTTTTGAAATAAAATGCCGAAAAATAAATTTTCTAAGAATTCCTAAGAAATTGATTTTTCGGCATTTTATTTCAAAAAATCATAACTTTTGAAAGAAGAGCTCGATGAACCCAAACTTAACTCAGTTAGTAATCAAATATAAGAAAAATTAGGATAATGGCTTTTCTGGATTTTATCGCGCAGTTTATAGATTTTTAGAATTTTTGCTCAAAAATTCCGAATTTCGGATGTTTTCGTTCTTTCATTTTTATCTCTGCAATCTGAGCACATTGGAAAGTCACCAGCAGACTATTGGAAACTACATGCTTTACGCTTTCTAATAAAATTTAAATTGCTCAAAAAGGTTATGAAGTAAAGAAGTTATGATTTTTTGAAAATGGTGCGAACGAACTTTCGGGACAACCTAATATATATATATATATATATATAGATGATAGCCCCGCCCTTTTGGCAAACCCCGCCTACTTCTCTGCCCTTCACAACTATCCTTTTTTGGCAACAGCATAGGAGAGGCCTTACATGTACGGAAGGCCTCGAAGAGAAGGCCATGAACAACTTTTAACCAGGCCCCGCCCTGGTCAGGCAAGCTCCGCCCCTCAGTGGATAGCTCTGCCCCACTTTCCAAAAATGGCGGATTTCGCATGACTTCTTGAAATTCCGGCACTTTACGACATTTTTGGTTGAGTGGGCGGATCTTGCCACAAGGGGGGGGGGGGGAGTTCGCACATTTTATATTTCATGCATACCAGTGGCGGTCCCGGGATTTCGGACCGGGAGCGGGGTGGCAAAAGATTTTTTTGAATGAAGGTGCGTGGCGTTAGCCGCACACTCCGAAAAATTTTTTGGGGTGCTTCTCAAAATTTTTGCGGTCCATAACTCGAAAAAGGGGGCATGTCGACAGCTATCCCCCAAAAAATCTTTTTACAAGGCTAATTTGAGTTTTAAATAAATTTTAAAAATTCTATTTACAAGAATAAACAAGTTCCTTGCACATTGTTATAACCCATGCAAGTAAATTTCAAAAATTTCGCGACCCATTTGGCCCCCCCCCATCCCTCGGTCCGCCACGTTCCGATGCATACATACATACAGCCGGGCCTAGCCGTACAGAAACGTCTAGTCCACAGGGACATACCCTTAAAAATTTGCTCGTCTTCAACGTATTAAAGGCAGCGTCCAGACAAACTGGACCTATGCGGATTTTACTTGGAAAGTAATTTGGGACCCTAGCTAAGGCACTCTCCAAGTGGCAGCGCAGGTGACCCGCTAACGGCCGAGATCGCCTCCAAACTGGAGCCCAGGACTCATTTCGCATGGATTCATGGCGCAACACATCAGTTTCGCGCAAGGACCCACGCGAGGTGACGGGTTGCTCTGAATTCCATGCGAAATACGATGCTGGGGTCCAGTTTCGAGAGGAATATCTCACTACCTGAGCTGCCGGTTGGGCAGGAGCTTAGTTAGGGCTTCAAAATTACCATCCATGTAAGATCCCCATATGTCCAGACCTGGACACTGCCTTTAAAGAAATTGCTTCAATGGAACGGTCACTCGATAGGATTCAATAAGAGATCATACAAAAAGCTGGAAAAGCTGGCTTCTATAATAATATGCCTATAGTGGTGGATAGTAGGGTGGAAGATAAGAAAACTGCGTGAGGTTCACAGTTAAAATATTAAGACTGAAGCTTTTCTTTGAATCGCAAGAGTAATGCCTTTTATTGGGTTGTTTCAAAAGTTCTATCCGTTTTCGATACCTTTTTTTGAACTGCCGATTTTGGAGGAAGAACCATTTTTCATAAACAATGGTTACCATTCAAAAGCTCTTTTCTTCTAGTCTTTCAGGCATATTCTCGTTTTCATAGATCTTTGTTCGCTGTGTGGTTGCGTACTTTGAAAAAACAGCAAAACACATGTGAAAATTTTCGTCTTTGCTCTATCGCCGTGAAATCTACAGCCAAAAGAAAAAATCTCTTTTAAAACATAGATAATATTTGCTGGAGACTTGTGCTACAAAACGCTCATCGAGATATGATTTCAGAAAAACTTTATACCAACAAATTTTTAGCTCAAACATAACCTGCTTTTATGGTCCCTTCAAGCCGCATAAAAACCATAAACTTATTGCAACCGCAAAACTTGTACTCTATATAGTAAGATTAGAGCTAGAACAACTACTACTACAAGAACGAAAAGATTTCCTGGTTTCTCAACGGCGAACAAAATGAAAAATGTCGAAAACTGCATTTTTTGCCGCCTCAGAAAGAGCAAAATAAGTGGGTCCTTTCGGATTTTTCAGCAAAAAATTTTTATGAAAGAGTTTGATGAAATTCAAAGTTAGCAGTACTGCTCAGTCGACTATGGGCTACACTGTGAGCAGTGCTTGTGCAACTCAGCTACTTTCCAAATCAAGTTATGCTTTTGCAAAATGAAGGTTTCTACAAGGAGATGTTCGTCGGTTTTCGCCTATAAAATCTTCTCCACTGTTACTGCAATAATCTTGAAGAGTGCGCAGAATAGCAAAAGATTTGCAGATTGTAATACAGTTCATAGCAATTGCAAAGATTGTTTCTAACAAGGGAAGTTCACGTATTCGAAGTGGCGATCGGAAAGAGATCTACACCAATGGATAGAGCTTAAAACGCTGATCTCAGATATACCTTCAATATCTGCGATGCGTTGTTCTGAACTAAGTTATGAGCTTTTCTAAAGCCAAATTTTCGTGCATTTTAAGTCGCAAAATCATGATAATCGCTACACAAAAGTGCGCAAGCTTAAGCAAACTATTTAGTGAGCGTTGTAGGTCTAATTCGAGTTCATCTGAACGTTTTGGAGTGTTTTTCGACCATGTTGTTCATCCACAGGTTGCCATTTCATTCCTAGATCACACTTCCATTATGTATGCAAAAAAGCCCCATAACTTCCATCTAGAGAAACGCGTCGCGTCGGAAACTTTTCGGAAGCTACAGTGGATATAACGTAAAACGATGTTCAACATATCTTCAATATCTGGGACGCATTCTTCCAAATGGAGATTATGGGCTTTTTTGTTTATATAATGGAAGTGTGATATAGGAAGGAAATGACGGGCTGTGAATAAACAACATGGTCGGAAAACACTCGAAAACGTTCGGATGATTCGAATAAGACCTACAATGCTTACTAGGTGGTTTGCTTAAGCTTGTACACTTTTGTGTAGCGATTATCATGGTTTTGCGACTCACAATGCAGGAAAATTTGGCTTTACAAAAGCTCATAACTTTTTTCAGAACAAGGCATCGCAGATTTTGAAGGTATATCTGAGATCAGCGTTCTAAGCTCTATCCATTGGTATAGATCACCGTCCGGATCGCCACTTCGACAAAGTGAACTTCACTTGCAAGAAGAGTTACGGTGAATCAAAGTCAAAGTTCGAAAACGGGTAGAACTTTTGAAACAACCCAATACTTCTACTGACTTCGGTATTAATCAAAAACTTGATTTTTTTCCACAAAAATTTCGAGAATCATAGTACATTCTCGTTCATAACTTCTGTTTTCCTCGTTTATAATCCTAGCCAAGATGTCTTTCATTTTCTAGAGCACAAAAACAAGCCTCTCCAGAAACTAGTCTCCAGAACTTCTGAACGGAATAGTCCCAATCTTCTCTAGTCCTAGTTTTCATCTAGAATGTCATTCCAGTTTCCCTAGGAATTTTCTAAATGCCATAATATTAGGTTGTTGCAAAAATAATGTCCGTTTTTCTAAGCGTATATTCCAAACGACTTTTCTCCTTTATAGTTGCTTTTTCGATACAGATTCTGCACATCGTTGGAAAGCTTTCTTCATGTACTTTTTAACGGTGGTGAAATTAAGCTTTTATCTCATCTGTAAGATTTTCACCAGCATTTCGCACAGCCGCAGTCAAAATCGAAATTGCATTGCTCCAACTTTCTTGGCCACAATTCAGGCGCAAATAAACAAGTTCTTCTGAAAACATAGCTGCTGTATATGATAAATATTGTTTACTTATTGCATGTTTGAATAGGTTTTTCGGATATATCTGAACTGACAAATCGAGCTTCAAAAAAGATACTCGCTGCCTGGAACTCTATGGGTTCGAAATTTTTCCTGATTAGGGCAATCGCTGAAACTTCGCTCATTTCTGGAGGCTTAAAGTCAGGACATCTTATCTACAGTTTATGCAGAAAAACTTAGCTATTCAGTGCATAAGAATTCCAAGTTTTCATAGTTTGGGGCTTCCAAGTCTATCACAAATAGGCTTAAAAAAGTGAACAATTTTGGGTTTCTATCTTTTTTATTTCGCAGAACTTCTTCGCTAAAGTTCTTTTTATACAAGCGTATACTACTGAATTGCATCTACAAAATAAGCTGATTAGCAGCCATAACAACAAAACTTGAAGGAATTTGTAATCTTTCAAAAACGAGGTTTTCAAAAGCAAAACTTTTGGTTTTCTAACGCATGGTTTTCTTCCCGTTTGCGATATCAGTATATGCAGGTGCGCCTTAGATTACGAAAGGTTTACTGCATCTGATGGTCTTGACTGCATTCAAAAATATGAAGACTGAACGAAGTTATAGCTTTTCAAAGTGAAATTTTGCAAAACGGACATTATTTTTGCAACAACCTAATAATTTTTCGCTCCTCTATAAGAGTCACTAGCTGAACCGTCTTTTGAAATAAAGTCAAGTGTTATCTACTCAATCACTGTAAAACAAAGTAAGAGGCTGCTCTCATTCGTATTACGAAGCGCCTCCTCAGCATCATAATGCCATAAGAATTGGCCTTTTTAGATTGATGCACAAAACTTCTTACAAAAAGATTTGTTTAGAACGGCAGTAGAATATCGTTTGATGCAAACGCAGAGGTTGTAGTTTACGGAGTGGATTTTCTTCGACGTTTGGATAAGTTGTTACCACAGTATGAGAAAAGGTAGTAGATTTGCAATCGGTGCTTTTTTGAATGGTGTTTCTTTTTTCAGAAGAGTCGTCAACTATCTGGAGTGGTGCTGGTTTTTCAAGACAATGTTGAGAGACCTGCCTGATCCATTTGCACTTACCATATTCAAATTCTACAAAACTCTCAATTGTAAGTCCGCCTTTCCAAAGCTATCGCTTTGATTTATCAAATCTACACTATTTAACGCATTTCACTCGCAAAGAAATAAAATTGCTCTAGGATAGTTATAAGGTTTGGTTAATCTGTCATTTTTTGATATAGTGATTTTTCTGATTATTTGAAGTATGTACGAAATTTGCTTGAATAAGCCTAAAATTGTTTCAATCTTGGCGCTTCGACAGATCGGCTGCGTTTGCTGCTTTCAAAGCTGTTACCCTGGATTTATTGACAACCCTCTGTCCTACTTGGAGTGAGCCGACTCAAGCTGCTCGGATCCCGCGCGATCGCATCGCTCTTGGACTTTGTGCTGCGTTCGCTAACTTTTTGTCTAATAATTTTCTTACAGCTGGGCGTTAGAAAGGGCTCAAAGAACCTTCAATCGTTAATTAACAGTGGTGTACCGAGCCCCTCCCCCCCCACCCCCGAGAACGGGTTGCGAAAATTTTTAAAGTTACTTAAGTGTTATAAAAATGTGTTGTAAAAATGTGCAAGCGACTTGTTATTTTTTCGGGGGCGTGGCGGCTGCCACTGTTTCCCTTTTCTGAAATTTTGGGGTCAGCGGGCTGCAGAAATTTTGGAAAGCATCTCAAAAAATTTTTTCGGAGTACGTGGCTAACGTGCGTGGCTACGTGGCGCCACGCACGTTCATCCGGAAAAATTTTTTGTCGCCCCTCCCCCTCCGAAAAATCCTGGGTACCACTGTTAATTAGGCTTGGGAAAGTGGTCAGAGAAGAAGTCTGCGAAGGAAGAGAAAACTGAATTTAGTAGGTGCTAAACCGGCTTATCTGGTTTTACCTTGTCGACTTATCAAATGCCCGATATTTACCGCAACATAATCGAACTGCGTCAAAAGTCTGGGAGCCTAATTTTGCAGTGATCCTGCTGTCATCCTCTACAAGAAACACTTTACCTAGTTGGAAATGGTCCATATGTTTTTGTAAGATTGAAATTTACCGAACTAGTACTTTTGCCGAGCGTAACCAGAATTTTTAGTACTACAGTTTTTGCTATAGCTAGAGATGCTGTCAATATTTTACAACACTTCAATGCGCACAATATAGAAGAGGCTTTGGCTATTGAATCTTACAAGGGAACGATACTTGGTGTCCGTGGCCTTTTGAGATGAGATGCATACCATTACACCCGTTTTGAAGCGCTGATTCCGAATCTGACTTCCGTTTTTGCTAATCGTTTCTCGGAGAAAAGTTATGGAGGATTTTCGCGCCAAAGAAGATGCAGTCGAAATATCAAAACCGCCGCTGAGATGTGGTGTAGTGGCTAGTGCGATAGCCTCGCAAGTTAATGCAGGTTTAGTCTCGAGTCCCTTCATGTTTTTAAGTTTTGCATTGCCTCAATCAAGCTTCTTTTGAAAGTTAGGCATCCGCGACCGTATTTCTTTTAGGCGATCATTGACGTGAAAATTCTTCATAACTTCTTCTAGAGAAACGATTAGCAGAAACGGAAGTCACATTCGGAATCAGCGTCCCAAAGCGAATGTGATGGTATACGTTTCATCTCAAAAGGCCACGGACACCAAGTATCGTTTCCTTGTTAGTTTTGCTTCTGCTAAGAGCTGTCCCTGCATAAACGGAAATTGAAGTTTGCGAATGTTACCTATGTGCTAGTGGCCATCCGTTTTAAAAGCTAGCAGAAGCGCTACATGCACGGAGACCAAGGCTATATTTTTTTGCATACGTCTTCTAAATAAGTTTCGTCAAGGAAACACTTTTTGTATTTTAAATGGTAGTTTTCCGCTTTCCTTCATGCAACTTTCCAAATTTCCGATATGCGACATACACATGCTTCTAATTAAAAATCCAATATTTTTATTCCTAAGCAATGCAAAAAATTCTTTTGAAAGTGCGTTGTAGACAAAAGCTTGCTCTGCTATGCTGCACAATTGCCAAGGTAAAAGAAGCAGTTATTTTGAAAGTGTGGGGCGAATTTCATTACGACTACTTGTGTGCCATGACAGGTGGCCTTGCCAAGATCTTGTAAGGCCGCGTGGAAGCCAGAAGAGGCAATTTTGAAATCCAAGAAGTGAGCTACAGGACTTTTCAACATAAGAGTCACAGCCTCCGCTTGCGCGGCTCCTCCAACGCGGCCGCCTCGCTTAGGCAGCGCGCGGCGTTTGCGGCGCATCGTCCGGGCATTTTGCCAAGCTTCAGTCGTTGCGCAGCCTGGTGCATGCGTCGGCGGCATTGATTGAGGCCTGGCAAAATGCCCGGACGATGCGCCACGAACGCTACGCGGACCTAAGCGTGGCGGCCGAGCGGGGCGGCTGTGACACTCAGGATGTAAAGCCCTGTATATTTGTAATGGTTTGAATAATGTGTGCGCCAATTTTTTCGTCCTTAGGTACTTCCCTTCTCATTTTGTATGAAAAAGTACTAGACTCCCAGACTTTTGACGCAGCCTGTACTTTCTATGTTTCGCGCTGTCAGTCATGATCATGTGGCGTTGGAATAGTCTAACCATTCTTATTAGCAACATCACAGATACTTCTGCTTTGCTGACCGAAGAGAGCTGCTATGTATTGCGCCATGGCGTAACAGCATTGCAAAACACAGTTTGCATTGAAAAAAATAATGTAGGAAGAGAGCTTACTCGGATAGCGCTTCTCTTTTCTGACCTGCACGATCCCACATGATTGATAAGATGCTGGCAGATACTTCGCGAGGTTGCCAGCAACTCCTGTCCTCTTTTATATTTTTGCATAGAAATTTTCAAATAATCCGAACCAATATGTAGGCATCGCCAAGGTCACCTTGACCTTTTTGAAAAGGGCTTTTTGTGAAAAGAAAAACTGTTGAGGGATCAAATGTGAGGTTGGAGTTTTCGCTCATCCTCATTTGAAGTAAAGACGCGGTGAGGGCGGAAACTTGCTGTGGTGTGGGAGATTACTACCTGCCCAGGGGACAAAATAAGGGCTGGCTTTCTAAGACCCTTTGCGCGGAGGCGGAATTTTTTGAAAAGGTCTTGTAAGCGACAGGATTCAAGGAAAAGATGATTCAAGCTTCAAACGTACCTGTTACACCAATCATTTCCCCAGCGTTCTAGCACGCAGCTGGACTAACATGCAAGCTTTTTGAAGATTGTGCGGTGCTGGACACACTGCGCACTCTAAGCCTGATTTGCAAATTATCATCATTAATCCTATCATACCACTTAGTCTCAGGCTTGCTACTCATGAAAAGAAGCTCCTATCGCTCCGGTCATTAGTATCTGATGGACCTCGCATCTAATGTATAATATATGTATTATGTATCAATGTTAAACAAAGCACAACCGAAGCGCTTGAGCTTTGTCTACTGGAGTTTATGAAACCTATCATCCTTCGCACCTTTCGGTTGAGATGGGAAGAAAGCCAGTGTCCCTTCTCTCAATCAGCAGAACCGATAGTGAAGGTGAAGCACTAATGGACAGCAGGGTCAAGCTTGTGATGCGACTGTCGCAACGGGGGGGGGGGGGGGGTCGTAAAGAGGGTATCTAAGGTGGAGGGGGGGGGGGGGGGAAGGGTCGTAAGAAGAGGTACTTAGGCTAAAATACTCTAAGCCTAAAAGGGAATCAAAAAGCAGATAGTTAGTTTTGTTGTTCAAAATAAATTTATGAAAAAGTGGAAATCAGAATAAAAAAGAAAAAATCTGTAGAAATTCTCAAAAAAAAACATTTACAAGAGCTTAAAGCTCTTGGAAGGATGTATGATTCCATAACAATGCTAAATGTACCGATTTCCCTAGAAATCTTGCCTCTGAAGCCTTCCTGAAGTCTCACACACTCGACAAAAGCGAATATCTTTACCAGCTGTGACCATCATGATCTTCTAAATCTTTTTGTAATGTTTTTCACGCGCCCATATGATTTATCTGTACTATGGAGATGCTCTGCTATGTCAGTGCAAAATTTGTTGTCATTCTGTCAACTGTGGATTTTCTTATGATTTTATGTATGGTAGCAAAAAATCAGGAAAGGGGGGTCGTATCTGGGTCGCATCTAAATTTCTTCGGAGCTATTGAAGCTTGTTGGCTGCAATTCTGCTGTAATATGAGGCCATCCTCCTACTTTCCCTCATAAAAATTGCAGGCTGTTTTATAACTTCTCTGGTAAGTTACAAAATTTTGAGCTCAAAAACCCCTGTTTTTGCTTTTTAGGATCGCATTTAAATTTGCGAGAGTCGCATCTAAATTTTTTCGAGCTTATTGCTCCAAAGCTGAAACTTTTCTATGGATAGCCTGGGCACTATACTACAGAATCTGTGCTTTGCAGCCTCTCAGTCTTTTCCTGGCCTTAGTTACGAATTTTCAAACTACCGTGCTCATGCACGTTTTTGACGTCGTTCTGGACGGCGAATAAGCTGTTTTTTTCGCGGGAAAAACTGTGGAAGAGGTAGGAAGTAAGCTTCTTAGTCGAAACATCTTTTGTCGTTCAAGAACGTCATTTTTTCTCCGTGCAAAAATTTGTGTCGCCTACGGGAATCGAATTTGCTGGTCTGAAGTATGCCTGAAAATTCAAAAAAAACTTGCAGAATCTCAAACATTATTAAAGGTGTGTATGTGTGCTACAGATGCTGGATGCACCCATTGGCCCAGAAATTCTGCTTCCGAAACCTCACTGATGTTCTCAAGCAGGTGTTTTTTGAGATTGACATTCGTTTATGCAGGTTACCGCGAGGAATTTGGGCAGGGGAGGTAAGGGGGATAAATGGGGAAGGGTGGGGGAGGGGGGGGGGGGGTCGTACGGATGGGTACCTTCAAGGGGGGGGGGTTGTAAATGAGGGTCCCGGATCGCATCAACACGCTTGACCCTGATGGACAGTCATGTTGCGGTTAGTGCAGATGACGGCTAGGCCGTAAGAATAACAGAATGATTGTTTCGCAAAGCACAACGCTTTCAAGAGATCATCATTAGACGGGTGGATGTGTAAAAGTTTAGAACAGATGGTGAACAGAAAATTTAAGTGGACGTTGTTCCTGGGTTTGAGAACGCCACAACTGTTAAGAATAAAACGGATGATGCAGGCGGTAACAGAAATGTAAATTTCTGCTGGGGTCAGCAAAAACCAAGTTATTATTGCAGTTACTATTACCAAGTTACTTACCAAGTATTCAAGAACAGGCAGGAAGATAGTGCTGTTTGGCATCGTGATACCATACTTTCAATTACGGTCCTTCGAATGAAACGTCTAGTATTTCGAATCAAATCTATGTTTCAGTAATGAATGTGCAAAAGGTTCGGTGGCATGGTTGTGTAACCAGAATCAACAATCTCATGCCAATGGCCACATCTTCCATCTATGTGAAGAATCATTTTGATCACGAGGCTAAAAAGCAAGTAAGTTTGTGTCAGAAGTGGTTATTAATAGTAAGCAATTATTTCTAACAAGAGAGGGCACGTTAATAATTTACCTTCGGCATTTGCGAATCGTCTCTGTGAGAGGAGTTAAGAGCATTTTTTGAGGTAAAAGTTCGAGGGTCTGGCTTAGTTAAAAACAGTTGCTGAGGTCTAACTGGTTCTTGAAAGGGATAGTAATAAGCATGTATTTGTCAGACTAAAAGTATTTATTCCATAAAGACTCACCATCCCAAATCGAGCTCATGAATTACGCTGAATGGTTTTACTGTGAGCGCGCTTTTTTCTGCCCTAACAAATTCTCATAACTCCTTTCGCAAAAGCGCTTTGCAGACACCGAAGGAAATTTGGAATCAGCATTTCATCTTGTATGGAAAGGTCACTTCAACCGAGTATCCTCCCCTTGTAAAATTTCTTACCCAGCGCTGAGTTGGTTTTTTTAAAGATATTCCCCTTTCTTATTCAGAGTTACACCACCATCTATCTCTACGCAAGCAACATCGCTTTCTCATCATTCTCATGTTTTTTGGCACTCGTAACGAAAGATATACCAGGCTTGGAAAACCATTTACTCATAATCTTTTAACAACCGTCGCAGTCAAGGTTATGTTAAGTTGTCATTAGAACGCGCTTTCCTCAATCTTTTCAAGATATCAAAATGGTGGAATTTTGGAGCACAAAGCAAAGTCTACTGTTGACAAAGTCTACTGTTGACATTTACTATTGATGAAGAAGAATATTTTTATTGCTCATTAATGGACGAATTTTGAAAAGAAACTGCTTGATCAACACTAGTTTAGAAAAATCGGTAATTGACAAAGGATGTCTAATTATATCAGAGTGCGATTTGTAAAAAAATATATGCAAGAACTTAGTCGGTGCTATATTTCCCAAGTTTAACTGATTTCAGAGCTACTTCATCATCCATTGTGCGCAAATGAAAAACAAGTTTTCAATACGATAATACATGGGAAGTTCAGTAATGTCAGAAAATGTGCGATCACCTCACTGCTGTTGACAGCCTCTAAATGCGCCTTGCTGAAGGCCATGATCTTCCGAACTTTTATTCCCTTTTTGAATCAGTTGTTATTTTTTGCTAATGTGTTTGTGTCAATTCAGAACATAAGCACTCATGTTACCAACTTTTACTTTAATCCTTTTTAAAATTATACTGTGTCCGAATCTCAGTATTCCAAACAACTCCAAATGTAAAAAAACATTTATTTAGAGCGAGAATTGAAAACAAACAATTTTTTTAGAGTTGTTCTCAGAAATACGCTTTTATTTGGCATTGATTTTATTCTACACGCTCAAATGCATTGCGTGTACTGATTTTAGATCGGTTTAGAAAAAATGGATTAATATGTTTGCATCAGATAAGCGCAGAAGTCTAGATTTACGAAATTCTTGTCCGTCTGAAAGTAACGCCCACGGAATTGTAGTTGATGCAGTAGACAGTGTACGTCTGAACAACCACTTCAGGTCGAGGAAATGATTAGCCTCATTATGGAAGCGTTTGTTGATCTTCTCGTGTCGGAGGATTGGCTCACTGAGGAAACAAAAGAATTTGCTAAGCAGAAGGTTTTGAAATATTTTTGAAATAGCGCTTTGTATATACAACTACTAGCCTAAATGTGTCAACTTATAATCCAGCATTCAGGTTCGCACTATGAAACAGAAGATAGGCTATCCAGATTATCTGAATGACCCAGTTGCAGTTGATCGCGAGTATCGCTTGTTTGAGGTAAAACTTCTTACACGAAGTCAGTTTCATTTTTTGGTAAATCTACCTCCCCAATTTAGGTTTATGATCATCGTTATTATAAGACGAAGTTTCAATTCTACGAACAATATCAACGTGATGTCTTGGAGCGAATAGCTCAACCCGTGGACCGTGAGAGGTAAGGAAATGAAAGAAATACTTTATGAAGTGCAACTGCTTTCTCTCAATCTTTCCATCTGAGGACTTCATACGATTATTTGTGATGCCTACATGTCATGTAAGTGTATCCCATCTGGTGCACAAAAATAATCTTCTGGAAAATTCCGTTGATGTGAATACTGACACCTTCGAACGCTCAACACTTTGACTTATGAGGCCTGCGTGAGCAGGCTTGCAGTGTCGCATATCATGCACTAATTGATGACTCTTTCGGAGTGTATCGAACTGAGCAGAAAGAACATTAATGAGAGAATTGGACAAGTTTGCGACTGTTTCCTTAGTACACGGAAATAGTGTTTGCTGCAAGAAGAAAGCTTGCAGTGCTAATACAAAGACGTAGAGTTTAACTGCCGCCCTGATGGCCATTCATGAAGGTTTAACATTGTAATCTCCAGTATCCAAGTTGTAGAAAAATCACAGATGCTTGAACCATTTTGTTGCTATAACCCTGTTCTGAAAAGTATTAGTAAGTGTAAGTATGCAGTTAGACGGTACAATCCTTTTTATTCGGCCCTAGAAAAGAAACTTTCGATTTCTATTCACATTTAAAATAGCAATGGTGAGCTTTTACTCTGGGTCCAATGATTTTTTTGCGACTGATGTTAAACTGGGCAATTCGTCAGGATCTACCAGAGCAGTAACCCAATGGTTCGAAGTATTTTTTGCAATAAATTTCAGTCTCTTTTCGTGCGGACACCCCATCCTCTCTCTTCAGATAATATGCGTTGTCATCTTCTGTTGAAAGCGTAGCTTCAATGGTAGTCCCTCCTCAGCCAAAATGCAATTTTCACCACATTTTTGGAACCACCAATTTTATGTTGAAGAGAGATCCCGTTACCTCATAATCTTGCCTTTACTTTCTTAATCCGTGTCTCCTTCTTCCTTCTCTAATGCGCCCTGTTGCAAATCTGAACTCGACGGCCTCCAGTCATTTTACGGTATTTGTCATTTATGCGGACTCAATGATGTGCTTTCAGATGGGTCGCTGGAGCTGCGCTGGTCAATGCGTTCTATAGTCCCAACACCAATGAAATAAGTGAGTTCACAATTATATAGCCGTCTATTGTTTGAGAGCAATCGTAGCTGTATACTTACTTTTTCCCTTCTTCAGTCGTGCACACGCAATGAATTGCTTCAAAATTCTTTGAGGTCCCGCTCATTTCTCACAAATCTAGCATCTTCTAGAAGAAAAATGTTGTTTTATATGCCTTGATTGAAACCAAGATGACCAGCGCTAAGCGCACACGAAAGCATTCACATAACGTTCGCTGTTTTCCGAACAATCTAAACAGAAATAATGTTTCGAAATTTAAGGGCTTTATTTGATACCAGTGCGTCACCTCTGCTTCGCAGAGGCTCGCACTGGCCTTACATTCTGTATGCCTTACTAACTCCCGCATAATGATGACAGTGAAACTCACCGCGTTATGCAGGCTATCACGAATGATTTGTAAACAGCTACTCATTCCTAGAGCTTTTTGTGCGAGATCGGTAATTTCACGAGGATGAAACTTTTCTCAGAAGAATAAATGCAAATTTGAATAGGTTTGTGGACTTCTCATGGCTTGGTAGTCGCCATAACGGCAATAATCATCGTGGGCTACATCTCTGTGCAAAAATCTTCTCGAATGATCACGTAAAATCGTGGTAAATTGAACATTTACGCACTGATACTTGTTGGCGCCATTTTCGTAAAGTAACCAACTTTGATTGAATTTTTTGGGCTATAGTTCACGGCTTGTACACTAGCTTGTCAAACGTATCCACGACTTTGCAAAAAGTTTATATACGGACCCAATTTTGCTGGTCAGAAGTTAAGTGGACCCGTTTCGCGCGCAATTTCTAGGGGATCCGCTTATCGGATCCGCCTGTGCTTCTGCACAATGGACTTTCCTGCTGCTAGGATGTGCTGTGCAAAATTTGGGCTCAAGAGGTTGGCTGGAATTCTCCCTACGAATTTCGTAACGGACAGACAGACAGACACACACACACACACACACACACACACACACACACACACACACACACACACACACACACACACACACACACACACACACACACACACACACACACACACACACACACACACACACACACACACACACACACACACACACACACACACACACACACACACACACACACACACACACACACACACACACACACACACACACACACACACACACACACACACACACACACACACACACAAAACGTAAACAACCCTTAGCCCGTTATTATAAGTTATGATAGCCAGAGCAAACTTGTATATCAAAATGTCTTTTTCAAATGTAAATAATCATCGCAAAAAACAACATGCTGCATTTGCATTATCGGTTGGAAAGCTCTCAATTTCCGGACAAATTAGGGAAATACTTATAAACGTTTTTTTTGAAGAGTAGGTCATAGTGTATTACTGACCGTTACAAATTCTGAGACAACACCATATTTCTAATTTTGAATCTTTTGGCACATTAAAATTCACCTTACTTTAAAGCGTTCGATTCAAGCTTTGAAAGAGTTTCAAAAGGAGATCAAAAGACCTTCGTCGATAAACGAATGAAGGCTAACTGTTTCGAAATTCGTTGCAACATTTCATACTTTTGGCTGCCTATTTTCAGAAATCGGAATATTGATGATTTTTTTCTTTGTTTTTTTGGCTTCTGCTACCTGTTCCGGTAGAATATGCTTCTACACAACGCATGTTTCCTATTTCAAATGAAAAAATCATGCAAAAGACACAGAATAATCTCAGGAATAGTTTTCCAAAAGTGACGAACGCTTCAACGCTAGCCGGTGCACGTTCATGCTTTTCTTTCTATAGGGCCAATGCAGTTTTGCAGTCTTCAAGCCCTTTTATCACAGCATTCCCTTCTATAAACGTAGATGTTTTTTCACTTTTTGTCATTTAAGAACGTAGAATGATGCGTTGAATCAAACAGTATACCCATGCATAAAATTATCAGCATGTCATTGTGACATTTTATTGGAACATTATTAACATTTCAAGTAAGAATGCTCCTACCTCTTATTACATGTATGTATTTCCTTCTTAGCCCTTATTTCAAAGCTACAAAGCAGAAAATTCTTACTTTGGTAGAGCTAGAACTGAAGCAAACAGAAGTGAGATGCAGGAAAATTTTGAAGAAAGAACAAAAAACAGTAGGCGGCTAAATACCATGAGGTTGTTTATTATCAGCGTAAATGTGTTGCTTACGTATTCCCTCGGTCGCCCAGCGTTTAGTTTTTTACATTTGAAATCTGGTGTTAGCTCTCCGTTATGGCAAGTGTTTGTCCGGATAATCTCCACTACAATTAAAAATCCATTTTGCTTCATTAGAACGTACGAGGTTTTTCCTGACCTGCATGATTTTTCCCTTCAATTAGCTGATGATGCTGCAATGGGTCGAATGGGCCACTTTTATCGCTGCTCTTAGCTTCCTTTCTGTGTCAACACGGTTTTCGCAACTTTGGAGCAGTTTCACGAAGTTCTTTGATGTTTTAAAGAGCAGCAGCTTTCTTAAGGAGGTCTCGAGGCAACTTTCACGTTGAGTATCGTTGATAAAAGCATTTTTTTCCAACTATCATGAAACAGACAATCAACGTAGTGACTATTTCTAGTGGGCGCGTTCAAAAATTTTATGGAACATTCTTTCATTTCATTCCATCAACTGAAACATCGCTTTGTATGCGTCACTATTCATTCATCCAAAAAATCCACTCGTCCTTTTTGTGCTAATGCTTATCAAGAATTCATCACACACTCTCACAAGTAATCCCTGCATGTTGAAACAGACTCGAAACATTTTATGAATGAGACAGTTAATTACTCTATGTGGTAAATCTCACAGGGTTTGTCATATTGTTTTGCGAACAATGGTCTTTTCTCGTGATCTGAGACAACGTAGCCATTTGGATGCTAATGGAGATGTTTCGCATCAACGGTTTTCATGCAGACTCCTTAATTCTTCCAAAACATTTTTCAAATTTCTATTCGAATCATTCGTGGGTGTAAAGTTTTTTCATGTGCTCAAAGACCTCGAAATGTAATGAGCAGTAAGTCTAGTCTCAAATTGCGAAGATGACGAATTAAGGCTAAATAGGCATAAAGCTAAGAATTATCCGATTCTTTTTAGCGAAAGAGCTAAAGCTGTCCATTTTTCGCGCTAGTTAACGTGAATATGAAGTGTTTTTTGGTTTAGTAAGAACAGAAAATAGATGCGCCAAATTATGAGGGCCAAAAGAATGGAAAGGAGTTCACAAAGGCACATGAAAGAAAAGAGTTCAGAGTTTGGCATTGTGCAAATCTATGAAACCTTTCTGAGTGAATTGCTACTAATTATCAAATTATTACGAAATCAAATTATTAATTAATATGGAACGCTCTGAACTCCATGAGTGTACACGTGTGAATTTGGAATTTTCTTCCTATTTTAACTCAATTTGCACTTGTATCGCATACCAGCAATTATGTGTCCTGCTATATAATGTAGATCCTGAAGATGTAAAAAATTTTTTCGAAATTTTTACTTCTCCAGGTTACGCACAAAGAAAATGCTAAACGCTTGAACGCAGCTACTATCTATCTGAATGACTATTTATGCCTCATATTATCTGCCTTTCAGTATTCCCAGCCGCTATTCTTCAGCCTGTATTCTACAGTAAAGATTTTCCATCTCCAATGAACTTTGGTGGAATAGGAGTGGTGATTGGTCACGAAATTACGCATGGATTCGATGATAGAGGTGAATAATCTGTGTGCTCATCATTTTCTCATAAGGAATTTGCGTGGTGATTCGACTACCAAACTTCACAGGCATTTGGTTCACGAATTTCTCCTCTTTATCATATTCTTAATTAAGGTCGTTTGTATGACAATCTTGGCAATATTCGACAGTGGTGGGATAACGTCACTATTGCAAATTTCGAAAAAAAGGTATGGAAAATAGAATTCAGCAATTATGCAATTTGTCACGCAAAGAGGGTATTTTCAGGCTGAATGCATAGAAAAACAGTACTCAGAGTACGTATTGGATCAAATAGCGATGAAGATTAATGGAAGAAGTACCAAAGGAGAAAATATCGCGGATAATGGAGGCCTTAAACAAGCTTATAAGTAAGCTCTACGTCTACGGCTTGGCGAACCGAACGGTGGAGGGGGGATGCAAATTTCTAAAGCCAAATCATGAAGTTGATTGTGCGAGTTTCTCTTTGCTCACCATAATATACATATTTTTCAAGTTTTTGAAAACTCACATACTCCAATACTGTCACTCCTCTTCAAAATTCAATCGACTTCCCCCACCCAAAAAACATTTCTGATTGCCGCCAAATTACAGCTATATAATTTGAATACCATAGCATTGCAGGGCCTTCAAGAAATATCAACAATCGCATCGTACCCCTCCACGGCTACCCGGGGTGAATCTTACACATGACCAGCTATTTTTTCTCAACTACGCACAGGTGAGTAAAACTTACCATTCGTGAAACCTAGAAAAGTTTTGTTTGAAGATATGGTGTGGAACGATGAACGACAAAGAAGCTGTCCGCAAGTTGAGGACGTCTGAGCATTCCCCTGGCCCAATAAGGTTTGTTGTTTAGATAATCGAGAGGAGATAAGTTCTTACGATTGTCACCCCTTTACAACAATCAATCGCATAAATTCCCTCTGCAACGGTACAAGAAATTTTATTTGGGGAAGGGGAGGAGCGAGAGGGAGAAGAGGTTGACAAAAACTTTTTTTCAAATCAAGATGCATTGCTAGCTACGCCTTTAGAAAGAATTTTTGCCATGCTTCCTAATTTTTTTGAGGTCTGATGACACGCGGGATTCCAAAAAATTTTTTCCAGAAGCTCTTTTATATTTTCAAAATTTCAAGAGAAATTTTAATTATCCATGAGTGAGTTAGCGAGTACATTCTTTCAACCATAATAACTTATGCAAGCTCCTTTCAAAAATTTCGCGAGCCATACGGCTCTCCGCCGCTCTGCACTCCCCCCTTCGTTCAGTTACTGTTGTTAACGAGTTTGGGCGCTTTAGTCGCATGACTCACTTCCCAGGAGTCTAATACAGCTCCTCCAACTATGATCTCCACCGTACTCGTAAACGCTAATTAGTCTGCTGGGAATACGGTATGGGCTAGAAATCAGAGATGGATATTTATGGAATACGAACAATTAGGGTTCTTACACTGAACTCAATTGTTGTCACTTTTAACGTTTCAACCGAGTCATTTACAGGGTGAAAGGTCCTCTATCAAACAGTGTGGACTTCGCAAAGGCATTTAGTTGTAAGGAGGGTTCACCGATGAATCCAACGCAGAAATGTAGGGTATGGTGAGCGACGTGTACCCCGGATAAGCCCAGTTCCAATCAGCTGTAATCTCTTTCATGTGGTTTTTGTGCAGAATGTTGTCATTTTCACATGCAATTATCCTTTTTATTTTCTTCTAGTCATTCTTCTTCATCTAGTCAATTCTGTCCTTTTTCGTGGAGAAGTTAAAGCACATGTCTTCTCCCTCGCTTATTATTGTATCATACAGCTTGCTACCCCCAATGTTCATGCAATTAAGTTGACGAAGGTACTTAAAGCGATGTGGTTGAGGAGGGGTGTGGCCTTCGGGCACACTCTCCTCACTCTACATCTCGCCTTCCTCTTAGTTATGATCGCACCGTGGTTTATTCTGCTGTGTGCTACATTGGTCACCGTATCCGGCAGGTTACAGGTATGCTTCTTTCCACAAAAAGAGATTTCACCTGGGAAAATTTGTTGGATGACTCATTGTGGGGGCCGAGTATAGCGAGGCAGTAGCCTCAAGCTGTTTCCACACGATATCATGATCTTGCTTTCCTACCACCATGTATCTACTGATGTGAATAACGAATTTTTGATCTTTCTTCATGCCTATTGTGCGCGTTTATCCGTTTTGAGCTTACATAAAATATCCGTGAATAGAAATTTCTTTTGCTTGCAATTTTCACGTTTTTGCTGCTATATCTTGCCAGATTCGATAGATAGACTCTTCAAAAAGACCTTTAATCGTAAATTATATTGTTCTATTTTTTCTACATCTGAAGATGTATGTAATCTGTGGAAACAAATCATTTCGTTCATTTGAGTTGGTTTTGACCATCAATGTTGCATTGTCCAATAAATTCTCACTCCGCTTAATTTACTTATTCAGATAAGCGCTAGTTTTTCAGACCTTGAGCGTATTTTTCAGAATTCCACGTTAGAAAAATTGCGCTCTTTTAGCTGCGTATATGTTTACCCGCGCATACCTAATGCGATCCCAGTCGCCACGCGATCTAAGAATACGATATTTCTAGGAGCGTTAAGGTAACTCAAATACAGAAAATGTAGGGCATTTTATCAATTCCAGAGTTACTTCAACTTCCTTAGTAAGCCATTGATAAGGTACTCGTATCACCTTGCCTTCTTCATTTACTATACACACTACGCATTTGTAGTGTACAAATGTTGAATTTGCAAACATCTGACAAATCGCCAATTCGCGCTGTAATAGAATTAATGCAAGGTGTACGCTTAGCTTTGAAGGCAGCGTCTCGGCAAATTGATGGTACGACGGTTTTGAAGTGCTGCAGTGGCAGGCCCCCACCTAATCTGTCGGTGAAGTCTAGAGCGAAAGACCGCGTCTAGTAAGTCTGAAATCCACTTTGGAATTCTTGCGAATCCCGCCCACTTACACGCATGTTGCAGCGAGTGCGAACATAAAGATCTTTGAAGAAACTTCAATTTTCGCCATTTTCGTGCTCTTTAACCCAAGTATGGGTTCAGCATGGCTAGAAGGCTTTGTAAGGTGAAAAACCAAAGGGCTAGATTTTGCCGGGATGCTGCCTTTAAGTTAATCTGATTTTTGAATGCTGGACTATGAATTGATTCACTTTTCAGTATCTCGCAAACACCAGACAACTACTTGAGAAGCGCTTTCAGATGCGTGATGTACCTGACATGCAATGGTTCGATTCGGTCACGTCGAAGAGGGATGCTGGCTACTGGAACGACTGCGAGTTCAGCCCAATGAGTTGTCTGTTAAGAAGGAGGCGATCCGCGGAAGTAATTTCACTATAATGAAGAATGAATATTGATTTATTGAATGCTTTTCTTGAAGACACTGGAACGGCACATTTCGAAAATGGTAAACAGAATGTTCATATCATAACTTCATTGAGGCATCTATCTTGATGAGATAGTATTAGGTCGGTGTAAAATTGATGCGCGTTTAGCGAGGTCTCACTTTGACGTGCTATAACTTTCTAGAATATCTACAATTTTCAAATGCAATATACACCACCAGAGGCACCAAACCTTGGATATGGATCGATAACAGAAACGTTTTGTTTGATACCTCGTTTTCAACTGATCATAACTCCCTTCAGAACTTGTCAGTGTGAATAATAAGTGGCCTATCTTGTAGTCGCAAGTCATTAGCAAAAAATACTGGAAAAGTCTCAAACAAAGAAGACTTGCGGAAAGTAAATATTGAATCCTAAAAATGTCCGTTTTTTTCAACGTTTTTTCGGCCTCAGTATCCCAAAATATAGAGTTTTTTGATTTCCGCGTACGCTGAACATTTTCGCAAAGACTGTCAATAGGAGGTCCACCCCTACGTTACAGAAATGAGCATAGCTCTGGCTATTGCCTTCTTCAAAATGGGCCACAGAATGACCAAAAGGACTACCCATGTTAAGGAGACAGCTCTCGGTCTAGTTAACCTTGTGAAAATAATAAAGTGTGCATAATGTTGACAATTTCAACTACATACAATATGGATTTTAGAAGAATGCTTTGGGGAGACGGTCTTTTCGCACGGGCGGTCATCAGTGTCACCCTGATTTTGACTTGTTTAACACGTCGCGCACGTCGCAAGTCTTTTCTCCTCCTGCTTTGCTTAGGCAAAAAGCGCCGCAGAGTGTGTCGCGCGCGGCAGTGGTTCCTGCGTGGAAAGCATTACGGTCGTGCGAATCATCCTACACCCATGCCTTGATTCGCGCTTGGATTCTGGCCACAAAAATAAATGATAGAATCTTGAATTTGAATGCGGTTATTCGAAGCTCCATAACTCCTTAATAGATAAGGCTGGAAGCCCACCTTAACCATCATTGGATAGAGCATGAGAAGAGCTCCTGAATATTCGGTAAGTTTTTCCAAAGAAAAAAGTTTGATGGAAAAAAGTTGTATTGAAACAAAGTCTAGAAAAATGCGCATCACTTTTGCTTCAACTTGATTGGCATATTTTGGTTGTTATGGTTGTTTCTAAACCTTGTTTTCGGGTCAAATGCAGACGATTTCTCCAAATACTCTGTGAAGTTTATTGGGTGCCTAGCCTGTCGAGGCGTCCCTTTGCCGGACATAACGGAATGAGAAGAGCCCTTCGCAGTTTAACCTGTTTAAACATCACGCATTCCAATTCCATTGTGATCTTTCATCGTTTGATGATTTTTACTCCTTACTTGTATAGTTAAAGTGAACCCAAAAAATCTTTTCGACGGAGATAAGAATAATACGTTTTAAGCCTCATTTTATTCAACAAGAGAGAATTCTCGAGTTGCTATGAATAGAAGGGAATACTTACTTGGTCAGGCAGACTAGGCTAGTGCTCTGATCCTCACCTTGAAATGAGTCAATCCAAGCGAGTCATTCACCATTGGATGCAATATAAAAAGCTGACTTTGAATCTGTCTTCTATATCTGCGACGAACAGACAAACAGACATTCGGCTTTATATCAATATCAGTACTATATAATATTTGGCTTGGCCACTTATTGTATGTTCGCCAAAAAAGGACAGAGGGAGTCATGGAATCTAAACCAAATTTGGCAGATATAATGTATGGGGTGGGGTGTGTGTTAATAAGCCTTTTTGTTCGAGACACACGAAATGCCCATTCTGATTTATCGATTTTTTGCAGTCTCTGCTTAGAAATTTTTGGATGTTCGCCCAAATAGGATAGAACAAGTTATGGAATCTGAAACAAACTTGGCAGACTAATGTATGGGATGGGGCGTGTGTTAATAAGCCTTTTTGTTCGAGACACACAAAATGCCTATGCTGATTTATTGATTTTTCGGCGGTTTTTTTGCTTAGAAAATTTTGTATGTTCGCCCAGAAAGGATAGAAGGAGCCAAGGAATCTGGACCAAATATGGCAGACCTAACGTATGGAGAGGAGCGTATGTATACGCCTTTTGTTCGGGACACACGGATTGCCCCCATTGATTTAATGATTTTTTCAAATTTTGTCTATAAGATTTTTTCCGCCCTGAGTAATGGAAGAATTAACTCAGTCTAAAGACGCATGTGTTCTGTCGTTTTTATTGAGATTCGGTTTCAGAGGAAAATGTCTTATTAGTAACTTTAATCCAGTATTACCAGATAGATAAACAAGAGGGATATAGCACATTTCATACGCATTTTAATGATGCGAGGGCGTGTGTTCATAAGTTATTTTGTTTGAAACATACCGATTGCTTCCATCGATTTATTGGTTTTTTGCAGTTTTTTTTCAAAAATTTTTGCCGCCCAAAATGTCTGAGAAATTTATGAGTCTACCGAACGTCGCAAACATGAACTTCGTGGCGGACGGGTGTCACTAAGCTTATATAAAAAACAATCTGCTGTTGTTTTTGATTTATTGACTTTCGGCGTTTTTTGCTTAGCCATTTGTTATGACTGACCCAGAATGCTAGAAAAAATTATGAGATTTGAATCAAACTTCGCATGCATAAACTTCTGAACGGCTCTTTTGTTAGTAAGCTATTTTCAATGATATAGGCTAAATCAATTTACTAATTTTTTCTAAAGGCACGGTCCAGGAAGACCTGGACCTTGGGGATTTTACGTGGATAGTAATTTTGGGCTCCTAACTAAGGCACTGCCCAAGCGGCAGCACAGGGGACTCACTAACGGCTGAGATGTAGGCCTCCAAACTGAACCCCAGGATTGTTTCTGCATGGACTGCAGTTTCGCGCAAGGACCCACGCGTTGCGCCATGAACCCATGCAAAATGCGATCCTGGGATCCAGTTTCGAGGGGAATATCTCAGCCGTCAGAGCACTACCTGAACTGCCGGTTGAGCAGTGGCTTAGTTAGGGCCCGAAAACTACTATCCACGTTAGATCCCCACGTGTCCAGACTTGCCTGGACGCAGCCTTAATTTACGCTCTTGGGGCTCAAAATTGGGCGCAAGGAAAGAATAGGTAGGCATGGTTGTTACGAATACAATATCTATTGCTTCAGTTATTGACTTTCTCTATTTATTCATTATTTTTCTCGTCTAGCATTCTCGGCAACTGATTGATATTTGATTACGCACCAATCCCTTTCTCAGCGAGATACCCTTGAAAACAGTGGACCGGCAAAATTTTCAGAAGTGGATTTTTGGGGTATTGAAAAACCCCAGGTAAGCGCAAATTTGATTAGGTTGAGATTTGCCGAACCACTGCCTTTAAGTTTTTCAAAAACAGAAATTTCACTCACCCAAAGGATCAAGCAAGACCATAAACCATATAGATTCAATGACAGTCAACACCCTTATATCCCCCCCCCCCCATCTATTCTTCCTACCATGACTTTTTTCTCACGTATTGTACTTCCTTTGAATGCTTTCACTTCCAACACCGTGATAACGTCATTCACCTTACATGGGACATGGGACACATGTAAGGTGAATGAACATGAAAAAGTGAATATGTCTGTGACATGGACACAGACCTTACACATGTTACGGGACACATCCAGCCCTTCCGTGTTGTTGACTGTGCATGGTGTTGCTTGGAATATAAACACAAATTTGACTGAGAGGCCAATGTGCGTCCTCTATTATCCTCCTACATATTAGGTTAAGAGCCGAAGCCTTTCGTGCAAATTAACAAGTTCACTAGCAAATGCTCACACTTGCACACAGAGTGGAACGAAAGATATACAAGGAAGCAAAGCTGCCGTGTACCAGCCGAACCTGCCGCGTAGCGGCAGAGAGCGGCTGGTATAAGATAACACAGTTTCTCATGTGGCGAAAGTACCCATGAGGAACTACAGCAGCTGCGTGTCGAGATCTTGCCCATCTACCTTCCCAAATTTCTCGCCTGCGGATTACCACTCCTTTTGTCGAACTTTGGGAAGTCAGGGTTCGTCGAACACAGGGCTCGGCATAAGTGGCTTACCTGGAAAGCTGGATATCGTTTCAATGTAAAATGCGAGGGGGTATCGTTTACGGAAACCTCCCAATCCTTCCCCTCAATCACTTTCTCCCTTTTATCACCTTTCATCTTTTATAGAGGACGCAGATTGTCATTCCTTCCTTATCGATCCCATTCCTGCAAAACCAAAAAATTTCTGTTTTAACAGGTTCGCCGGTTAAGAGCGCGATTTCAAAAATTTGCCCCAAAATAAACAAAAGCCTCGTTTACAGCGAAGAGAATATGAAATTACACCAAAACTAGTGTGTAGATAGGGAATAAATAGGGAGTTAGGACTATGTACGAAAAATTATGAAAAAGTTATGTAAACTGGAGGCGTAGCAAACTTTTTTCGGAGTTAGTTGGATTTCCAGCCACCTGGACAGCCACCTGAGGTGGTTGTGAAAAGAAAAATCATAGTTTTCCCTTCTTTACATTTTTTCACAATTCAACACAGCTTTGTTCCACATCAAAAACCCTACAATTTAGTTTTTGAATCTTCCTAAATCCCCTTATCCTCGCCTAGTTGCAGCTCTTCAAATACTTTGCATGACCTTTGCCAAATACTTTGGCAAGCCTGCTCCAAGCGCAAAGATGCGCGCTTGGAGCAGGCGAGACAGCAAGCCGCCGAAGAATGCGAACTTCTTTAGTTCTTCTTCTTTTTTCCAATGTTGTTTCCATTCTTTGTTCCATTACTTTCTTATTCGTGTTTGATCCATTCATATTCGCGTCATAAGTGATGTCTATTTTTGTGGCGAAGTCTATAGGGACTTCGTCTTTGAGAAATGAAAAAGCCACCTCATGCCGAGCTTTGGTTGAACAGGACGACGTTGAGATTGCTCTAAAATTGCTTCAGTTCTAAAGACCGATAACTTTAAAAAGGAATAGATATACTGGTCGGACGCTATCAAAGATATGTTAAATACAGTAATATCTATTTCAAGTGAAAACGTGTTGATAAAGGCCATGAATTACAATCTCGAGGAGCATAAAACAGATTGACCTGATACATCTATAATTTTCTCTAATGTGTTTGGAAGCAGAAAATGGTTCCATCCAAGGTACTGAATTTGCTAAGATTTGGTGTTTGTGCTCTAGTATCACTATTCGATTAAGATGTCGGCTATCAGGGAAGAAAGAACACTTCAAACTTTTGGAAAAACTCCTGAAGAGGGTGAATCAAAGCCACAACACCAACATATCTGCTCGACAGAAACACCAAGTAGTGCTAGACAGTTGTCAAAAAAGTGATGATTGACATCCGAGCCATCCAACATTTTGCGACACATACAGAATCAGAGAATAATGTTTTTTAAAAAAAACTTACGAAGTAATTAGCAGAAAACTAGTGCTTGATCACAGTATACATATAAAATGTAAAAAGACAAAGATATGAAAGTCATAATCTATCCACACAAAATTCGGGACTTCTCACTTCGCATCTTCTTCTTTTTTATTCCCCATCGTTGCTACGCTCACTTAAAAGGCTGGTAAATTTTTGACATCAAAAATTTTCCAGTCAGTTGAGAGAATTATTAGTTTTCACCAGCTCCGACATCACCTACCTTACTGATCAACATTATTACTAATTAGGCAATCTCAAACTTTGGATTTTTACATTTCTCATCAAGTTCCAATACAACGCAACTGCTAGATCTCCACGCTTATTCAAGATGTTGCGCCAGAAAAGTTTTATGCTTTTTTCAACCTTGATAAATTTCGAAACATTGTTTGCCACAGATGACTTTTCTCACAGTTGCAAGTAATGTAACCTCTTTTTTCACTATTACTCCTTTGAAATCATCAGGGTTAATTTCACCATAGAAAACAAGACAGATTTGAGCTCATTAACACGACTTTCCTTATGCTACCTCCCAGGAGTGTTTGAATCAGCTCAATTAAAATTTGAAATATTCATGAGGTAACCGTTGCCATAAAATATGAAATCAGAACAACCTTATCATAAATGAGATAAAAGTGAACGTAAGGGGAACGTGAGAAAGGTAAAAAAAGCCAATGTGTGTATTGACAGTTGAACGTCAAAGGAAATTTCCAATGGTGACGTTTTCCTTTTGTCGCTGTTCCCCGAGAATAAAACGGTCAGAGAATTTCCTCTCCTTGTTCCCATACTTCCTCGCTACCGCTTCCACCAGCGATTCCGATTTCTTTTCAATCCGATCTCCGAGGGTGGGAGCGCTGCTACGTCGTGTGCAACTCCAAACAGTCGGCGCCGAAACTCTGCAAACCAACCCTTACTTGAGAAAGAGATTTAAAGATAGGGCCGCTAATTTTCATTCTTTAATTGTTCCTTCAGCTCAGTGAAGAGTAGCGGACATTTCCTACAATTTCCTTCTCTCGTTCCCAAGGGGGTCTCCCCTCGCTGCAGAAACTCCTGGCGCGGAAGGCTCTTCGTGCCGCAGGAGCATTTCGAATGCTAGATTATGAGAGCGACGTCGTACCTCAGGTGGCTGTAACCGTCACCTCCTAATTTTCGAGCTTCGTATCGAAAGTGATTGTATCGTCTCGTCCGAAAAAAAAACAGCATTTACCTCCTAGGTAGGATGTTCCCTGTTCTAGAGTTTGTGATCATGGCCGGTAGTAATCCCCCCGACCTGGCGGCAGGTTTCGTCGGCAGATCGCTGGCACCTTTCCGTGAGGTGGCCAGAAACTAAAACCCCAAATTTAGGCCGTCCCAGGCCTTTTTGCAAAAAATTTTCTCTATGAAGATGCCACCTCGACCCTATAGAAACCTCCATCGAAATTTGCGATTTCAGAAATCCTCCTGTAGAAAAAAAATCTGGGTGCGCAGGAGGAGCTGCCGGCAACTTCGCGAGGTCAATTGCCGGCAACCTGCCAGCAGCTCGTCGAAATCCGCGAGATGGCAGCTGCCAGCAGGTCAGAGAGCACGAGAAATAGCGTGCTCTTTTGAGAGAGGAAGCTGCTGGCATCTCGACGTGCCCCTACCATGTCGAGGTGCTGGCACCTTTGCCGACGGCGTCTGCGAGTTTTCGAATTGCGGCGATATCACACAATTTACGTCAGGCGAAAAAATCAAAAATTCTAATTTTCATCAAAAAAGTACCATTTTTCTCATTATATGAGCTTTTCTTTTTTAAAACGACGATTTTCTTACAGAGAAAAAATCCAGTAATGCCTTAGAATCATAAAGAACACCATCTTTTTTGGCAATCCCTTTTAAATCTCGTTTGCACCGATTTCGCCCCTCTCTCGCTCATATCAATCACCTGTTCTTTCAGGTCAAAGTCTCTCACGCAATGTATCGATCCCTCTTACAGGCAGCCATTTACCAGCGCGTTCCTCCTATTGCTGGTGCAAACGGCAATGGCTGACCGAGTGGTCGAATGGTTAACGTGGTGGCACTTCAGGTTAACGCACATAGGTTCGGCCGCGCGCAAGGTAGCAGTTTTGCGGCTGTCTGCGTCATCAAAATTTAATGTGCGAAATGATTGCGTGCTAAGGTTACATAAGATTATCAAAACCCACAATCACTCCGCGAGCTGCCGGCGGAGTTGGCATCTTTCCGCAATGTGTGCCAACTTGCCGGCATCTATGATGCCACCAGGTAGGGTAGATTACTACCGGCCCAGATAATTTGTGCCTGTAGCAAGTGCTGATTTACCCCATCTTGGATCGAAGTATCTGTTTGATTTGCAGAACAACCCAAGCTTACCTCATACAATTCTGAACTTTCCATTATAATTTGCTCTGTTTCATCGTTGGAAGCATTGCCGGATTCAATTATTTTGATCGATTTGTGCCAAGATACATCTTCTCCCAGCATGAAAAAGACGTTGGTATTTTACTTCCCATTTACATCACCAAATGGCCAAATGAGAAAACCTTCACCTTCCCTGAGGTTGTTTGTAGTGATATCTCAGGAACTCTTGCTTGTCGATTGTTGCAGCTGTTCATTGTTTCTGTCAAACTACTCAAATTCTATCTTATATATAAAGCTGAATGTCTGTTTGTATGTATGTCTGTCTGTCTGTCTGTCTGTCTGTACGTATGTTCCGAATAGAAAATTCCATTTCTGAACCGATCCGGACCAAACTTGGCACACATACACTACGGGCCCCGGCGGGTGTCATAGGCTACTTTTCGTCATCGATCAATATCGATTTTATCGATTTTTATCGATTTTTTTGCTGAGTTTACCTACGGGGCTGGGAGTTGGCACAGGGGGGTAATCGAGCATGGGGATTCCGAATACAATATTGGTTTTCAGGATTATCGATTACTTTTATCGATTTTATCGATTTTTTTGCAAAGTTTGAGCTAGGGGGCTGGGAGTTGGCACAGGGGGGTAATCGAGAATGCTGATCACCCCCAAGGGGGTGATCAGCAATTTTCAAAAAATCGATAAAATCGATAAAAGTAATGGACGATCCTGAAAACTAATATTGTGTTCGTAATCAGCATGCTCGATTACCCCCCTGTGCCAACTCCTAGCCCTGTAGGTGAACTCTGCAAAAAAATCGATAAAAATCGGTAAAATCGACATCGATCGATAACGAAAAGTGGACTGTGACACCCGCCGGGGCCCGAAGTGTATGTGTGCCAAGTTTGGTCCGGATACGGCGGAGCCGGGTAAGCCAGCTAGTTTAGCTATAAAGCAAACTTGAAATAAACGCTGTCATTGAAAGTATTAAGCGGATCTATTGAAAAATAATTCTGCGAGTAGTAAAATTAACATTTACCAAACCAATGTCAAATAAAGTTCTTGCAGAGGAGCTGACAATTCAGATTATAATTTAACGGTTTCATGAAAGAAATGAAGCTAAACGACTATTTGCTTATTTATCGTTTTTTTTATTAGTAACCTAGATCTACGTCTAGAGTACATAAGAGACTGCCTTCGTCTCGGATTAGCTTTTATTGCTAGAACGTAGAGCCTTCAAAGACTCTCATGCAAACGCTAAAGTAGAAGCAGCTCAACTTGCTCCTAACATCACTATGAAGGATACTGTTGCTTTGAGTGTGAGTCTTAGATAAGGTTCAAACAGAAATATAACGATCAAAAAATGATCAGAAGACAAACACAATGCATGAATACGAAGAATAAAAAATAAAAGATAAGCACACAAATAATAATTTTCGTTTTTTTTCCTACCCTTGCACAAAAAGAATTAAGTGAAAAGTCTTTCCCCGGAACTCGTTAACGAAGGATTATGGGAGAGAAAAAAGGAGAGAAAAAGGGCTAGAAAGAAAGAGAGAATGATAAAGTGAGGATGTAACGCAGAAAATACAGGGGTGGGGCAAAAGTTTGGGAGCCCACTTTGCAGTGTTGAAAATCACGAAACAGCCGATGATTTTGATTCCAAATTTGCGCCGATAATGCTGCGATCATCCTCTACAAATCACGCTTTACTTAGCTAAAAATGCTTGCCATATATATCTTAAGAATTGGATTTACCAAACAATTGCTTTTGCCAAACGAGAGAACAAAATTTTCAATAGTCACAGTTTGTATCGTAGCTAAAGATACTGTGGATGATGTACAACACTTTGATGCAAACAATGTAGAGGTGGCTTTGCGCTACCACGCAGTAGTTTCGTTTGCCAGAGACTATTCTTTCAAAAGCGCAAAATAAAATTTTGCGAGTACTACCCGCGTGCCAGTGGCCACTTGTCTTTAAGGGAACGGCCATAGGTTGCCGGCAAAGGTTGTCGAGGTTGTCGGGGTTGCCGGGGTCAAAGACAGCTGAGACCGCGCGAAACATGGAGGCTATCATGAGGTCCTACAATGACCGGCAACATCGGCAACCGTTGCCGGCAACCTAAGGCCGTTCATAAATTCGAAAGCTATAGGAGTGCAGCAGGTACTGAGTTTAAGGTTATATTCTTCTCATGAGCCTTTTATACAAGTATCTATCTGAATTTGATCGATGGAGTAATTTCAATACTTTCAAATCGTGATTTTTCGTTCCGCTTCGCGCAATCTCATCCAAATTTCCAGTATACGAGTACACTTGCCTTCTACTAAAACCAAATACCTAAACCAGCCGCTCTCTGCCGCTACGCGACAGGTTCGGCTGTTACACGGCAGCTTCGCTTCCCTGTATATCTTTCGTTCCACTCTGTGTGCAAATGTGAGAATTTGCTAGTGAACTTGTTAGTTTGCACGAAATGCTTCGGTTTAACCTAATATGTAGGAGGATAATCGAGGACGCACATTGGCCTCTCAAACAAGTTGTGTTGATATTCCAAGCAACACAATGCACAGTCAACAACACGGAAGGGCTGGATGTTTCCCGTAACATGTGTAAGGTATGTGTCCATCTCACAGACATGTTCACTTTTTCATGTTCATTCACCTTACATGTGTCCCATGTCTCATGTAAGGTGAATGACGTTATCACGGTGTTGGACGTGGAAGCATTCATAGGAAGTACTGTACCTGAGAAAGGAGTCATGGTAGGAAGAATAGATGGGGGGTGATATAAGGGTGTTGACTGTCATTGAATTCATATGGTTGGTGGTCTTGCTTGATCCTGTGGGTGAATGAAATTTCTGTTTTCGGAAAACTTAGCAGGTCGATGGGATGCGTAGTCAAATATCAGTCAGTTGCCGAGAATGTTAGATGAGAAATATTGAAAAAGGTCTCTGTTGTAAAATACACAGTTTTTTTTCAAGGACTTCTATTAAGGCGTTAGAGGGATTGGTCGGAAATTCATGACAACTTCCCAAGTTGTATTGATAAGGAAACTAGATGTATCTGAAACAGTTGCCATATTGAAAAAGGTCTCTGTTGTATAATACAGTTTCTTTCAGAGACTATCTATCAAGGGACAGGAGGGACTGGTCGGAGATGAGTCTCTTTGTCCTGGAAGTCGCAGCGTTTATGACAACTTCCCAAGTCGTATTAAAGAAGGAAACTATATGTGACTGAAACAGTTGTCATAAAATGGTGGATGTCCTTTATATTGATTTATCTAAAGCATTTGATAGGGTCTGTCATGATATGCTAGTGAAGAAACTCAAAATGATAGGCGTTGATAACCCGCTGCTCGCATGGTTTGATTCGTATCTGCACAACCGCTATATGACTGTAAGAGTTCATGACCGATTTTCGGATACCTATTCTTGTGCAAGTGATGTTCCTCAAGGAGGAGTTTTATCGCCTATATTATTTCTCATTCATACTATGGAGTTGCCTAACTTACTCCATACTTCTCAAAAGGTTAAAGTGCAAATGTATGCAGATGATATAAAGATATACGGAATCTACGATGCAGAAGATCGAATTGAGATTCAATCAGCTTTACAATTGTCTCTTTCCAATTTGGTTGAATGGGCAACGACTTGGAATTTAACACTCAATCTTGACAAGAGTTGCGTACTGCATATAGGAAATGGTTGTGCAGGTACTTATGTGGTTGAGGATCTTGCGTTGAGGTCATGCGGCTCAGCTAGGGACCTGGGAGTGCTTGTTAATGCTAAACTAAAGTTTCGGAACATATCGATGCTGCTGTCAGAAAGGCTTACACCTCCTTATTCGTGCTGCTGCGCACCGTAAGGAGTAACTCGCCTGCACTAGTGACGCGTTTCTACAAAGCCCTCATTCGCCCCCATCTAGAATATTGCTCCCAAGTTTGGAATCCTGCCCG
Organism: Cylicocyclus nassatus; assembly: GCA_958299035.1. Taxonomy (NCBI): domain Eukaryota; kingdom Metazoa; phylum Nematoda; class Chromadorea; order Rhabditida; family Strongylidae; genus Cylicocyclus; species Cylicocyclus nassatus. Next base: position 44,504,960 of record CATQJL010000316.1, on the reverse strand, counting down.
GAAAAAAGATATTTGTAAAATAGAAAAAGTGCAAAAAACATCCACGCGTCTCTTGTACAGGCGACTCTATTCTGATAACAGTATGCCAGATTATAATGTACGGCTTAGAATGTTCAAATTACATAGTCTTTCTTTTCGTCGCAATCTCTCAGATTTAGCGTTTTGTTTTCAAGTTTTAAAGGGTGAAAGTCGGTTGAAGGCGAGTAAATATTGGATATTCATGCCAGCTAGTGAAAGGTCGGGAGGATTTAATTTGCACTACGCCAAAGTCAAAAAGCACAATCTTGCAAAAATGCACAGTAACATATACTGCAGGTCTGCCAGATGGTTTCAGCGGTTGCCTATGGATGTTATGTGTTCTCAGACTGCACGCTCCTTCAGGGCTAAGTTGATGAGAGCTGACACACAGCTTGTATCCCTAAGCTTTTTGGAATGATTTTGATTTCGTCGTTTTTCAGTTACCAGTTCTTTATCTTCTTGGCTTTATGGCTGTTGGTATTACTAGCATGTCGGTTTTCGGTCCGCACGGTCAATTTTCGGAGCCGGTTCCTGGTATTCTTCAGTTGCAGCTTGATTTTGTAGCCTGGTTCTATTTATTGGTTGTTACTAACCATAAGCATCATTGACTAACAACTGAACCAGCCCGGCTCATTCGTCAGAAGTTTTATGACACCTTATTGCCTTAACGAAGCCTAGTTTCCCATCTAGGGCACTCCAAATTGTGTCCGCCTAATGAAGTGCCTTCTTGAGTAGTTGCTAGATGTTTACTCTGCCACTTTTAATCTGAATCTTGCTTCCTCTAAAATTTAATCTTCAATGGGGTCAGGTCAGCTAGCCTTACCGGCGGGCTCGTTGACACCCAAAAATGGGGCATCTTTGATTTTAGAGTGTGCAAGATTCATGTGATTGTTTTTGATCAAGTTACTTTCGTTCAATTTTACAAGCTGGGTCTAGAGCTTCGAGTTCTGTTTCATTCCGTATTTTCTTTTATCTTCTCTTGCGGCTGAGAACTGGCTGGTCTCATTGTTAGTTTGGATCTTCTTTTATTTCTTTGCTCTGGTGCACCTCGAGTGTATTTATAAAATAAAAAATAAAAAATAAAATATTGAAAGTTTTCTGTTGTGTAATACCTGCCTCTCTGACGAAGCGTCAGCCGTCTGCGTTTTTTCTTCGGGTGGGGGTCCTTATCAACACGAGTTTGGCCATGAACAGCGATTCTTTCAAACAACTTACGACCCGAATCAGACGTTTGCGAATATCAAGATGTAGATCAATCCCTACCTTGATCATCTTCATTGCGTACGCCTCAACATCCAGCTACGACGAAGACGAGCTCGAGTCGTTTTAGGCTTGAAGAATTTCTACAGAGAAGATTACACTTTCTACAAGATCATCGTCGGTGACTTCACGCGAAGTTCAGAATTAGAAGGTCGACAGCGAAACTTCACAACGGAACTCATTTCTTTACAAGAGAGATGCTTAATCTCAAGAGTGAGTTCACCCATTCGGTTAGTGCAGCAATACCGATGAAATTGTGTTAAATCTGTTTGTGTTCTTTTCATGGTTTGTAAAACCTCATTTATGCATCCATGACTAGTTGTCATTAACTACTGCTCCATCAGTGGTGGTTCAAAAAATTTTCCTCTGGGAGGATTCTAGTAAAAAGCGTCAGCCACGCTCTTCAAAAATTTTTGGGCTTTTCGGAACCCTTTGAATATGAGAGGTATTTCGCAAAGATATTTTGGTATTTTTTGAGGGTTGTTTTGATCGTTTAGGTTGTTGCATCAGTTATTTTGCACTCAACGGAAATCCTCATACTTACCTCAAAGTCTCTTACTTACTCCCAAATTATGCGTAACTAGCTGCCTTACCCGGCCCTGTCAAAACACTATATTAAGTTGCATAGCTATCCTTGTACAGCCTTTCCATGTGCCCACTTCTACATGACAATTCCCTATTCCCGCTATGTTGGAATCAGTTCTCGCCTACCCTACTGCGCCCGATTCCCAACCCCGTAGCCCATTTGCAAAAAGATCGATAAAATCGAAAGGAGTAATAGATAATCTATATAAAGTGCGGTTCATAATTATACGGACACACAAAATTTTGTAAGTTCTCAGACTTTTTGGGAGAAACTCAAAAAGCCGTTGGTACCACGCGAAAGAGCACAATTGAAAACGGTATACGATCCATAAGAATGGAAATTGATGTCAATCTTGGGAGTGTTTTTGCGCCCACTGCGAATTTTTAGCGGTTCATAATTGTAGAACACCTCAAACAAAGGTCAATTTTTTATTCAAGATTGCAATCATTTGAGTCCAAATTTTTTATAGAGTTACAGTAACAAAGTCTGACATATCTGCTACGCACTGAACCCAGTGCAGTTCTAAAAGAGGACCGTTACTTCTTTCAAAAGGCTCTAAATGCTTCTAGAGTGATTGCGCTCCAAAAACATCCGTTCTTCTGTGGTTTAGCGTTCTAATTAGCTTCTACCAAAGCTATGAAATGAGATAAGCTTTTGCGATAGGTATTTCGTTTGACGCTTGGAAAATCTTTGCGTTTTCGTTCCGTTTTTCAATCAAGCTCCATCCCAACTCTAGAGTTAGCACGATTTCGAGCCTCAAAACTAAGCTTCTGAAGTCGTTCAATGAAGAAAGCATATACTAGGCTGTTGCATAAGTTCTGTCCGATTTTTTTGCCTCATGTTTGAAGCAGCTGTTCTAAGAGAATTTCATCTCTAATTCGATACGGTTGGTATCATTGAAAAGTGCTTTCCTTGCGCTTTCTAAAGCATACCAGAATTCAATAAAATTCTTAGTGTACGGAGATCACAGGCCTAAAATCTCTAAGTGGCCGAGGTCGTTCTATCCCTAGAAATATGTCCTTGCGAGGATATCTCCACAATGCGCCCTTCAAGTCAGGTTCTTTCATTGGCTTCGGAATAAGGGTATGGAATGCTAGTATATGCAGAAGTTCGGTCCCATGAAGAATACGTCTTGCTAGTGAAGTTTATCCTCGAACATAAATCTTTGGTATAGATGTTTTACAAGCAATAACTTTCTGCGAATAGAAGTAATCGACAAGCTCAAAGTTGGAGGTGCTAGGGCAAAGCAAGAGCTAACAGGGCCCATCCACCAACTCCTTTTCGGCGCTCACGTCAGTTGTAAAACGTTCGTAGTTCATAAATAGGCATGCACACATGTGCTGAAGCGAGGTCAAAAAGTGGCTAATTTTTTGTTCGGTCAAAAAAATCTCTCGGCAGCGCAAACCCTATGGGCTCTTTTATGTTGCATAATAATCTACGAAAATTTCTCTATCCATCCATTATTAGAAAAGATGCCTATCAATTTTCATAAGGGAGCGTTACCATGTCAAAAAAGACAGATTCGAAGAAAAACGCTGCGAAGTTTTTGCATTCTTGGTTCTTCCTTAACAAAGATTTGCGCAGATCTCAATATGCATTTTTTAGCCAAGGGACTGCTCAACACATAGAAACTAAGACCTTGGAAAAAAGTTGACTCTGAAAGAAGTTATGACATTTTAAACTCAAAAATTCAAATCGGACAGAACTTATGCAACAGCCTAGTAGTATGTAAAAGTTCACAAGACTGTATATTTGGCTAGAAAAAATCAGCAGCGTTGAGCGTTTGTTTTGGCCACGCAGACGTCATTTCACCAAAAAACTGTTTTTACTATTGCAATCACACCCCTGTTTGGTTTGTAGCTCCATAGCCTCAAGATCAGTTCTACAAAAAACCCAAAAACTTTGGCACAGAGACATCATCATGCAAGCAATGCAGCTGCTTCATATCAAATGTTTGTGCAAGACAAAAGCTGAGTTTTGAGGCTCGAAGTCGTGCTAACTCTAAGGTTGAGATGGAACTTGGTTGCAAAACGGCACGAAAACGCAAAGATTTTCCAAACGTCAAACAAAATACCTATCGAAAGAGCTTATTTTATCTCATAGCTTTGGCAGAAGCTAATTAGAGCGCGTAAACCACAGAAAAACGGATGTATTTTGAGCGCAGTCACTCCAAAAGCATTTAGAGCCATCTGAAAGAAGTAGCGATCCTTTTTTTGACCTGCACTGGGTTCAGTGCGTAGCAGATATGTCAGACTTTGTTACTGCAACTCCACAAAAAATTTGGACTCAAATGATCGCAATCTTGAATGAAAAATGCACCTTTGTTTGAGGTGTTCGTATAATTATGAACCGCTAAAAATTCGCATAAGGCGCAAAAACACTCCTGAGATTGACATCAATTTCCATTCTTATGGATCGTATACCGTTTTCAATTGTGCTCTTTCGCGTGGTACCAACGGCTTTTTGAGTTTCTCCCAAAAAGTCCGAGAACTTACAAAATTTTGGGTGTTGGTATAATTGTGAACCGCACTTTATATATATATTAGGTTGATTCATAATTAATGCACGTTTTTCGAAATTCATCTTCAAAGCGCCGTAATTCTTTTCCCACATCATCTTTCAAAGAGCAATAAAAACTGTTGCGAAAAGCAAATCTTTGGCTTTACAACACATACATTCGTTCATGGATAAATGTTACGATAAAGTTTGTACAATCCGAAAAATGCAAAGAATTTTTTTTTAAAACTCCTATTTTGAGAAAGCATAACTCACCCTCAAAGGCAGGAGGAAAGCGCAAACTTTGTTCATTGCGTAGCCAATGGTCAAGAGAGCAGTGGTAAAAAAACCCGGATTTTACAGTATTTTTCTACGACGAGATACTGCAAAAAGTTCAAAAGTGATCATTTTTTCTAGCTTTTTCAGAAGAGCGAAAAATTGTCTTTTTTGAAAATTTTAAAAATTTTTGCCATTGAAAAGCTGTAAAATTTCACCGTTTTTCTATCACTCAATGTGCTATGTCTATTCTTTGTGTACAAAGCAAAATCGCAGTTATTGGTTCTTGTTTCAAAGTTTTATACGACTTCGAAAGGCTAGAATGACCGGCCAAGTTTGTAATTGAATCTCTCACCTCAGAACTTTTGCAAAATTCTGCTTTATAGAGATTTCTATAGCAAAAAGTTTCGCGATTATTAGGCATATTTTTTGAAATTAACATCTTTTGTTTTCGTGGAATTAGAGCAAAAAGAATGAAAGGAAAAATTTTCAAATTTTAGTCTCTCATATTCGGAAGCGTAGAATTCGGTATCATACGGAGTGTCACGAAAAAGAAAGGATACACAAGAAACTAGAAGAAACGCCCTTTCAGATAGCATTAAAATTTTTGGGAAAGATTCAGTTTTCTTGAAAAACCAGCGCTTGGAAAAAGAGGTGACAAAAACGTGCATTAATTATGAATCAACCTAATATAAAACTCAAACACTGTAACTTTGTTTGTCCGGATGTTTGTGTCTTATAGACTCTTTTGTATGTGAACCAAAGAGGCTAAAATCTTTCCTCTATAAACAAGCTGCGGCGCAGAAGATAGGCTACTTTTCGCAACGATTCACTGTGTCCTTCTATCGATTTATTGATTTGTTTACTAACACCTAGGAGAATGAAAGCCCATCATTCATTCATTTCTCCAAGTAGTAAGGGCGGTAAAGATCATTTGCATTTTGCGGTGAGGAGGATGCGGTGTCATAAAGCGAGGCAGTCAAGAAGGAAGACAATTACTGTTACTGCGGTTACCACGACTGCTGAGATGCAAACCAGGAGCAGAAGCAGGAAGGAAGAAGGAAAAGTTACAAGAATCAGTAATGAAGAAAAAGGGACGAATTATGAGTTACGAAACTCTTCGATAACTATGATAGGCCGGTCTTACCATTACCGGAGCTGGGCCGGGGATGTCGGCTAGTCTTGAATAATAATAATTGTATTCGTAATCAGCATGGTGGATTACCCCCTGTACCAACTCCCAGCCCCGTACTTCAAACGTTGCAAAAAAATCGATAAATTCAACAAAAGTAATGGACAATTTCAAAGACTAATATCGTATTCGTAATAAGCGTGCTCGATTACCTCCCCCCATGCAAACTCCCAGCCCCGCAGGCCGAACTCTACAAAAAATCGATAAAAATAGATAAAATCGATATGATTGATGACGAAAAGTAACCTATGACACCCCGCCCCGAAGTGTATGTGTGCAAAGTTTGATCCGGATCGGTTCACAATTGAAATTTTCTATCCGGAATAGACAGATAGACTGACACACAGGCATACACCCCACATATAGATACTGTAGGATTCTGTCATCTATGATTCACACATGCGAATACAATATTTGAATTTGTGGGATTTTTCCAAAGCTTTTAGCAAACTTCCAACTAGTGTTATTGAAAAGCCCAAACTCACTACTTACGAACAAAGCAACGAGGCTATAATCAATGTCAGATACATGTCGGACATGTCGGACAAAGCGTCTCCATCTGCTAACAGGCTGCCCTAAGATCCATTTGCATCTCACAGGTGGGTCTTCTACGCGTCTCAATGCCTCGCAGCGCCTCCGTTTCATTGCCTTTCAGCGTCTACGTAGAAAAGATGCTCAAACTTGCATAATATGAAGCATATGCTGTGTCCGCCGCGTCTGCCGAGTACGCCGCGTACGCCGCGCAGTCTCAATTTCGTCCAACCCTATATAGCCAAGATGGTCAAACCTGCAAAAAGATATGAGGCATACGTTGCGTACGCCGCGTATTCCACGTCGGCCAGGTATACCACGTCCGCCGCGTATGCGGAGTACGCCGCGCAGTCTCAGTCTCCTCCAACCCTACATAGCCAAGATGACGCGACGGACGCTACGCGGCGTACTCGGCAAACGCGGAGGACGCGACGTACGCAGCGGCTATGTAGGGTTGGGAGGCGGCATACGCACGTACGCAACTTCTGCCTCATATCTTTATGCAGGTTTGATCATCTTGGCTATGTAGGGTTGGTGAGACTGCGCGGCGTAGCGGAATACGCGGCGGACGCGCTTCTGCACATCTACCATTCTTTTGGCTCTTTAAAATCACGGCTTCATTTACAACCAGTTACTTCTTTTTGGCTCACTCTTCAACAATCTTTTGTAAGGATCGCTGCAGATGGCAGTACTTTTTATTCGGCTGGTTTTCCTTAGGACATCTGTATAGCTAGAAGCATACCTTCGATACATAGAGCCATGTACTCTGGTAACCTTCACTTTGAGCGTCATGATAGAACACAACCTTCACCTGGGGAGAAGTACAGAAGTCATCCGGGGCGAAGCCCCGGAAATTATGACATAACTACCCTATTTTCCGGCGTATAAGCCGCAGTTCTTTTCACCGCGCGCGGGCTGAAATGCGATGTCGTTCGCGATGCACGAAACCGCACAAACAGCAATCACTATCTATTTCGCGCGGTAATCTTATACGAGCTTTCTGCTTGCGTTCTTTATTTGATTTAATCTACTCTCTATCTCTAATCTCTTATAATCTACTGCTTTCAGTTTAAATTCGGCTGTATAGGACTTCCTCCCACCTATGACACCAAAATTAGCACACACACTTTTGAAGGAGTAAAAAAAATACCTGGGCCTGTAGTAAACCCCCCGGACGTCGTGACGTATAGCTCGGAGTATGCTGTGACATGTGCTGACTATCATGGAGCGAGGCTGGCAAAGCGGCTATCCTTTATCATTGCCAGCGGATGCAATCGATGCGTAGCGTCAGGGTAGTCGCACTTTGTCGCGATATGTCGCGACATATCGCGACATATAGCGACATATTGCGACATGTCGTGACGAACAAGACGGCGAAATACTTTGTCCATCATAGAGACGCAGAGACATAGCGCAAGACTAGAGCTCGACTACGCCAACCTCGCAATAGGTCGCACATGCACACAGTTCTCTATAACGCACGTCAACCGCAATCAATATCAACAGCTGATAAGCGCCTAAATGTTCGAGCAATGCGCCTCTCCCTATTCTCCAAGTACTTCTGCTGCTGCCGCTTTGGTATTTGAAAAAAGGTGAGTTTATTCTAACTAAAAAGTATGTTAGACTCATACTTAGCCATATTTTTCGTACCTATGCAGTTTTTCTTCTTTATTTTTGCTATGCACCTTGTTTGAGCAAAAAGTCCCTTCTTTGTGCCAAACTTTTGCAAATTCTTGATCTTTTTTCATCATTCTTGGCAGTTTCGACCACATATCTTTGCTGGTTGCTGTTCGTTAGCCATGCACCTCTCGTTTCCTTTCGTTTTTATGAGAAAGCACCGTCTGGCGTTATGGCTAATGGAATAGCCCATTTTTGAACGGACTGAATGCTGATGATAATATTTTGATTTTTCTTGTACACTTTCAATATGTATTCTACTTTAAATTCCATTTTCTTTCAAAAAGAAAATTCTAATTTACGTTTCTTTGCAAAATTCAGTTTGCCAGCAAAAAAAGATAGTGTCGCCTGGAACTTGTACCCCCAACGTCTAGCACACCGGCCTCTCACACTGGCACTGCGCTAACTACAAGCTATGTTGAGTTGTTGAGCTGTTTCACAATAATTGCAAAAGTGGTAGCTAACCCTTCAACAATACTTACGGATAAGGCATGCATATCGTTTTCCCATACTGATTTGCTGCAACTGCTCTATTTGCTACATGTATGCTCTCCTTAGCAAAGCACGGCGTAGTATACAGCGCAGCGAATTTGCGCGCTGCTAGACCATCTGTGTCTTGGCACGGAGCTGGCACGAATCTGGCACGGGCTGACACGCTCAATTTTTATTGAGGGCAACAGTCAAATATGGTCCTGCCATAGCGGATAATGGCGCTTCTTACAGCATGGTGTACAAAGATAAGCATAATTTTGCAACAGACATAGATCAACTGCGTTTTCCTATCAATATTGATGAACATGAGATAATGAGTCAAAATATGGAGAAAGAGGCGCGCACACGCGAGGATAGTTAGTTACTGGATTTCCTTTGATTGATTTAACTGCTCTGGCAAGCATAGTATACTACATTCTTGCCTTGCTAAGCAAATACCCCACGGCATATCTGTACTCATAGCGCAGCGCGTGTAACCGCTGTTATCGCGGTCATCAGCGGTTCAATGACGCGCGGAGGCGCTCGTTTTGCGGCGCCCTGCGGATAGCTCGCTATAGTCTTACGAGATACTCCGAGCTATCACGACATAGTCCCTCTATGTTGTGACAACCACGAGGGGTTTACTACGGGCCCTGAAGACATGACTATCCGCACTAGAGCGCACCGAGTTTTCAATTTGCTACATAATTCTTTTCAAAGGCGCTTTCGCGCCATTGTTCGCTGCGGCGGGTGCGGCTTATATAAGGTGCGGCTTATAAGCCGGAAAATAGGGTAATGACATAACCGTATAGGGATAAATTTAAATGAGGCAAATATAGCAGTGACATTCAAAAGAAGCTCAAAAAAAACCGAAGGATTGCGTTTTTATGGCCTTTTTTGTTGAGAAGAAGGTTTTTATTTGAAAATTCAATCAAAATCTAGGGCAAAATTTCTCAATTAACCTTTCTCTGAACTGCGGTTGAATGTTGGAAGTTCATTAAAGCCGCCAGAGTTCAATAAAAAAGAAAAACTGCGCTCAAATCTTCCGCAAAGAGTCGCCATATGAATGCTGGTCTATCTCGTTATGGAGTGATTTTCAAGACCCGCAACGTTGTCGGTGCTGCTGGCCATCTCATGAGGATCACAATGATATATAATGTTGCAGGGTTTCTTTGAGACCCCGCGAAGATCCACGACCGAAGCCAAATGCCCCGTCGGCTCTGGTCTGTCTCCGCTGCTCGTCTGCGTCTCCGCGCGCTGCGCGCTACCTCGCTACCTCAAATGCGGGGCGCGGGGCATTTGGCTCTGATACCCTTTTCTTCGTTGTTCGGAGCCCAATTTCGATAATCTATATATCATATCAAAGCTCTTGATCTCTATTCTCACGCTGACAACGTCGCGAAACTTCCTTTTAGGATTTAAACGAGAAATTCTCGAAAAACGGCGTTTTCGAAAACCTCTTGTTCTTTCTTCAGTTTAACTTTTTTCACTCAGTTTTTTTGTGTATTCGATAGGCCTAGTTTCTGTCTATGATATAGACAACGTTGCCGAGCTTACTTCTTTCTTATGCCGGGTTTTTTTGTGAAAAATACAAAAAAAGTGCGTTTTTCTTTACTTTGTTTTCTTTCTGTGCTTTTGCAACGAATTTTTTCCAGCTTGGACGCTACTTGCTCAGAATGATGAGCGGAAGAATCCAGACAACGTCGCAGCGTACGAAACAACTATGCGGGGGTGAAAATTCAAAGGACGCATCAAAAATCAGATTGGCGTCGATGTGCAACACAACTTTACAGACATGTTTGACACGTTCAATTCAGTTGTTGACAAGTTCTTCTTCTTTCGGTCTCCCAACTAACGCCACAGCTAAACAGCGCTTTTTTTGATTGGAAAAGAACTTTGTTGTTGTTGCCACCCAATTTAACCGGCAATCCTGGAGACGAAACTCTGCGTAGTAAACCACCAAGTTGAGGTTTCAGATTTGGTGATGTGCTAACCTCTGCTTTATATGAATTTTCTGAGTTTCCTATTTATTTTGTATCTCTAAATTTTCGTCTATTTTTCTGAAACAACCTTCACTTTTTATAAGGGGCAGGAACTCAAACAACTATCACTTTCTAGCCTTTGTCTCTTGACTATCGAAGGTATGGCTAGAAGATATGAGCCGTTGCTACATCCATCTTCATTTCATTTTATCATTGCCATTGGTGACCTTTTCTCCGGCCTCGTCTGGGTCTTCACTCCCAACGTTGCCCCTCACTCTTTAGCTCTTGGAGACCCACTTTCTTACCTTGACGCGCCTCTGCTGTCGTTACCCTATGTCCATACACCGCACTCATGCTTCGATTTCATTTCGCTCATGTCTCCTTCAACAACTCGCTCTCGTAGACTCATCTCAGTTTTCTAAACTATCACCAAGTGCGTCTGCAAGCGCAGCTTGCAGCACTATGGCGGTCACAGGCCGGAACGTAAAGGAGCTGCAGGATGCTGCGGCACAAGCGCTCACCGACGTATGAACCGACAACCGCCGCATCACGGCAAATGTCGCATAAAAACCCATGCTACAGATGCGTTTGTTGCAAACTTTGATGAATCGTTTTCTGTGTATGGGTCCGTCAAAGTCACGGACCTCCATATGCAGGAAACATTACGACTCAGACGCCAATACCCTCACTGCCGCCCCTCAGATGACATCCAAACATAATACGTCCCCTTACTCCCCCACTCCCCCCAGATGACATACGAAGCAAGTTTCGAAAATTAAAATATGTGGACAATCCGAGGGTAAATGGCTAGCAAGTTTTCTAAGTTAAATCATAAAGAGCGTAATGTGCTTTGCGACTGGTAAATCAGCACAAAGATCTCAATAAGGAAGAACGAAGGAGACATAGCAGACTGCGTATCTTACTGATTCAATCCGACTGGAGAGCCGCAGTCTAACATCGAATCACACAGTGTGATTCGATGTGAGATTCGAGAGTGCGTTTGATCGGAGAGACGCCGACCGCGTCTGCAATTTCGTTCTATCTCTGCGTGCGTTGACCCGCCTATACCCGCTCATGACTGGATATGTTTGAAATGGGATGGGGTGCAAAATCTAAGCATCCGCTTCTGCGCATTCATCATTAGTGAAACACTGACACGTCCGCAGAGAAAATACTACGCCCATCTTTCAGGTACCATAGTTGGTCTCATGCTTTCTCAGTAGCATGCTTTTGCTGGATTGCTCTACGAACACCAGCTGCATTGCATGGTTTGGATGAAATAGAGCGATTAGCGCTCTTGATTGCATGTCTCTGTCATGTTATCGACCATCGCGGCACAACAAATGCTTTCCAGCTTCAATCGGTGCGTTTGTGTGAATTTTAATTTCTGGATCATTTTTAGTAGTTAATGTCTATCAAATTCTTTTTTAACTGTATTCTGTAGTTGACTGGATGTTTTAGAGAACACCTCTTGCTCAACTGTACAGTAGCGAAGGAAGCGTTTTGGAGAGGCATTATTATGCGCAGACTGTGCAGATCTTGCAGGTTTGTTCAGTTTTTTTCAACTTCATCCACTTTTTCTAGTGCATTTGATTCCTAGTCTACCTAGTTCTTACACTCATCTAATTAAGTCCTTATAGCGCAATTTTCTGCTTCATTTATTTTGTTTTTTTCGATTAGAAAACTTCAGGGTGTTGCTTGGTCTACTGTAAATGTGCTTGTTTTCAAATGAAAGAATGCAACATTCTTGATCAGCTGACGCGAACGCAATATCAAACTGTGCTAAGCCATATACGCGATGTAATCTTAGCTACTGATATCGCGGTTCACCTAGGACAAGTTGGCAGAATCAAAGCCATGGTCGACCGTAGGTTTTTATTACCGAATAATGCCGATCGAGTTTATATAGTCTATGTGATTTTCAGAAGACTACGATCCAATGTCTCGTAATCACCAATATTTATTCATGTGCTTACTTATGACATCCAGTGATCTTTCTGACCAGTCAAAGGATTTCAGTAATTCCAAAGCTATCGCGGTAGGTGATAGATTTGGGTCTCATGCGTTTTTGTTTGCAGTTTCTATCAGGACATAATCGATCTTGTTGATTTCAGGAGAATATCTACAAGGAATTTTTCTCACAAGGTGATCTTGAGAAGCAGATGGGTAATAGCCCCATGGAAATGATGGACCGCGACCGCGCAGCAGTGCCCAAGATTCAGCTCGACTTCATGGATACTGTAGCTGTTCCTATCTTCGAGTATGTGCTCATTTTCTGAAGTTCACGTTAATTCCACTAATGCTTCCAGAATGGTGGCCGAATTGGTGCCAGAAGGCACGTCAACACTCGAGGCGATTACAATGAATAGACGGTGTTGGGCTGCTCTTGATGAAATCCTAGTTGAACAAGGTAATCGCCATGTTCTCGGGCTAGATTACCTTAGAGACGATGAACTTGAGAAACAAGTGTTGGAACGGGTACAAGAAAAGAAGAAAAAGCAGAAAAAGGTCGGTGTTTACTTTTGTTTTCTTGTTTTTTTGCTTTGCTCTAATTTTGAGTACAGAACCCATCTTTTTCGATTTTTTGAGTGAGCCGCTCAGCCTCCTCGCTGTGCTTCGGAAAATGAGACTCATTCCGCGCAATACTCTCAGGCAATATGCAGCACTATACATAGTTTTTTGGTCGCGAAGTCCTTCGGCGCCATAGAGATAATGATGCTGATAATGAGATAATGCCATAGAGATATGCATGCTCCACGTGTAGTAATGGCATGCATTAGTGTGTAATGGGAAGATTACGCATTACACGCAGATTTTAGCATATTTTTACTGAAAATTTGCGATTGTAGTTACTTTCGTTGGGAAGAGCTCATTGATGAGCAAGCCATGTTAGGGAACGGCCATAGGTTGCCGGCAACTGTTGTCGGTGTTGTCGGTTGTTGTCAGTATTGTCGGTGTAGTCGGTTGCTGTCGGTTGTTCTCGAAGTTGTCGGGGTTGCCGAGGTTGCCGGTCGTTGAGGACCTCACGATAGCCTCCACGTTTCACACGCTCTCTAAACTGTCTCTGACCCCGACAACACCGACAACATCGACAACAATGACAACACCGACAACACCGACAACCGTTGCCGGCAACCTATGGCCGTTCCCTAAGTGTAACTTCTTATTTCCGTTTCCTACCTACAGCGAGGCATTTGTGCCATCAGGGGTACTAATCCCAGTTGCCTTCAGTTATGCGAACGAGTTGAAGATGGACTTAATAATCTGAGATCTGCGCTCGAAAGTCACATCACCAAGGAAGGTCTTGCAGCTATTGCCAATGTTGCAGATACGGCATTCACGGTAGATCAACTTGTTTTGATTTTAGAACTCGTTCATTAGTTTTTACAAAAACATCGGGTTTAGGTTGATCTGTCCAAGGTGGTTATGAGATCTGATCTCAAACAAGAAACTGAGCATGTCCAGAAGAATGTTGACGAAGACAGGGAGAGTGTGCAACGTGCAGTGTGCTACAACTTCGCGATAGGAGTGCTAGTGACTCTTCTGCTTCTTTCTGTTCCTGGAGCGGGTTGCATACCCAGCGAGGACGATCGCCCTATAAATATGGTAAGAATACTACAAATACATAAACTACTACAAATACGAATATATACAAAATACTATTTTCAGAAGGTGCAGTGCGAGTCTTCCGGATCACAGCCAACCAACAGAGATCCGATAGGATACCTCTTTAGTGCAATTTCTCCCGCTGTCTGTCTGATACTGTTTTTGGTTGTTCACAAATATAAATTTCCCGATCAATTTATTTTTCATTTACACTTCAGGTGCTTAACAAACTCGAATTCTCGCTTCCAGCACCAGCACCAGCACCAGTACGCCCAGCGGAGTCCGCGCATGAGTCGGCTCAGCCCCTTATCACTCCCCCTAACCAGCCATCACCGCCAGCGGTGATGGCTGGCGCCGCGGGCGTTGGGATTCCGATCCCAGCGCCTCAGAGATTCCCTATGTTGACTTCAGGGGGGTGTGCATCTGCACTCCCCCCTGAAGTCAACATAGGGAATCCCTGAGCATTTTTACACCCCCAGTTTTACAACAAGCAGCCGCCCTACTCGTAAATCTTTACTAATTTTCCTGCTGATCTCCTTGGATCGTCTAACATTGATCTTCTTCTCTATCTGATCAAAAAAAGCTCAAAAATAACCTCTCCTTTTCTGATCTCATAATTTTTCCTTTGCATCCACTATTAGTTCGTATAGAAACATTTGAAGTTCAAGTTTGTTGGTTTTTTGAAAGTTGTTTTTTGGAGGAATTGAAGTGCCCTGAATAAAGTTTTTATGTATACTTTTCTTTGCTTTTCACACAGTCGGAAGGTGGGGGGGGGGGGCAGGGCGAGGGTCAAAGGGGACTTCGTAAAACTCTTGGAAGTCAGGGGGGACATCGTTTTTCAAAAGGCTAGAAACGGACTCGTGCCGGGCCCTGATCACACTACTTCAAAACATTAGAGTTGTCACCGAATCAGTTCAAGTTCGTGAAAGGTTAAATACAATCGACACCATTCACTCGACTCGGATAGTGACGTAGAAATAGGGAGCCAGAAGGAACTTGGAGCCTTTCTAGATTTGAAGGAAGCTTTCGATAAGCTGCCCCGTGAAATCAAATGGCACGCTTTGAGTACACATGCTGCCAAAAGTCTACGTTCACAGGATAATATACATCTATTACAATGCTTCAAGTCGCGCAAAAACAGCTACAGAGAAATCAAGGTTGAGCTACATCAATCTTCAGTTCTCTTTTTTTTACTCTTCATGGCTTCGATGGAAGCCGTGATGGAACCACTCATAGGTGAACATCCTTGAACACTTCGGCACTTCTCTACGCAAACAATGTGATCTTGATAGCAAGTACTGGATAGGTACAAAACTGCAAAAACATTGTATAGAGTTGTATGGCTTGCAGTTCAACATCAAGAAGACAGATCACATGGAAATGGGAGAACAAATTCCCGGTACCATAAGCTGAAAATCTCGTGATTCCAGGTCAAACTCTCAAAGGAAGATCACAAAATCCACAGAATTTTGCTTCATAAAGCCCTACATGGTCACAGAACGATTGAGATAGATCACAAGCAGAAGAAAGAAGATGCTGAAGAGTCAAAGAAGACAAACCTTAAAAATACCTGGACAGTCATATCTTAGCGGAAGGAGTTTTAAAAGAAGAGGTCGCAGGCAGGACGGACACAGCGGGGATGAAGTGTGAAGCTTTAACAACAGTTTGCGACTAAAGAATGCCAAAACAGCTCAAGTTTCAGCTGTACTGGACCGTTGTCCGTTCAACAGTATGTATGGTAGAGAGTGCTGGCCATGTACGCGGAACGAGGAGCGCAAGTTTATTGTTGTAGAAACAAGGATGCAACGATGGACCTTAGAAGACTTTGGAAGACCCCATTCTGTAATGGCACACGAACCAAAATAAAAGAAGTAGCTTAAGGCGCCCAGAAACAGAGATAAACAAAGGCAGGAGAAGAGGTTGCGGTGGTACAGTCTGTGCGCAGAATTGAAGAAAGCCACATACGAGACTTAACGGTGGAGGCACCAGGTAATAGATATAGGGGTAGACTTGAGATGAGATAGATGGACAGAATCAGGGCCGATCTTCGAAATTTTGAAGTAGGTCAAGACACTGTTTTGAATAGGAAAACATGGAGACATTTAACAACAAAAGGAGACCTTCGTGAGCAGAACCCATGCGAAAGTAAACAATCTTCTCCATTTCTTTCAAGGGGGATCCAGGGCCCAATACGAGTCCGTTTCTAGGCTTTTTGAAAGCGAAGTCCTCCCTGGCTTTCGAAAATTCTAAAATTTGCCTTTCATCCCTGCTCTACTCCCCCCCCCCCTCCCCATCGTGCAATTGTTGGGAGATTCCCGCATAGTCACTTAGTCCTTGAAAAAATCATTTACTTGCTGCGAGCTGAAAATCTCGCGATTCCAGGTCAAACTCTCAAAGAAAGATCACAAAATCCACAGAATTTTGCTTCATAAAGCCCTACATGGTCACAGAACGATTAAGATAGATCACGAGCAGAAGAAAGAAGAAGCAGAAGAAAGAAGAATGAAAGGAACCATCAAAAATGGGACAATAAAGCTGGAATTGAAATTGAAAATTTAAAGAGAGAGGACGCAGAAAAGTCGGTGCTGGGGCGCAATATCTAACAAGGTGATTTTCAAAAAAAAGAGTGTAAATAACGGCGGACAGGGGAGGGGAATATCAAACTGTTCCTATGCTCAAGGATAGCCGGAGCATCCGTCCATGCTAAAGAAATCGAAACATATGTAAAGTGACGGAAATATATGCTACAGACGACCTCAGATTGTCTGGTGGCCGTTTGGAGTCGGACTAATTTTGGAAAAGATATTACCTTACAAAAGTCTTCAAATCTTTTTACATAGCTCTCCCGCAAATAATTCCCTATGTATACGGTTTGATCTTGGTGTCATATGGTTCTGTCTGTGCTGTAGACAAGCAATTTGTTTATTTTATCCTTGCTTTCAAATCGCATCACTTTTCGCCATACACGATAGAGCATGTCAATCCTGTAAAACCTGTCCGAAAGGCTTGCGTTTGTCAAAATGGCGCTTATCCTTGGTACTCGGCTCTGACTCCGCAAAAACGATACCCCCTTTGCTTCAAGCTTTACAAATTTGATTTGCATAAAGTTTGGAGGCAAATTTCATAGAGCACTTAAGATCCAAAAAAGACGAAAAAAATCGTATCTCCGTTCAGAAAAGCCCTAGGAACCCCTAACTTGCTCACGCACGGACTTACTATACAACACGCTCGTATGCATCTTTTCGCGGTTTTTCCATGGCTGGAAATTGAGAAAACGAAACTTGGCATATTTTTGCCAAAAATCTTGAGCTTCTTTCGAATAGGTGATTCTGTAGTACGACATTTGGGAGTACAACCATGAATTTTCAGTTTTAGATAAGCATTAGTTTTTGAGAAAAATCGAATTGTTTGCAAAAAACCCGAAAACCGCGACATGTTCGCACTTTCGACCTGTGTCTATTTGTCGTACTGTAGCCATGGAAAAATGCTACAAAGTATACAGGTGAATGTTTGATGTGAAGAGTACATGCCCGTGCAATTTGGAGATCCCTAAGACGTCTATGGACGGAGATACGATTTTTCGGGTATCTGGAATTCATTTGGGTTTAAACTTCAGGTAGAGCAAGATTTCCACGAAGGTTTGTGAACTACCTTGTACAGCTTGCTTTGCTCTATCAAATGATACCTCATTCGCTGTTTTTTGTAGTCACTCTGTCGCGGTAGGATGCCATACGACATTATTTTCCAGACAACCTAGTACTTCCAACGTGCCGCAAACAGGTATACAGCATTAATGCAAAGGTGTTCTTCTCTCGAGATTTTTTTCCTTATCATATTCAAGTGAGTACAATTGCTTCAAGAACACAAAATATGATCTATGAACTTACGATTTACCACCTTTAAGAGTAATTTCCAATTCTGGCTTGCGAATGAGTCACTAGCTGTGCCAACCATTCTTTAACACGTTGACGACAGTGCCGCGCTATGGTGCGCGGCGGCCTTAAATTCAATACTATCTGTCGAATCCTCTCAGTTTTTGTTCATATAATCAACATAGGCTCAGACGTACTTCATGTTTTAGCTCCGCCCCTTTTGGCAAACTCCGCCCACTTTTATGCCTCTCACAAGGATCCTTTTTGTCCACAAATAGCATGGATGAGGCTGTAGATGAGCGCAAAGACCTCAAGCAACTTCTAGCCAGGCCCCGCCCACCGTCAGGCAAGCTCCGCCCCCTGAGTGGGCTCCGCCCACTTTTCAAAGTGGCGGAAATCGCATAAATTCTTGGAATTTGGGGAATTTTTGGTCGAGTGGGCGGAGCTTGCCAGAGGGGGCGGGGCTTGCACATTTTGTACTTCGTGCGTGGATGCATGCATACATACATGGGCCACGCTTAGGGATGCATGGAAACGTCTCGTCCACAGGGACAGACCGCAAAAAAATGGCTCGTCGTTAACGTGTTAAATTGGCGACACCGTACATAGCGAAAGGTTATTCAGTCGGTCACTTAAGAAATTTACGAAGTTAAGGAACATTTTCTCACGGAATGGCAATTACCCATGCCGAATAAATTCAGAATCACTTTCTTCTCACTTTTAGTGAAATTAAAAAATCCAGCAAGAAAAGCAAGATCATGGAATACTTTGAAACTGAGCTTACATAGCTTACAAGAAAAGGATACCAAGTCGGCGATTGAAGATGAGAAGTATATCATTACGCCTTTGAACACTGATTCGATATCTGCTTTCCTTTTTTGCGGAATAAGTTTTCGAAGGAAGTTGTGGGTGTTCAAATGTCCAATTTTGTCAAGGTTTAGGTAGCCTAAAATTGGCGAAAAGCTGTACAAAAACACCGGAAAGGGAAAATCATTTTTGCATCGATTATAATGTTTGCAAGGAAGAAAGAAAGCAGGTGGAAACCGCATAGTGTTGTTCTCGAGCTTTTCGCTGATTTTAAGCCACTCAATGCTTGACAGATCTGGACATTCAAACGCTCATAACTTTTTTCGGAAACTCATTCCGCAAAAATAAAAGCGGATTTGAAATCAGCGTTCAAAGGCGCATCTAATGATACATATCTCATCGTTGCCAACTAATGTTTGTATCCTTTTCTTGTTAGAGAAGTGACTACTGTAGGATTACGGTAGGTAAGTTGAAGGGGGTTTGAACCATAAAAAGCCATATTTTGCCTTAGAAAAACAAGACAACTTGAAGACTCTCACATTGGGCTTATCAGAGTTACTGATTCCAAATGTTAAATTCGCAGTTGATCATGATGCTTCATCATAAAGTTATGCGAGTCAAGCAAAACGGCCTTTATAATTCCGCCTCTTGGAAAGCTTTGCAATTTTGTGCATAGCTGAGTATTGAACACAGCGTCCATAAAAACCCTGTTGCACGAGTTCTCACATTTTCCTGAAATTTCTTGAAATGACAGCTTCTTCTACAGTAACACCGCGTGCTTGAAGATTCTATCGTAATAGAGCAATGAAGAGCGATCGGTAATTTGCTCTATAGTGCAAATCTAAGTTGAAGTTAGCTCTAGAAAACGTATATAAGGCTCCTCGTGAGCCTCCATTACAAGAGAGTTATCAACATTCAAACAGTAGGCACATTCTTATGGGACAATTTATAGAGAGGAGGGAGTATATTTCCTATGACAAGTGCATATTTGAGACTTGTTCAAGTGGATATGACTGACATGAACACGTGTCTCATATACTCAAACCTGCGTAAAATGAGAAAGTCTTTATTCATCTGTGAATTAGGGGCACTTTTTCTGTATAACGCGCTCCTCGGTGAGCTCCAATGCCAGATAGTAGTATGTCTTTACTTTACGGCCTTTGTTTATATACTTTGATGGGATGTCTATGCAGAATTTAGTTCGTTCCTAAACAGCATTCGTGTTATCTTATGAGTTCGGTACTTCACTTCTTTTAGGAATCTATGATCAAAAAAAAAAACAAGCTGTACCTTATTCCAAGTGCACCAATGTATGACCATGATGTATGGATCGATTTCGGTTACCTCTGTAGCAGTGCCTTCAATTTTGAATTTTCCAAATTTACCCGGTTTGGCGGGTTGTTTATTTATGAGTCGGACTGTGTTCACTTAAATTCAAAGATTGAATTGAGCTCAACTTTGCAGTCCTGACTCACAAGGTTCCCTCTCAAAAATCCATATTCTCGCATCATTGACCGGTTTACGGTTACAAAGAAGTTTTCCTTTTACACCAGTTGACTGTTCCCACCCAAGTTCCCAACAGTAGCATGATGAGAGAAGGCACAAGAAGGTTAGCGTTCGCATTCTGCAATCATACCCTTCATTTGTCATATAATAAGCACCGGTTTGAGAAAAACGATAATTGCTTCATACAAGTAACTAGCTGGCTTATTGGCTCCGCACGGCCCTGTCAAAAACGATATAGGTTCCATTTCTATCTCTGTACACCTTTACCTGTGCCTACTTACTTAGATACTTGGATGGCCCGGCTTCACGTGACGTGCGGGCCCCAGCTCAGAAGTTTCTATTTCTCCCTGTTCCTCGCTTCAGACATCCATGATCTTCTTGGCTGACGTCGGTGGCTGCGTCCATGAGTTCCAGGTGCAAAAATCGTATCCAGCTGATTTCTCAGCTGGTCCATCCGTTCCACAAACACGTCTGCCCATCTCGTTGGAGGTCTTCCTCGGGACGTTTTGCTTCGCGAGGAATCCACTCCGATGTTCTTAGTGTCCATCTCTTGTCTGTTCTTCTCATGATGTGACCGGTCCATCGATGCTTCGCTTTCGCAACGTAATCCGCTGGGTCACGAAAACGGGACATCTTCCTCATATCCGTACTGCGAAGTCCAAGGAAATGTTGTTTGTGTCGGGTCATCTTCAGAAGACTACGCTCTAGCGCTCTGTGGGTGGTCCTTAAAGCTTTCGAAGTGGCTATGGTGTCAGCCCAAGTCTTAGCTGCATAACAGAGCGACGGTCGAGTCGAACAGATGGGCACGAAGCTCCGGGTCCGTCAGTTGGTCGATGGCTTCCTTCAGAGGCCCGAAGGCGGACCAGGCTGCTCTTCTTCTTCTGTTAAGTTCTTCCCTCAAGTCGTTCTCCATGTTCATCGAACTTCCGAGATACACGTAAGAAGACGTTTCCGTGATAGGGTTGCCTTCCAATTTCATTTCTGCATCTTCGCAAAGGGCGTCCCTCATGAACTGAGTCTTCTTCCGATTGATTCGCAATCCGATCTTCTTCCCTACTTCGTTTAGTTCCTTCAGCATCGTCTCTGCTTCAGTGATACTGCAAGAGAAGGATGTCGTCCGCAAAACGAAGGTTCGAAAAGAATCTCCCATCACTCGTATGCCTCTATCGTTAGCAGTTGATGATGCTGATAGTCTTCCGATGTGGAGGGCTCGTAGGATGCCTAGTCGAGGTGATAGGATCACGTGCGAATCGACAAGATGGACGATAGATGGGTGACGACAAGGCCGACGCCTCCCACGTTTCGTGATGGAACCTTCTCACCACGAATGATGAGGGTCCCATCACTCATCTGTCGCACGTCCTTCTTCCTGGACTTCGTTTCCTGCAGAGCGATGACGTGGTACTTGATGTGCTCTGCAGCGTCGAGAAGAGCGTAGAGGTCGGCGTTTGTAGAGACTGTCCTGGCATTGTAGGTGCAGAGCATGAGGCAATTTCCATGGCGTGTCGTCAGGGCAGACGTGTCGTTTTTGTCCGATCCAAAAGGCGCGCTAAAGACCCTGACATCGTTCTTGCTACCACCCAGCGCCGTAGACGGGGTCCGATGTACAGGGTTTTTTCTACATCTTCTTGCTGTCTGAGTAATAAGATTTGTTCCCCTACAAGAGCAGACTTACTAGGCCAACTCTTGATTTCCACGGGGCGATCGCTGACCCCGCCTGTGCCCATTTCTACATGCAATTCCCTATTACCGCTGTATTAGTAATCAGCATGCTCACCTACCTTCCTCACCAACCCCCCAGCCCCGTAGCTCGAAATCTGCAAAAAACAGCAGCAAAAAATCCATAAAAGTAAGGATAATTTTGAAAAACTGATGGCGTTATTCGGCTATCCGGGTCCTAAAATGTTTTGCGGTGGGTCTTGCTCAAACTCGGTATGTGAGGGTTATTCAAGCCGCTGATGACGAATATCGTAGTCATTTCGCGTGGCAGCGGGTAAAAATCATGAACCTGCCTGAAACCTTGGCAGGGAATTACCTAAAGTGCTGTCTCAAAAATATCGTACTTAATCCCCATGACAAAAGCAGTTCGTTTGGTATAAAAGTTTCCCACGACCGTAATGCTTCCTTATAGGACCACTGCCGCGCACGATACACCCTCGGGTGGCTTTTGCCTAAGCAAAAACAGGGGGAGGGAGATTTGCCGCATGCGTTACGCGTTGGAACAGGTTATCAGGATGGCGTTGGAGACCGCCATGAAAAACAACCGTTTCCCCATTTCGCGAGTATTTGGAATTGGATAAACCCGAAAGCGAAAAAATGTCCATTCAAACCCTGCAACTCACCATAACTTCACTAATGCGTTATGACAGCGAGCAAGCGTCATATTCATAAGCAGTATACTTGTGAACCGTTACAGGTAAGGTTTTGAGCAAATCTGGAACTTCGACCTATCTACACCCACCGTAACCCAAGAAAATGCACTATCCTGCGAAATCAGCATGATATTCATATTCAGCGCGCTAAGTGACCACGCTAGACAAAGTGCAAAGCAAATCTATGTTTTCGACCTCAACCGTATAACCACCATAACTCTATAAAAAGGTACCAATATGCAGGGAGAGTATGAAATTCGTAATCAGCATGTCGAATAAGTTCTCTGGACCGAACTCCAGCCGAATTCATGATTTTGACTTCCTACCGTACACCTACCGTAACCACACGGGGAGACGTTCTGCGGAGAAAGTGTGATATCTGTAATCAGCATGTAAGATAACCCTTATACACGAAGTTTGAGCAAGCTCTACGACAAAAAAAAATTGGGGCCCGGATAGCCGAATAGCGCCAAACTAATATTGCATTCGTAATCAGCATGCTCGATTACCCCCCCCCCCCCTGTGCAAACTCCGAGCCCCTTAGGTAAACTCTGTCAGCAAGTCGATAAAAATCAATAAAATCGATTCGATCGATGATAAAAAGTAGCCTATGACACCCGTCGGGGTCCGAAGTGTATGTGTGCCAAGTTTAATCCGGATCGATTCAGAAATAAAAATTTCTATTCGGAACATACGTACATACAGACAAACAGACGTTCAGCATTATATATAAGATAACTAGTCAGTGACAAGTTAAATCGTTGAGTTAACACTAACATTGGTGTTTCAACGACTTATGCTTAGCAATAACTCTCTAACCGAAATTCTGATTATGCATGATGATGCTACAGTTTATTACTGCATATTCCTCATACCGCGGAAGATTAGAATTGTAAAATCAAAAATTGCAAAAACATATCATTCGATAAAGCGAAGCTTTGAAAAAGATATCCTTGAAACATCCACGCGATGGTTTTTTTGCTAGTAAGCTTAAAAAATATAAAATTGAGACCTTTGAAAAATGAATTTTACACCCTTAAACTTTCCTACACTCTACGCGTGAGAGTTTGGTAGAAACAGTCGTATCTTCTTTTAGATGAAAATCAAAAGAGGACGGAGTATTGATCAAAGCAATGTTTGCTTGCTTTCACCTAAGTAATTCTGTCTCTGTTTTTTTCGTATTCTAATCAGGAAAATACGGCGAGTGTTCTTGTAAATGTTAGACTTCACGTGAGCAACTTGGGGATGTGGGAATTTTTGAATGGATGTTCAGTTATTGGGTTTTCAAAATTTTTTCCTTGACTTCAAATTTAGCATGGAACAGTCTTTGCACTGATGCTTCAACTTCTTGGAGGTTGCTTTGCTATAAGAACAATTTGCTCCATTGAGGAGCATCATTGGTAACACTTTCAGCTTTAGGAAGACCATGCAGGACATATTTTTTGCAATCGATTGAAACACATCAAAACAGAGAAACGAAAGTTACTGGTAAAGAAAACGCCTCAACAGCTATTTATGTGAGCGCAGCTTCGATATAACCGCAGCATATTTTTGATTTTTGATATAGGAAATTAGTATTTGCACTGATGTGTTGATGAAATCGGCGTCCCAAAGCATTGCTTAACTGTGAAAAGGAGATCAAAGCTTAACGACAAAGCAGTAAAGTTGACAAAGCATTAATATTCTTATAATACATTCGAAATGGCATGGCGATGAATTTATTAAATACACAAAACTGTTCGCATAAAGGAAACACGACCCTTTCCTTCTAACGCATATAGTCTCGTATTCATCGCGGAGTCAAGTCAGATTTAAGGAGCAAGAAACTGCACCACATTCTTTGTTTTTCATTGTTAATGTCAAACATTTTCATGAGGCTGCAGAGGGATGGAGCCGCTAAAACATGAGACTTAACTTTGAAAGTGTTCTGCCTTGTCCTATGTCGTTCTTTGGAACCTGCACATGCATCGGCGCTGTTTCTTGCCTCAGAAGCATAAAGATAACTGGACAAAAGGAGATCTTCCATGATTCTCCATTGAATTTACCCATTCTGCTATTCCATTATCCATAACGTGAAAGACGAATGTGTATATGTGTGTGTTTGTGTTCGTGTGTGTGTATTAAACTTGGGTCCGAATAGAATAGAAATTCGATCATTCGAATAAAACATTCGAATATATTCGTATTCGAAATTCGTATTCGGAGTTCTTCCAATTTTGAAGAATCTTCGAAACTCGAATGATTGAGTAGACGGGGTTTCGAATAAAACACCGAACTCGAATAATCAAGAAACAGGGTTTCGAATAAAATTCGAAACTCGAATAATCAAAAAACGAGGATTCGAATAGATTTTATTCGAATGTTTTATTCGAATGTTTATTCGAATTCGTACTCGAATGAACTCCGTATTCAAATTATTCGACTTTGTTGCAGAGCCAACTGCTGAGTATCAAGCTCACTTCGTCCGCGTTTTTTTCGCAAAACTCGTAATGCATCTTTTGCAACCGTTATGACCTTCAAACGGTATGGAGGGTCGCATTCTTCCGATTGCTTGACAGTAAAAAAAATCATATGTGGATTTTAACTGATGCTTTTTCGATCAACGAGATTGTTCGCACTGCTATTGGCACCCAATCAGTAGGAAAGCTATCAAATTCAAGCTCATGTTTCGAGGTCATATATTGAAAGTGCTTTGAAGCCTGTTTTTTTCTTTGGATTGCTCATGATTGTGGTGCGCAAAGCCCACACTAGTGAGCACTCTTGCTCGCATAAGTTATATTGCACAACTGCCTCTATTCGCTACCTTAGAGTTTTTTTTGCGAATTGGTGTATTTTGAGTACAGGACATCGCAGTTGTAGTGGAGGATTGAACGGTTTAGATCGCCGTACGCGATTTGCCAGTTACGAGATGTCTTCAAATGTAACGCCAGCTTACCACAAATGTTTAGCGTGTGCAACTTACCAAAATTATAAATGCCCTACATTCTGTACTTTTAGAATAAGTTTTGGACATGAGTGTTGCCAAACCACGTCGCCACTGAAATGCCTGCAGTACATATTCCTACTCGAGGTAACGACGAAAAAAATACTTCCGATAGTGGTATCCAACCCAATCTGTGATGTTCCTCTTTCTTATTTTTCTCTCCACAGCTCATCTTGATCAAGTTTTCACAAGCGTCAATGCTTACCGTTAGCTCAAGATTAATTAAAAGTCCTTCTACGACTACGCTTTGATAATTGATTCATTTGCGTGGTCCACGATAGAACTTCAAATATCTCAAAAGTTCTCTTTGCCACCACTATGTTCGGAGTATTTGTTTGGACAGCTTCTCATTCAGTGAACTCGTTATGAGAATGCCTGAGGGAATCTAAACTGGGCGCAGATGAGTGGTTTTACTAACGGTTTTCTGCTGACGATTTCCTGCTATTTTTGTGTTCAATGTTTTTTTTTCATGATCAATTCCTCTCGTTTTTAGTTTAGTTTGAAAGGTTTTTAGCAGTTCATTAATCAGCTTTTTGGAGATCGATAGCATAAATACTTCCGCACAATTCAGGCGAACTTAAGATTAAACGAATATATCAGTGTATTTGCTTCGAGATGATGTTTTCTTCGTAATTTGTAATTCGATTTTTGACATTTTAATCTCATATTTTTGTGAATTTTAAGTAATTAGTCCAAAATCTCCTGGTAATATCCTTTTCTAAGGCTTGTAACTGGATTTTGAATTACATACTGTAGTCTTGATTAAGTAACCAGTCCAAAACTATTGTGTCTGCTTCGAAAGTATTTTTCTTCAAAACCTATAATTTCCCGTACTTATGTTATATTTTTGAAACTTCAACTTACCAATCCAAATCTAGTAAAAATTCTACCAGTCCAATCATTCGCAACATTAATTTGAACCGAAATATCGTTGATTGATTTCGAAAAGTTCGTAACTGCTCCCTATGTGCGCGTAAAGAAAATCTATCAGAAAGAAAAGATCTCCTACTTTCCAAAAGCGTCTTGAGGCGGATGAGGGGCTCCAGAGATATAAATCTGAAAAGGAGAATGACTCCTACTTCCGATTTTCGAAAATAAATCGCAGAAATCTGACGTGTTTTCTACAATATTCGTAAGCTGCCCTTTCTAACAGTGCCAAGTATATGATGAGAGCTTTTTACAAAAGTCATGACTTCCGAGAAAAATGCCGAAAACTCAAAAACTTGCTGTTTTGTACTGCTGGCTCGAAAATCATATTTTCGGTAGAGAACACTCAATCAACACAAGCCTTGTATGTACAGTCACAAAGACCAAGCAAAAAACCTGTAATAGCAACTGCTTCAATTTTTAGTGCAAAGTTTTGATCTTTACGACCAAATGCAGAACGGCAAAAGTAATTATTTATATGTTTTGCTTTTTCCACGAAAATCATAAACTTTCGTAGAAAAGCTCGATTGCAAACTTTGCAATGTTAGAAAGAGCAGTTTACAAAGAAGAAAACATGCTCTCAGATTTTCTGCAGTGCTCCAGATTTTTGGCGATTTAATTTCCAAATAGAGAGTTGGAGTGGTTTTCCTATTTGAATTTTTATCCCTGAAGCCCCTTCTCATCAAGGAGCTTTGAAGATGTTATTGGAAAGCAGATAAGCTTTCAGAAAAAATGCTCTAAAAGCAAATACTTTCACACAAGAAGCCGTTACGAATTTTTCAAAATCAAAGCGACGGAATATAGTCGTACTTCAAAAATAAAAGGTTTGATTTTCGAATAAGATTCGAGAATGCTAGTTATTCAGAACGCAGTTTCCAAAAGTTCCAACTCAAATTGCTGGATAAGAATTTCTAAAACATACGTTAATTTACCGTTAATCTAATTTATGCAAAAACCTCTTCAGTTCGGAAAATGTTGAATGCTGGGCTCTTTAGCTCGCACTTGTGAATTTGCCAAATGTCTGAGGTACTTTCCTCAGTTCTTTGAAAGCGCGAAGAGATCTAACCAGTTACACATGCTTTGCCTTCTCCGTCTAAATTTCATGTCTCACTGCTCATAGGCAGCGTCCTCTTCTGACAACTTGGAGGAGATCTCTTGAACAGAAAAAAAATTTAGTTGTTTGATAGCTCTGTCTTCACTTTGTCAGAATGAAGTAAAGAATGAATTTTTCGCTTATCACATTCTAGCTGGGGACGTATTCCCTTGCAGGTGCGTCCTCACACAGACATTGTTTCAATAAACTTGAAGTCCAAATGATTTTTGCTGTGTTTACCGTGCAGTTCCCGGTCAACCCCTACACAGAAAATTTTCGGCGCTTTAAGAAGAGTTGAAAAATCCAGTGAGTAGGCACATTCATTCTAGATATAGAGCTTCTAAAACATTCGAATGAATTATTCAAATATTTATTAGATGTCGCCTTATCCCAACGTCTGAATATTGTATAAACCACTTCAATATTCAATCGAAATCGGCCCTCATTTTCAAATTCAAATGAATTTCTATTCAAGATTTTCAATTCAAGTCTTATTCAATTCTTCAATTTCATGAAAACTTCGAATTTCCTTAGTAGCTATATGTCCAGGAACTTTGCTCACTTCACTTGCATTACGGTGACGTAGGTGGTGGTTTTGTTGAGGTAGATCTTCTCAAAATTAGTGCACTTAGATCAACAATCTTGCAAGGCAAAGAGAGAAGATTATTCTCAATCTTACTGTGGTCTCCGGCTGCCGCGGAATTTTTGAAATTTGGTGTACCTTGGTTTGAGTTCGCATGAGCTGACGAAGTGTGAAATATAGAAATGAGATTTAATGTTTTTGAAGCATAAATTAAATTTATTATATAGGTACCTCAATGTTTATTCGTCAACATCTCTTTTGCTCCACAAGGCTATCAACGTTTTTGAGGCTGTAGAGTTGTCTTCACCTTAAAACAACGTATGTATAAAGCGTACCGATTCTTATTCAGCACTTAACTTTACGGTAGAATCATTGGAGATGGTAATGCGCCATTGAGGGAAATCGAGCTAAACTTCTTACATTAGGCTAGCCAGAGTTGACTCTAGATATAATTTGCCCTTAACAGTGATACTTCGTTTACGAGTTGCTAAAAGTTAAGTCTAGGAGCTCACTAGTGTATTCAGTGTGCGCGAAAACCTTGCAACACAATTCGTCTTTTGTGGAGCAGTTCGAAGCGACAGATAAATCACAACTGCGCTTCATACTGGAACTTCTACCGTAGTCGGCAATGAAGTGTGCGCTGTGATTTGCTTCATGCTGGTAATCTAAATTGATACCAGCTTGACAGAATGTACCTAAAGATCGCCTAACATCTGAGGGAGAGGGTTAACGATGAAATAATGCATATAGGACATCTAAGAAATCGTGGCGATGGTGAGACCACGCGCTAAATGCACGCACCTCCCGGCAAGCGCATTTTCTTTGGTTTCATCCTTATTCGAACGGTTTTTCTGTTTACCTATGATGGTATTCAAACAATGGAAGTTGAGTGAGCTGAGCATTGAGATAATGCCTTTTGTATGAGTGTTACAGGCTCCTGCCGGCGCAAAGACTGCGGTCAAATCCGTCGTCACGATTTTATAAACGACCTATAAATACCTGGGGGACGTTCTATACAACTTGACATCAGAGTGTTTTTTTTTTTGAAAAAAGCAAAGTTCGCAGGTAGAGTAAGGAGCGGTATCAATGAAAGTTTTCAGTTCATCTGTCCTCTTGCATATTTGACACATGGTGACGGAATGAATCCAATAAAGGCTAAATGCTAAGGAATGGCGTCTGCAACTACACTTGAGTATGTTGTTTGCAGCTAACTTGCGTAAAGATGTTTATTTCTCATTTGTTTGTCACTTGAGAAAGTGACATAATTTTGTTCAGCAAATTCTAGCATTTTCTCACAAATGTCATTCTTGTACAAATAGCCAAACTAACGTATTTAAGAAAAATTCTGCAGAACAAATTGCTTTTGCTGGATAGCGCTGAATGTATAGCTTATTTAGGGGTTTTGTCCTCTGCAAGTATTTTCGTTACATCAAGAGTCGAAATTAGTTCTTCTACTTTTGATCTTCTTCTTGCGCTAGCACTACTTGTTGTTGCCACCTCTTCATTTTTTTTTCTTTATTTTTCTCTTGGAATGTTGGCAGGAGCTGTACTTGCACTTCGCTGTTTCCCATGATGATGCGATTGTAGGAGTGAATTTGCATAATCTATTAGCAATTAGGGCGTTCATGATTTTTTTAAACTGTTTAACCCTAAACATCAGCATTTCTTCAGAATTGGGACACTTACAAAGGTTACAAATATATGATTGAACTTCTATATGTCTGACCTATATGATCATGTGCGTGGGAGAAGCTTAAGACGTTTAGGGGCGGAGTTTGCCATTTTATTCCATTGTCTTTATTTCTAGCAGTGGAAAAAGTTACGAAAAGTATACAACTGAATGCTCGATGTGTCAAGCGTAAGCTAAGATAAATGGGCAATTTCTAAGATTTGTGGGGCGGAGATAGGATTTTTACGGTAAAGCTCGTTTTCGACCGCTATCATATTTCAGCTCAATACTTCACGTGGAATACGATTTGTGCGGATGCTTCATAGCTATTTTGAAGCTTGCTTCGCCCTGAATGATTACTTGAGCCACATCAAATGAAGGGAAGATAGGGACGACGGCTGTATTAGGTGTAAAGAAAATACCCAGGCACTAGCGAAAATTTTTTTTGAGCTGCTATAATTTTGAGCAGACCGATAACTTTTTGAGAGCTGCAAAGGTCAATGTTGCATACAAGGTATGCTTATATTGTCGGGTCCCCAGCACTTCATTTCGGGCCATCAGCATGAATAGGGAAAGAGGTCGACTTGAATTTTGGCCTGCTGCTGCAGGAATCTTCCAGGCACGAAGAGAGCTGGAGAGCTCATATCCGCTAGTTATGATGTAGAACGCTAGGGCTGTTTACAAACTGTCAAAATTTTGGAGCACGCCTGAAAAAAATTTCCTCAAAAATAAAAAATCGCTCATTTTTGTACTTTGGAAATGCCTCATTTTTCGAGTGATCGAAGTCTTCCTTTTTTTTTTTCACGGAATAGTTCAAATCTTCGATTGCTGCAAACATTGTTGGAATGATGTCTTCCACATCTTTTGGGCCCATCATCGAGGCGTGACAATCCTTCAAAATTGGCATAAATCGAATAGAGGTGCGGTCAAAGGCAAGTTTGAGAGCTTGTAAATTTGTGCGCTTATTGTCAAAGGCGAGCATATCTGTGTTTTTAAAGTGAACGACTTGCTCGTTCACACTGACCAACCCTTAAATGTCTTTGTTCATTATGAAGAAACGGCAGCAGAAAAATTTTGAACGACGTAGACTTCCTTTTTTGGCGTATAGATCAAATACGGCTTGATATCGACAAAACTACTAGGTGCGAGCCTGGAAGCTTTCTTCTACAGAATGTATAATATTTGTCGTCATGATTCGACAAGTGCGAAAAAAATGAGTCTGGAAATGGAATTTCCAGAACTGCCCGGGAACTTTCGTTACAACCTAATAGTAAAAACGGTAAAATAATATGAGACACCCTAATACTTTGTTGTTTAGAATACTTGTTAAAGAGAATATGGATGAGGTGAATGGTGGTTATTCGGGGACAACTTGTGAGAGAGATTTCCAAATCAAATTTCTACAAAAGCCGCTTGTTAGTTTTCATCCACTTTCTTTGTAGAATATGCGCTTTTTGGTGTAGCTGAAATCTTAATAAGTGGACGAGGTAAAATTTGGTGAAGCAAGCGAGTGTTGATAAGTTGAGTTGGAAGACAACTATATTAGATTGTAAAGAAAGTTCTGCCAATAGACGCTGAGCATATTAATATTAATAGCATATTCATACATAAAAATATTTTATTTATATCTGCATCATGAGTGACTGTCAATTAGAAATCTTTTGGTCATATGTACTAACAACCTTAGACTACTGATTAGGTATGTCGTAGATGCTCTTTTCCAAAAAGCGCGCTGGATGCGTTTCGAAACATGTGGAGAGTTCGATTTTTTGAACCCTGAATTTCATTGAGTTATTTCTTGCTTGCAAAAGAACCCAAGTACCGGGGCTAGTAAAGTCGAGTACTGCTTCACCTAGCTAATACATAGGGTATAAAGCAGATTTTCAGATCAAGCTTCTGGAAGTTCTGCGCGTCCATAATCTGAAAAATGTGCGTTTTCGCAGACCTGAGCGCAACGGATTTTTCTCCTTTTTTGGGCGGTTCTTCCTAGATGATCACCATTTTTTGGAGCTGAATAGCGTGTTAGGTAGTTGGGACCAGGGCTCGGCACGAGGTGGCTAGATGAAAATGCAAAAAACGAAGTCCCCCTTGACTTTTGGGTAATTTTACGAAGTCCCCTTTGACCCTACACCATATTCCCTAAAAATTCTCCAAAAAACGAAGCGTCGACTAAAAAAAACGCCGCCAATTTTGCGTGTCTTCGTCCACAGAAACGAAACCCCCTTTGCTTTTTGTCCCAAAAACGATATCCAGCTTGCTGGTAAGCCACCTGTGCCGAGCCCTGGTTGGGACTATTGCACACTAAGAACACATTACAAACCAGCCGCTTGCATTCGCATTCATTTTTGGTATTTAACACATTCACGACAATACGACCCACCGGTGGGTCGTACGTGTCCTGCCATTTCGGACAATACGACCCACCGGTGGGTCGTACGCTTTCTGAAGTTTTTGATTTTGCTAGTTCACGGTGAAACTTTTTAGGCAAACCGAGTAAACTCCTTATACACGTCTCGGAGTACTTCCCAAAAGATTAACAATTCAGACCACAGGACCCATCAGTGACCTGAAAATATCACGCAAATTCAATTTCGCAAAATATGCTCTGGTCCGAAATGGCAGTCATCGAAAAATCGGCTCTGTCGTGAATATGTTAAAAGAATTGGTAGAACTTTTTTTACAGCCTAATACTCACTGAACTTCTACGTATCTGTGATGGAATGTACAATTGAGTAAAAAACTGTGAAATTATATTTTTCTAATGGTTTTGTTATAGTTGTCTTCCAACTCGAAACCTAGGTGTATTGTTTCTATGTTGTTGTTGTTTCTATCATGATTTTCATAGTATGACATCTTCCCAACAGGAAAAACTTTTTTCTTCAAATTATGGAGTTCTGTTTGGGAAATATAATTGAAATTATGACTTTTGCTTAGAAAATATAATTTTTAAACAGCAGCAAACTCGCACATAGAATCCCGCAGCACGTTCAATGGCTAATGTCTCATCAAACCAAGTATGCTTCCCTTGATGAGTGAATATGTGTACTAAAGTGCAAGAAAAGAAGTCTGAGATGCTCTATAATGCATGCCAGGGCCTTCATGGATAATAATAGTCCTCCACATGCACTTGAAGTAACATTTATCAAGTTTACATTGAACATTACTCTGCCGTTTATCTTAGGGTTTATTATACCTATGAACACCGGTAGCTCTTCCAAGAGAGACGAGAGAAGTTTTGCGAAACATTTTTAGGGCAAGAATTGTCAGAAGCTGTACGTGTGTTCATTACGTCCTCAGGCAAAGCAAGGAAGTTTCGTTGAGGTCTATGATGATTGTATCCGATTGTAAAGTTACGAGATTATCTACTGACTGACTGAAGCACCATTTTTTTGCCATAGTGGTTTCCATTTTTGATAACAATTCGCTCTCTCGCAACTTTACGTTGAATTCTCTACTTCCTCGTAATCAAGGCCGCTACACCTGAATCATCTTTATAATAGGTTGTTCCGAAAGTTTTTTCCAGTTTTTCTTGATTTACCATAACACGTGGAATAGTAGAGCAAATACTATAAAGACAATTCGACATGGTTTTTCTTCCTCTCTCTAGCAGTCATGTTTTGGGACCATTTGCTTTTGTGGTCATTATAATAACTGCAGAATTTTTGAGCCTTTGGTTTTTACGATGAATAAGTTTGGCAAATTTTCACATTTTCTGAACGTCTGCAAGAGTTTCGATAACAGCTGGATAGAGGAAACAAAGTGCAACAGTGGAAATTTTTGCCATCTCCAGTTGAGTTTTTGAACTTACTACTAGAATCATTTTTCTAGTGCTAACAAATTCGTATTTGATTCAGCCAACCTCGTAGGACATCAACCAAGAGGGGGCTCACGTATCGCTGGATACAGATTTTTCTCCTCTTTCTGGTAGATGTTTTCTTTTTCCGATTTGTGGGACTCTCGGAGACAAAATCGCCCAAACTGTGAATTTTTGAAGGCGCTGGCTGCAACCGAAATTTCAAAACTCCATATCTCGAAGCGGGGAACGCTTTGTTGAATTAGCGGTAGATGATAATCAAGTTTTGCAACTCTTGTATTTCGAAGTTTTATCAACGTTTGAGCATTCGTATATTACACGCTTTCGCAAATGTAAAGGCGCTTGGAAAAATCATATGAAAATTACTAGAAAGACAATCAGAAATGGCCAAAAAATTAGTCGTATTGCACTCTTTGTTCACATTATCCACCCGTTATTACAGCTCTTTCAAGTTGTGAATGAAATTTTTTGAGAAATGCCGAACTTGGATATGGCAAAAACCATGGGTTCGGAATTTCGGCGATTATTTGAACGATCCCAAAAGTAAATGGTTTTGTAACACTGCTATTAAAAGCGCAAGAACAACTGCATCAAGTAGTTTTTGAACTGTTTGCTCATCTTTATTTCACGAGTTTTTATGACCGGTCGAAAAACGGAAAGAACTTCCAGAACTACTTAATTTTTAGCATAGCTGGTGGTCAAATGCCTCATTGTCAGCCCGAAAATATTTGGACATGACCACAAAATATTTGAGAATGTATGCTTTATGGCCATAAAGGGTAAATGGTCAGAATTACTTACGTGGTAACATACCCGTTCTAGACCACAAACGGTTCAGAAGATATTGAATGAAGTCCTGGAATGATCAAAAATGGCTAATTCTATGCAACTTATCGCTCGGCAAGACAAGACCTATGGATGGCTTCTTTTTTCGCTTAGAGGGCAAGAGAACACAACTTAGGTTACGTTTTTTAGTCGACGTTTCGTTTTTTGAGGGTTTTTACCAGGGTTCATGGTAAAGGGGATGTGGTGAATGTTTGCGAAAGTTAAGGGGGACTTCGTTTTTTTTTGCATTTTTGGAAATCCACCTCGTACCGAGCCTTGTCTCACATATCTCGCGTTCTCTACGGTTCAACAATCGCATTGCAAATGTCAAAACATCACGTTTTTCGGAGTCTGTTCAACCTAACCAATATCTGGGAGTTTTTGTTCCCAAATGTTCGTGCGCAGCAACAACCCCTTCGTAGAATTGGTACATAACCAGCTTGCAAAATCGCAGAAATATAAAGATGCCTCTCAGACAGGGGAATTTATTTACAAGCAATCAGCACACGTTTTTATGACGTGCAATGTCATTCCCAGCTAAAAGCATATGTATGATAAAAGAAGATTGCGCATAAATGGGACCCTTATTCCACTTTTTCGCGAACTCCTAAACAATGCTTTCAACAGTCTTAATAGCGAATTTTAATACTTTGTGGCTCTTTTCGTGCCCAAGTCAGTGGGTGGAACAATGTATTATAGAAGGGCTCTCTCCGTTCTAATATGATGTGCTAATCACCATGTGCTATGCAGCAGATAGAAG
Source organism: Cylicocyclus nassatus (assembly GCA_958299035.1). NCBI lineage: Eukaryota > Metazoa > Nematoda > Chromadorea > Rhabditida > Strongylidae > Cylicocyclus > Cylicocyclus nassatus. Next base: position 44,469,654 of record CATQJL010000316.1, on the reverse strand, counting down.
CAAAAACATTTTTTTACTCGTCGCAGGGTTTTGTCATGGCTTTTCGGACGCAATCCCATAAGCTGGCGTTAATGCACTGCTGCCAACATTTGACATCAACGTCGTGGTTTACAGATGTCCTGTCTTTGTTGGACGAAGGAGTCGAAAAAAATTTCGGACTTAGGTGGAAGCTACTAGGCTGTTGCATAAGTTCTGTCCGATTTGAATTTTTGAGTTTAAAATGTCATAACTTCTTTCAGAGTCAACTTTTTTCCAAGGTCTTAGTTTCTATGTGTTGAGCAGTCCCTTGGCTAAAAAATGCATATTGAGATCTGCGCAAATCTTTGTTAAGGAAGAACCAAGAATGCAAAAACTTCGCAGCGTTTTTCTTCGAATTTGTCTTTTTTGACATGGTAACGCTCCCTTATGAAAATTGATAGGCATCTTTTCTAATAATGGATGGATAGAGAAATTTTCGTAGATTATTATGCAACATAAAAGAGCCCATAGGGTTTGCGCTGCCGAGAGATTTTTTTGAGCGAACAAAAAATTAGCCACTTTTTGACCTCGCTTTAGCACATGTGTGCATGCCTATTTATGAACTACGAACGTTTTACAACTGACGTGCGCCGAAAAGGAATTGGTGGATAAGCCCTGTTAGCTCTTGCTTTGCCCTAGCACCTCCAACTTTGAGCTTGTCGATTACTTCTATTCGCAGAAAGTTATTGCTTGTAAAACATCTATACCAAAGATTTATGTTCGAGGATAAATTTCACTAGCAAGACGTATTCTTCATGGGACCGAACTTCTGCATATACTAGCATTCCATACCCTTATTCCGAAGCCAATGAAAGAACCTGACTTGAAGGGCGCATTGTGGAGATATCCTCGCAAGGACATATTTCTAGGGATAGAACGTACCTCGGCCACTTAGAGATTTTAGGCCTGTGATCTCCGTACACTAAGAATTTTATTGAATTCTGGTATGCTTTAGAAAGCGCAAGGAAAGCACTTTTCAATGATACCAACCGTATCGAATTAGAGATGAAATTCTCTTAGAACAGCTGCTTCAAACATGAGGCAAAAAAATCGGACAGAACTTATGCAACAGCCTAGTACAATACCATGAATCTCTTTTTGTATACAATACCACTCGTATTTCAAAAAAAAAACGAAGCAAAGTAACCCGATTCATGTGACATCACCGTCGCGTGGCCATATCTCGCTTCAGAGTGCACGAATCCTTATTCCAAGGACACTATTCGACTCAGCTCGGCTCAAATCTGAAACGATTCGTGGAATCTGGCCTCCTACTCTGTCCAAGCACTTCTATATATCAGAAAACTTCGCGCCAAGCTGTCGAATGGTGTCCTTGGATTAAAAATTTGTCCACTCTGAAGCGAGATATGACCACTCTTCGGTGATGTCACATGAATCAGGCGACTTTGCGCTTTTTTTCGAAAAAAAATACGAGGTATTGCATATTTGACACTGAGCGGATGTTCCTAAGATTGTAGGGGGGGGGGGGAGGGGGGAGGTGCTTATTGAAAGGCTTCTTGTAGTTCAAAGCACAATCGTCCTTACGAGTATCAGCATAACACGAATTTCAGCCAAGCTTTGCCGTCAAATCCTGGCACCCGTGTTTTTTCTGCTCTTCTCTTTCGCAAATTTGTATAGAAAAATTGTGAATGATAAAAGTATCAGGCCTTCTTATTTAGAAAAACTGCGTCCCGTTTCTTCAAAGCATGAATGCACACCAAAAAACTAACGGACTGTATTTGAAGTTTCTAATCAGTGCTAAAGTTTTTTTGTGATCCTATGCTTTTAATATTTTTTTTGCAAACTAACAAGAGTAGGGTGTTTCTATTTCTTGATTTTTTGTAAGGACTACTACTTTCACTGAATAAGATATTTACACAAAAATTCTATTGGCTTACATAATCTCTACCTCTCTACCTCATCTTCTCAAAATTCTGTGTTAAGGCTGTTTTAGTCCAAAACTTTTTTCGATCAATGGATGAGTAGGTGGATAATCCATTCAGGGTAATAAACCCGCTCCCTTCTTTTAGCCATTAGTTGACATGAAATGATGAGCTTCGACATGGCCAAAAAAAGTAGGCTGCAGAAAATGGCCACTCCAAAACCAATAGCATGGCTGAGTTTTTGTTCATCCGATATTTCTTTGCTTGAAAGCGGAAAAGAGTCCATGTAGTTCCTACTGCTTCAAGAACTCCATAGAACTCCATTGTGACGGCATTTTGCCGAGAACTTGAACCTTGATATTTCACTCCTTCATATCTTTGAAAGATTCACAATGAACTCTTCAAAACTAAGTACTTCCGGATAGGTTTGAAGGTCACGCAAAGAATTTTATCACCAATTCGTCCACAGTGCAGTGCCTTTTTCCTTACTTTTCTGAAGGAATGAGGAAATATAACTTGTCCTAAAATTCTGGGTTCTTGCACGTACGAATCCATAAATGGAAGCTCGGGTCACCAGTCAAGGCTTATTCATGCTCTGCAAAAAACCATGCAATTATCATAAATTTCAATAAATTTTAATAGGTGAAAGATGTCTAGCTTTCAATAGCATAGAATCGTCCTTTAAGAGGATGTGAGGTTGACTTTTCAAATTTTTTCGTTCTGTTTTATTTCATGACAAGCAAGCTATATCAAAACTGAAATCCCTGAAGTCAAATCGCTTTTGCATTCAAAGTCCATTACTTAGTCAGTAAATTACTCGGTCAAGATGCTTTCCAAACATTGCTAGTGCAAATCAATTCCTTTGTTTATCTTATTTCTGGAAAAGTATATAATGGTTCTTCGTAGTTTTATATAGCCGTGCCGTGTAAACTTCTCTTTCTCTGTTTCGTATACTGCTTGTTTTGTTTTCCTTTATAATTTCTTAAAACTTAAGTTTGGCGTGCGTGATTTCCATAGTCATCAAGCTTCTTTATCCTTTTGCCCAACGACATCTGTTATAATTGCTAACCCATTTGCCAGAGATTTATGAAATATACTTTCAACAAAAGTCTTTCAGAAGACACCCATAGAAAATTCCAGCAGCTGCCCGATTGACTTCAAAATCAATCAATATTTTTTTCTGAAGTTTCCTAAATGCGCCTGAGTAAAAGAATTGCCTAATCATGCAAAGAATGGTTGGGAGAGGGGGGGGGGGGATCAAAAGCAAAGAAATCACATAAAAATAATTTTTCTATTAAGTTCTACATCAGGGAAAGAATTAAGGGCTCCCTGTTTTGAAGAGGTTTGGGTAATGTACGAAACTCCCTACTGTTGCAGTTTTGCAAAAAAAAAAACATGGAATAAAAAAACGAGACTCACAGAAGGAGAACTAGTTACCGTATCTTGAAGTGAATATTTATTTATGAATTCTGCGAGGGATTACTCTTTGTGTGAGTCAACATATTTTTACGAAGTTGCGATCTTTGTGAGTTGCAAGCGATTCGCATCTGCTTGCTCTGGATTAAATGCTTTCGGATGTCAGATTCTGATGCCTCGTCGCCGTTTTGTCCACCCCCGCGTTTTCTCGCGCTCCGCCCACTTTACGTTCGATTTCGTGCATGCGCAAAATCGCATCACAGCATTCTGCATTCTGCCGTAATTTGTTGTTCTAGCGAGAAAAACACTAATTCGTTTTCCTTTGCCGTCTAAGGTTTGCTTCATGCTTCTACTGTGACCAGACGTTTTCTCCGTTTTTTCTATCTATCCTGGATGAGATACGCACGGAATCGCTCAGCTCAGAGCCATTTACCAGTGGCGTACAGGCCACTGTCATTTACATATAGGCATTTTGCACTAGAAAGGTTTTTGTTGTTTTGAGTTGCTTCGAGAGCCGCCCTGTCTACAGTTCACCTTGGTAAATCATGACTCTTTCCAAAAAGATCGTTGGGAGCTTGGCAAACTGTGTTCAAAACGACTTCTTGGTAGGTAGTACCATAATTAACTGCAGCAACAATTTCAAGCATTCTTCTTTGGATTTCCACTATAACTAACCATGACCTGACCTGAGATGTAATAGGGTAGCACAAGGTCCACTCTATATATATTCAACGGTAGCTAAATACTATCAACTCAAAGTTATGCTCAATTTGTTCACAAGCTTTGTGCAAACACGAAAAACCCTCTTAAAGGCAGCGTCCGGGCAAGATCCACCCACCCAGATTAGCACATAGTTGTGAAGCGGGCCCCATGAGTATTCGATCTGCGTTGGTCCGATCCTTTAACGTGGCCTCGAAAAGGAGATACGAGCCTGTGATACGTATCACAAACCGCCCCTTCGTATCACAAACCACCCCTGAGGACGTGTGCTCACACATCGATTGATCATGGATTGCAACTGCAACCATGCAGTTGCAGCTCCTCCTCGGTGGCGAGCCGGGGGATAAACAATCCGAAATTCGTCCGCGCCCTCAAAACAAGGTCCTCAGGAGTTGGGTTTTTTAAGGGTTTTGGGCAATTTGAACTTTATAACTGTAAACAGGGCCACGGAAAGGCCTTAGAACGACAAAAACATGAGAGGCGAAATTTTGCCTGGACGCTGGCTTTAACGCTTGATTATTTGAAACTTTTGGAAATCACAACGACAGGTCACTTTTATGCTGAAAGTTTTTGAGTTTTTATTAGGTTGATTCGAAAGTGCTGTCGGTTTAATATTGAAAAATCGTGACTGCTCTCAAGGTGAGCGTATCTACTTACAAAAAGTATCCACCGATAAAAAATTCATCCATTCCTTGATATTCTTGCGGCTTCTTGACCACGGGTGACTTCAGAGATAAAAATTAGAAGAGAGAAGCACTCAATGTCCCGACTGAAAAAAATCGTCAAAAATCTGAAACGCTTTGGAAATCTTGGAAGCATGTTCTTGAAAGTTGATGTAAGCTGCAGTTTTAAACAATGTCAATATTTTGTTGATCGAGCTTTCCCATTAAAATGACTTTCGTGAAAAATGCAGAGAAATGCAAAAAACGTCATTTTTGCCCTTGCATTTTTCACGAAAATCATAAGTTTTCGTAGAAAATCTCGATCAGCACAGTCTTGCCACCATTAGGAAGGGCAGCTCATAAGGGCTCCAAAAAACATGTTCTGCAGCGTTTCAGATTTTGAAGATTTTTTTGACTATCGGGACTTTGAGTGGCTTTCCTCTTCCAATTTTTAGTCTGATCATTCTTCATCAAAGAGCAGCGAAGAGCGTTTTGATAGAAGATGAATTTTTTCATCGGAGATTATTTTTTGTAAATCAATACGTTCACACAGGAAGCAGTTACGAATTTTTCAAAGTCAAAGCGACAGAACTTTTGAATCCTAATAATTCCAAGAAAACCATATCGGTAGCATTTTGTAGCACAATCCACATAGATCACCCATTTTGCAAAGTCCATTTCTTAAATGTCGATTCCACGGAAATGGAGCAAAAAAATCCTTCCTTCTCCTCTTTGCCTTTTAATGTGGGTACTACAAATTGGACAAAGCTTTATGAAAACTAAAGCAAACATAAAGAAGATCTTTCAGTGATAGTAGTATTTATAAAAAACGGCTTTTCAAAGCTAGCAACTGAAAAAACAAAAGGGCAGAAAATTCAGAATCCATCACCACAGTACTAAACATAAACGACCCCCCCTTATCCTATTAAAAAATGTTAGCGTATGCAGCAAGGTGCGCAGATATTATAACGATTAATTCTGTAATAGGTAATTTGTAGGCAGCAAGTGGTGGCTTTGAGTTTTTCTCAAGCTTTTATAGCAATAAAACTTAACTCGAAATATGCTAACTTGTTGGCAAAAGTTTGTGGATTTCGAAGTAGGCATAATCTTCTTAAATATATACGTATAACTAAAGTTCGCTTATTTGAAGCGAACTTGCAATGATAGTGGTACAGATCGTTACTGCTAGGAGGTGAATTCATTCAATTATATTAGGTTGGCTCGAAAGTTCTGGGACATTTTTAGACGAGATCTGCTACTTCTCGAAACTTAATGCACGTACATCCGATAGAAGTACCATTCGATAGAGCAACGCAAGCTCTACAAGAAGGTATGCAAAAGTTCGCACCAGCTTCGACCCAGCGTAAGTTCGCATCCAGAATCTGAGTAGTACTGAAAGCTCGAGAATTGGGAAAAATTCATATCCTCGTTCAAGTAAATCCTACGGATCTCCAAGTGGCTCATGCAAATTACACACCACAACCACTATGTATCATAGCTGTATTTTTTTCTCATCTAGAAATCGAGAAAACGTAAATTTTCATGTTTATACAAAAACGAAGCTACGCTGTTCCCACTCATGTGAATGTATAGTACAAGCTCCCAGAAGTACAATACCGCTCACAGAATGTGCAAAATTTCCGTAAATGTCGCAGAATTCCGAGAATTCCGCGAAGGTTCGCGAAATTCCGGGAATTTTGCGACATTCCCGGAATTTCGCGACATTCCCGAAATTTCGCGAAATTCATGTGAATCACGCAAATTACGCAGGGCCATAACTTCGTTCCGAATGAGTATATTCAAAATCCGAAAACAGCATTGTATTCAGCTCGTCAAGGCGAATCTTTTGGTATACATGTTGTCTCCAATATCCTCTTTTCAATAATCTTGAATCTGCATGCGGACGCCTTTTCGCGTGGGTGTAACGCAACAAGCATCACACATAGGAGATTGGCGGCGGGTACCCTTCGATAGTACTCTTTCAGTAGATTATTTTGCGCTAAACAGCAGCCGAAGACTCTCTTTTAAAAGAGATAGAAGAGCTGATAAACTCTGGAAAAATCAAGCTGTTCCAAGTTCTACTAGCCGTAACTTCCTTCAGAATGAACATCTTCCAAATTCGAAAACAGTATTGTATTCAGCTCGTTAAGGCGAATCATTCGGTATACAGCTTGTCCTTGAAATTCCATTTCCAATTTTTTCAAAATTTTCTGCGCGCGTATATTCGCAAGGTCGTAACGCAGCGCACATCAAACATAAAAGACTCCAATAAGCACTATTGGATTGTGCTGCTCCCGCAGATTACCGGCCGCTGAAAACGAACTGGAGAATCTTTTTCGAAAAAGATAGAAGAGCTGGTGAATTCTGGAAAAAATCGTGTTGTTTCAAATTTTGCCCACTGTAACCCTAAAATGGGAAGCTCTCCTGCTAAGCAGATGTGCTTTTCGTAATCAGCAGGTCAGATAACCTCTTCAGCAGGTCAGATAACCTCATGTGCGCTGCGTTACGACCTTGCGAATATACGCGCGCAGAAAATTTTGAAAAAATTGGAAATGGAATTTCAAGGACAAGCTGTATACCGAATGATTCGCCTTAACGAGCTGAATACAATACTGTTTTCGGATTTCGAAGATGTTCATTCTGAAGGAAGTTACGGCTAGTAGAACTTGGAACAGCTTGAGTTTTCCAGAGTTTATCAGCTCTTCTATCTCTTTTAAAAGAGAGTCTTCGGCTGCTGTTTAGCGCAAAATAATCTACTGAAAGAGTACTATCGAAGGGTACCCGCCGCAATCTCCTATGTGTGATGCTTGTTGCGTTACACCCACGCGAAAAGGCGTCCGCATGCAGATTCAAGATTATTGAAAAGAGGATATTGGAGGCAACCTGTATACCATAAGATTCGCCTTGACGAGCTGAATACAATGCTGTTTTCGGATTTTGAATATACTCATTCGGAACGAAGTTATGGCCCTGCGTAATTTGCGTGATTCACATGAATTTCGCGAAATTTCGGGAATGTCGCGAAATTCCGGGAATGTCGCAAAATTCCCGGAATTTCGCGAACCTTCGCGGAATTCTCGGAATTCTGCGACATTTACAAAAATTTTGCACATTCTGTGAGCGGTATTGTATAACCGTAAATTTTCAACTTTCTACAAGCCCTGTTTTCGAAAAATATTGATTTTAGCATGGAACACCGTGAGGAGAGTTCAATTCGGTAATTTTCGGAAACTAGGGGCTGTAGAAAGCTGAAAATTTACGGTTATACTTTTAGGGGTTTGTACTATACAGCTAGATGGGTGGGGCCAGCGTAGCTTCGTTTTTGTATAACACGAAAATTTACGTTTTCTTGATTTCTAGATGAGGAAAAAATACAGCAATGATACATATGGGTTTCTGATGTGGTGTGTAATCTGCGTGAGCAACTTGAAGATCCGTAGGATTTACTTGAACGAGGATATGAATTTTTCTCAATTTTCGAGCTTTCAGTACTACTCAGATTCTGCGAACTTACGTTGGATCGAAGCTGGTGCAAGCTTTTGCATAAGTCTTTGTAGAGCTTGCTTTGCTCTATCGAATGGTACCTCTGTCGTTGTACGTGCATTGAGTTTCGAGAAATAGCAGATCTTGTCTAAAAATGTCCCAGAACTTTCGAGCCAACCTAATATTTTGATGAGGTGATTGAATCATTTATCTACATTATCTGCACAATCGGTACACAAGCAACGCATTTACCAAAGTATCTGGCAGAAAACATCTGTTTATGATGGGGAACTTGAATATGCCAAATCGAAAGCATCACGTCATCAAAAGAATGGTGGTGCAAACATGTGAAGGATTAATTCTGCTATTTTCTGACACCGTTTTCTTTATGTACGAGCAGTCTGCAACAAATGAGGTGACTCAAAAATAGGATGAAACCTAGACAAGGAAGTTGGGAAAATTAGACTGCTATAATTCTGGACTGTTTTATTAGACCGTAACGTAAGTCTTGTCACAATTGAGGGAAGACCTCATAACTTTTTCAAAGATTTTGACTTTATAACATCTTTGGTATATTTCTCCTCTCTAATTAAGTGGAAGAATATAGCTTCCCGATATATGTAAGTCACACGCGAAGAAGTTTTTGAATTTAAAATTTTTCTTTCGAGTTTATCTTGTCAAGCTTCCACTTGTGGTAGGGAAGAACTTCAACTGCCTATTTGCCATTGATGCTGCCGCAAATCCGTATAAGATCTAAAAACATGTAAAATAAGAGTGGAAAATTCATAAAAGAAAAAAAGAAAATGAAGATTAAAGTGCCTTCACAAAATTGCTTTATATGTTCTGCAACCCCTGTTCGTAAAAGTTAAAATCCTGCCAAGATAACCCACTGCCTCTTTCTCATGTATGGCAAATATGGGCCCGTCGAAGTTTCTAGAGTTTTCCGGAGAGGACGAAGAGTGTAACAAAATTACAGGATGGGGCGAAAGTCTGGGAGCCGACTCTGCAGTGCTGTAAATCAAAACTACTGATGATTATGATTCTAAATTTGTGCCACATAATGCTGCGTCGTTCTCTACAAATCGCAATAAGTAGCTAAAATGCTTGCCCTATATTTTTTTGAGAAATGGATTCATCAAAAAAGTGCTTCTGCAGAGCGAGAAAATGAAAATTTTTGCATTCACAATCTATTCCGTAGCTAAAGATACTGTGAATATCCTACAACACTTTGATGCATACAATATAGAGGAGGCTTTGTGCTATCATATCTACCAACTTGTTTGCCAAAAACTAATCTTTCAAAAACGCAAAATAAAAATTTTGCGTTTTTGAAAGATATGAATATCACATTCTTAAATATTGCATGTAGCCAAAGCTGCTCTATCGTAATGCACACTTGCCTAGTGAAAGAAGCAGCTATCGTGAAGAAGGGGACGAATCATCATGACTGAGAGCTGCCTTGAAGCCAAAAGAGGCATTCTCATAATTTGAGAGCTGCGCTTTATTTGCAAAGATTCGGCTTATATGCGCACCAAACTTTTTGTTTCTAGGCACTATCCTTCTGATTTTATCTGAAAAAGTACTAGGCTCTTAAACTTTTGCCCCACCCTGTACACCTCGACCTAATAAGGGAAAAGACAGTAATCAAAATGCCTTTATGTTGTCATCGAATCCATGAGAAAGTTCTCATTTATTCGAGTAATCTTTCGGTCCTACAGACTCAAATATTTCAAAATTCGAATAAAGAGAAACACACTAGCTCACAAAATTTATAATCTAACAAAATGTCAGCTTTAAATCTTCCTCAGCAAATCCACACAAAGCTAGCTTTATCTCAAGGCTAACTCTAATGAGGGAAGACACATAGTGAATGGTTCTAACGAGATTGTGATTTTATGACCTGAAGTTTATAAAAGGATCCTACCTAATTACATAAGCGGCTACCTTTCAGTAGAAAGTGAATCCAAAAAATGGTGCTCAAAGAGTAAGCCTTTTGATATATGAAGTTGGACTGGAAGTTTTTTCACACCATCAAAACCATAACTTTTTCTATTCTCAAAAGATTTTTAGATTGTTGATTGTTTCATGTTAATTGTTTCGGTTGAGAGAAACACCCAAATGTAAGCTTTCCCCCAAAATAAAACTTTTTCTAAATAATCCAGGCTGTTTTTGCTTTCTCTACAATGTTGGTGAATTATTTGATAGAGCAGATTAAGCTCTAAAAATGTCCTCCAAGAAAACCCCTAAGTTGCATTTCCTGGAAAGTTTGAAGCCAAAATCAAAAAAAAAATTTCACCCGAAAATTGGATATCTGCGAAAAAGAATCGTACAAACCTTCAACTTGGCCATTATACAATAGGCACATAGGAGTTGTGGCGGCTCGGTGGGCTCTAAGCACCTAGATCTAACCCGAGTAACCAAGGCTCGCCCGTTTAAATATACGACGCAACCTCCCTACTAATTTGCCCTAGCGCGTCTAGACAAGAAAATAAGTAGTAAGTTTTTATCCTTATGACATCAAAGAAACAGTAAAAAAGCTACAAAAAACCTACAACTAGACAACAAAGAAAATTACCATAAAAAACTATCTAAACTACTAAACGGTGATAGAGCTCAACACGGGACGAGCTGCCCCGTCCCATGCTACCGATGAGGCGCGTCTACTATAAACTCTAACAATAATGATGCTCCCGAGGCTTCACCTAAACAGATCCGCCGCGCGTCGCCCGATACCAGGCGCGACAGCCTCCCCGCTCCCAAAGTTCACAAAATTCTGATATCTCAAGGCCTAAAAGTCCCAAAGGTGGCTCTCCAAAAGCAATCCCGAAACCTTAAATTATAATCCACGATGGATTTCGACATGCTCAACCGCACTGCAAAAGAATATTAAAAGCGGGAGCTAAATGCCAGGCACGAGCATAATGACAAAGATGAGAAAGGATAATCGATCGAAAAGGAAGTAGACAGACACTGCAATGAGGCGCCGCCGCTATATATAGCCATTTTTCTGGCAACGCGCCAAGGCGAGGAGAGGTCCGGCGGCGATTGCGGCCAGCGTGGGAAAGTACCGTAGTCGTCGCCAGATAGCGCGGCAGCAACCAGTGCTCCAGGCCTACTTCTAGGAGCGCTCGCATCGCGGAGATGCGACAGGAGTACTCAAATATGCCTTTACTGAATTTTTTCCGCGCATAGAAAGCGAGAAACAAAAGTAGTCCAATGGTAAACTCCGCCCTCAGCCCCGCCCACATATCGTTGTATACTACAAGCCTTACCAAGTAGAATTTTAAAACTTTACCTTTGTATGTGCTCTTGTAATCGAGAAATACCAGTTTTTACATGAAAACCCCGTAAAAAAGTGGCATTTTGGCATTTTCGAACCATCTCTGAACCAATTTTGAGCCCAAAAATCCGCCAATACATTTTTGGGTACTACTAGGCGTCTACATATAAGACCAGTTTGGAACTCCGTAGGAATTTTTTGGAAGGAGATCCGATTTTTGGGCTAGCTGAAAAATTTGGTTTGGTCCAAATTTTGCCTAGATTACGACTTACGAGGGAAAGGATACTTGGTGACTGTGGCATTTTGCAATGAGATGTACACCAGTAGGTGCATCTTGGAACGCTGATTCTAAATCTATGTTCATTATCTGCTGCGCGACTCTCTGAACGAAGTTATGGACTTTCTTCCATATTGATTTTGCGAGATTTAGGCAGTCAAAATTGTCAGTATCCAGGCTTTTTGGGCTTTAATGTATTGATGACAGTTATTCTGAACTTAACGTGAAGCTTTACTTTATCTATACGCTCTTTTGTAGTGCGTAAGCGAACATTCTATCGATATTGCTGAATCCTGCATCAAAAACAGTGCAAATTTTGGTGGCAAAAAATGTTCATAAATTCCTTCGGAAGAGCGCACAGCGGCAACGAAAACAGATTTGGAATCAGCGCTTCAAGATGCATTCACTGGTGTACGTTTCATTTCAAAAGGCCACTGTCACATAGTATCCTTTCCTTGTTAGGTAAATCTTTGGTGGTCTTCTTTCTGTAGAGCTTGCTTCGTTCTATCGAATAGTACCCTAAGTCTACTAGGAAAACAAGAACAGCTCGTTCTATTCGAAAATTGAGATGACTTTTGGGACAACCTGATAGTAATTTTTTCGATTTTCGGTCCTTAAAATGTTAGAGGGTTGAAAAATTTAATTTTGTTCTCCTCTATAGTCTCCTTCTCAAATGGGGAAAATTTAGTGGGAAGTGAGTGTTTGTTATGATTTTTGACTTTTTAACTGAACAATTCAGCCTTGCTTCCAATAAAATCCTCTAAGCATACTCAAATAGAACACTTGTTTGGATTCTGAAAAATACGAATGATAATGGAGCATTTTTCAAATTTTCTATAAGTGGATTCTAGCCTTTTTTTGCAAGACTCACGGACTAACCTAATAGTTGAAGCAAGGTTGGGAAGCTTTCGGTGTCCTATTTTGCCACAATACTTTTTCTATCGATAGTATTTAACTTTGTCTTAATCTCATACACACCAGGTGCCGCCACAAAAGCTGATGTTTTTAACAAAATAAACCAAATATCACACTTCAGCAAACTGGAAAATTGGCTCCGGAAGCTTTCTTCACGCCAAAAACGCCTAAACCAATATAGAAGATGAAAAGAAATGCCTCGAAAGATTAAGGCAAGTTATTCGCATTGAGCAATGCTACCGCCATATAATCTAAAGCGATTCAAGAGTTGACATCGGTTAGCCTATAACGAAACCATACCCAGTATTCGCTTAGTAGTCAAGCATGGTCAGAAGTACATCGAAAATGGCTTTGAACATTCTGCTTTTTTCAAATCTAATTTTTACACTTTCCGTGGTTCCTTTCTGAATTCATCCCAAGGTTCCCTCTTTATTGTCACACCAGTCCGAAGCGCCGCTTCGCGGCGCTTCGGACTGGTCTGTGTATCTATGTAGCTGTGTATGTGAAGTCGGATGTGGACTTGAAAGTTAGAACGTGGCAAACCTTTCAGACACTTAACCAACTCTGAGGTTATCATTAAGATCAGGACGCTTTCCTGCTTTGTATGTTTTCTTAAGCTTTATCAACAAAGCCAAAAGTTTTTTGAATGCTTCTTCCCAGCTTCTTCTACCCGCTCTAATGTTCTCTCCTATGCTTTAAAGGGTACTCAATTTTAGTATGGTCTTGCGCCTTGCATACTTGCGCTTTGCTGCCTTCCTGAGTTTTTTAAAGCTAAATTTCTCCTCCCTCCCCTCAATTCCTCTTCACTCAGTTTCCTTTTTGGAACTTGGTGAGCTATTGGTTTTTCCTTAACAAACATAGTATTCTTTTTTGGAAGCGTGTACAACTCCTCTCTAAAGGATTTTGATGCCAAATTTTTCGTTTGCGTTTTTTATACTGGTTTTGACAAAATTGCGCTGAAAACTTGCAACTGTATGATCCAAGTTTAGCAAGGGTTGCGTTAATGGCAAGTGAAGCCCTTCCATTTCATCTTGTCTCTTACTCACCCCTGATATTATACTGTAGAAGATAGTCAATGCAGTCGTGGCTGAAGTTTTTAAAAAGTACTACTCTCCGGTTTTGGAGAAAAATCCGAAATTCTGAGAATGAAGTCTTTTGTTAGAATTCACTATTTTCTAGCTGAGTTAGGTGTCAAAGTGGTTTCTTAACTATTAGCAAAAGTGCCAACAGATTTTTAACCGCTTCCTTGCAGCTTTCCAGGTACGTATGCTCTTGCAGCTTGCGCACTGCTGCCCTTCCCGATTTGAACCAAACTGCATCCCCCCTCTCCTCCAATTCCTTTTCACCCAAAAGTTTCCTTTATGAAACTTCCCAAACTACCATTCTTTTCTCACATTCTTCACATCTCACTCGCTTCCGAATCTCTCCCCAAAGGTGCTCTAGAGAAAATGCGGACAATCTTGCGAACAATCAACAATCTTTACACCCTGCCCTCCCCCCCCCACGAATTAGGACAAAACTGACATGATGCGCTGCACACACCAAGAATTCGCGTCATGTCTGCGGTTTGCCAATGGTGGTTATGTTGGGACCTGTCTGCTCTGTCTGCAACGGAAATGCAGTGCAAGCCCTTAGCTCTGGTGTGCGGTTTCGAGCAAACGTTTCAGCGTGATCACCTTTGACAAACTGTAGCTGCCAAAGTTGCCCATTCGCTCATTTTGCAAAGATCCTCCAATACCATCCAACTTTCACAATCAGGGTTTTCTGACCGAAGCGGCCGTCACAAACTCGCCAAGCTTTTCCCAGCTATGTACATTCTCTTGACTATTTTCAGCCGGGGCCCTGGTCTCCTCATTGACAGCGCCTACGAACTACCTTAACATCTCACTCCCCTTTAAAGCTTTTGGGTCCGTATGAAAACCTGGGGCGAGGTAAGCGACGTCCCCGGTCACGAAAGGGCTGCGGTCTAACACCGCTGCGGCTCTAGCCAACATTCTAACTTGTTATTATAAAATCTGCTTCTTCCCAGCTTCTTCTATCCACCTGCTGTACCCTCCTATGCTCCTCTACAGGTGCCGAGTTTTGGGATGATTTTTCTTCCTGCGCCTTGCATACTTGCGCTTTGCTGGCCTTTCTGAGTTTTTCAAAGTCAAATTGTCGCCCCCCCCTCTTCCTTTTCACTTAAAGTTTCTTTTATGAAACTTCTCCAACTAATAATTTTTCTTTGAAAATATCCAGCCACCACTCAGATTTATGATTCTAAAGTTTGTCAAATTGAAACATATCCTCTGCGCAAATTATTCTTTTTTGGAAGCGGGCACAACTCCTCTCCAAAAAATTTTGAGGCCAAATTTTCCTTTTGCCTTTCATATGGGTTTCTGACAAAACTGCGCTGCAACCACACAGTCTAGGATTGCAAGGTTAATGGCAAGTAAAGTCGTTCCATTTCATCTTGCCCCTTACTCACGCTTATATAATACTGAAGGGGAAAATCACTGCGATCGTGGTTGAAGTTTCTCAAAAGAAATTTTTTCCCTTTTGGAGAAAAATCCAATTCTGAATTGGTGTTTTGTTACATATAGTTTTCTAGCCAAAAGAGCTTTTCACATCTATTGTGGAAGTTTTAGAGCAATTTGCATTACCACGCTGTTTATTTAGGAAGACATCGTTTTTATAACTTAGTGGTCAGCTATCTGGAAAGTTCAGACACTGCTGCTATGTAAACTGGATAAAATTGGAGATGACATCTTCGCAAATGAAGCAAAATGTAAAGCAGTTGAAATAAATCGACCGCTAACAGCGTTGTAGGCGACAGAATTGGGGTTGTACTTAGCTGACGTCGTGATAAACATCACCAAAGCAGACGGAACACCGAAGATGGCACAAAACATCATACCACTGATGACGTCATAGGATGCACTTAGGTTGAGTCGTAACGGTAAACAGTATGGAAGCGGGCGAAAGTGCAAGAATTAACTCAGAGATCTGGGCAAACATTCTTCGCCGGTTGTTTACGTCGGATGGTCCCCCCTGCGCTTTATTATAGGGTATGATCCTCCCATCGTCTTAAATTCTCATTGACACAACTTCTGCTATCTCGCTCCATCGTCCTCGCACCTGGAGCCTTGGCAGCGTTTAGGCGAAATCTATGCTCCCTTGATCAGTATTAATTCTGCAAGGAGGCCCTAGGAGTGAGATATCTGCTTTGGTTTGCTCCTCTTATGTGGCCGTTGTATGAAAAAAATTTACTTGAAACTGCGAAACTGCTATCAAGCCACGTCCGTCTGATCAAGCTCCGCCCACCTAGTACTGAAAGTCTTCCGTGCCTGGATTGGATTTCCAGAAATTGGTTTTCCTGGGGGGGGGGTTGCACATTTTGTACTTCATATCTGTGATCAAGGCCATGGAAGGTCGCAGAATGGCAAAAACATGGAGGACACTTACGTGGATGCTACTTTTGAGAGCTGGCTCTTGACTCGACTATTACTGCTCATACCGTAATTCTAACGTCTTATTTTTAGCTCTGCTTTAGAGACGTCAGAGAAATTGGTTCACTTTGAAACATACTAACCTCCTTGCCTTTGCAGGTGAACTGAGCAGGATTTGACCGGTTTCCGATTCAAACTTTTTTTTCTTACAGCACATTCCGTGGAAATTACGCTATCCAAAGTTTTTGTGACCCTGTTATTTGCAATAAGCAATGACCCAACCATTACGGAACACCATCATCTTATATATAAAGCTGAATGTCTGTTTGTCTGTCTGTCTGTCTGTCTGTATGTATGTATGTCTGTCTGTACGTATGTTCCGAATAGAAAATTCCATTTCTGAACCGATCCGGACCAAACTTGGCACACATACACTACGGGCCCCGGCAGGTGTCATAGGCTACTTTTCGTCATCGATCGATATCGATTTTATCGATTTTATCGATTTTTTTGCAAAGTTTGAGCTACGGAGCTGGGAGTTGGCACAGGGGGGTAATCGAGCATGGGGATTCCGAATACAATATTGGTTTTCAGGATTATCGATTACTTTTATCGATTTTATCGATTTTTTTGCAAAGTTTGAGCTACGGGGCTGGGAGTTCGCACAGGGGGGTAATCGAGCATGGGGATTCCGAATACAATATTGGTTTTCGGGATTATCGATTACTATTATCGATTTTATCGATTTTTTTGCAAAGTTTGAGCTAGGGGGCTAGGAGTTGGCACAGGGGGGTAATCGAGCATGCTGATCACCCCCAAGGGGGGTGATCAGCATGCTCGATTATACTCCTGTGCCAAATTCCAGCCCCCTAGCTCAAATTTTCAAAAAATCGATAAAATCGAAAAAGTAATGGACGATCCTGAAAACTAATATTGTGTTCGTAATCTGCATGCTCGATTACCCTCCTGTGCAAACTCCCAGCCCCGCAGGTCAAACTTTACAAAAAAATCGATAAAATCGATAAAAGTAATGGACGATCCTGAAAACTAATATTGTGTTCGTAATCAGCATGCTCGATTACCCCCCTGCGCAAACTCCCAGCCCCGCAGGTCAAACTTTACAAAAAAATCGATAAAATCGATAAAAGTAATGGACGATCCTGAAAACTAATGTTGTATTCGGAATCCCCATGCTCACTTCCCCCCTGTGCCAACTCCTAGCCCTGTAGGTGAACTCTGCAAAAAAATCGATAAAAATCGGTAAAATCGACATCGATCGATAACGAAAAGTGGACTGTGACACCCGCCGGGGCCCGAAGTGTATGTGTGCCAAGTTTGGTCCGGATACGGCGGAGCCGGGTAAGCCAGCTAGTAGATAATAAGTAAGTGTTACCATGTAGCTATCGTATCCTCAAGAACGACGCTGTATATTAGAGGGTGCGTCTTATGAGCTCAGTTTAGATCTTTGTGCGGAACTTGAAAATATCTACTCTTTGTAGGCCATGTCCATCGTAATAATCGCTAAACGCGAACCTGCGAATCCCAGCAATCCAGAAAATCACGCGAATTTTGCAAATCGCGCGAGACAATCGTAATCATTGCTATAACCGCACGTAAGCTCGTTGTTTTCCCTACTTGTGCTAGACGGCCGTTCTTAGAAGGATGCTGTTTGGATCTGATATCCGAGACTCACATCCGTTCGTTGCCAAGAAAACCTTGAGAACTCCACTTCTTTCTCCTCGTCCGAGCCTCAGACCGAAACCAACGCCTACACGAAGAATCCTCAATCTGTAACACTTAGTTACTTCACTCCCGATTCGAAAAAGTCTATATAAACTCTGAACTTTGGAATAAAGCATCCATAGATCCATCATGGTAGTCCCTTTAAGTTCTTCAGATTTCCACTAGCATGATTTGTTTAGCAGGCATGGTAAAATACATGGAGATAATATCAGAAGATTACTTACACTGTCAAGGGGAGCTTCCTTCTCTTTGAATTGTCCTTTTCGATTCCAAGAAATTCCAGAAAGTTTTTGAAATTCTTAAATGTGGTGTATTGACCCACCAGCATGATCCACGACACAAATGCATACATAGAGAGCAAGTTTGCGGCTGTTTTTAAAGATCGTTCTCGTCTTTTTCTTTGAATTTTCCTGTCTCTTTTTCTTGTCTTTTCTATACTCTCTCCAGAATATTCTGTTCTATTGCTTCTAACAACAAGACAGTCGTTTCTTCGATTCAGCGTCTCAAAAATGAGAGTTCACGAGATAAAAATGTTCCGAAAATTTTCCTTTTCATGCGCATCATTAAGAAGTGATACGGAGAACTTAAAGACAATTGTTAAGATTTTTTCAAAGGCGTTTTCCTAACCGAAACGCTAAAAAAATGTGAACGCGTTATAAAAACTATCCTAACAAAAATAATTTGTCGACCAAACATTTTATCTTCCAATAATTTCTTATTTTGATTACGTTGCGTTTTCCAAGGAACCCATTACGGCGTTTTTAACACTCTATGTACACCCACGAAGTGACAAGAACCGCTGCTTACTCTTTCTTACAAGGTGTTTATGCTTGACTGCTTTGCAAACTTTCAATTCTGTTGCCTTTTCTCCCTTTCTTGACATTCCTACCTTCAGAAATTCTGACTTTGTTGTTTGCATAGGTTGTAGTCTGTGACAAAATCTCGTACACAGTCTCAGCTGGGTCCAGGAGAGCAAATAAAGTGAAATATCAGACGCTATATTTGTTGTTTGGTCCGGACATCCGCCGGAAATCCACTTTGAGAAAACTTGAGCCAACCCGCCAGGAATAACAATCTATGTCAACAAGCAGTAGACAGACTTTCTAAGTTGACATTTTAGTGTTGTACTGAGAGATACTGGTAAATTTAGGGACATGGCGTAATGGTATAGGTCGACGCTCTGGCTGGCTCTAAGAAAGTTCGATCCCTCTGGTGGTCCGTGGAGGCCTTCGCGGACAACAATTTACTTTTAAAAATTGGACTTTGATGTATTTGGCAACTTCTCTCATGGCATTTCTGATACCTTTCATTTCAAATTTAACCTCTGAAGTGTCGTCCATAATGAGAGCGGGTTCAGAATCATTTTGAATTATTCACGCAATCCCTCTACATCATGATTTTAGCACATTCATCGGTGACTAAATCTGCATAAGCTACCGTAATCATTGCTTCGTAAAAGCATATTTTTGGTATGTAAATAGCAGATAAAAAAGTGCTGTTGATGTTTTTTTCGTAAGAGCTAGGCAGAGAAGACAAAGCAACTTCAAATCTCTAGAGCACAATATAACAAAGTTTCAGTCAATGTTAAATGTTCTTTCCTATTCAGGCGTGATAAATGAGGAAAATTAATGATGCGCAGCAAAAGAAGGCGCCTGTTATCTCTATGTTTACATTCAAAAAGAAGAAAACCACATTCCCTGATATTTTTCACCCTTGATGTTACGACTGCAGTATATTATGCGATTATCATCAGCATTATTTCTTTCGCTTAGAGATTCTATAAGTTTTCACATGTAATCACAATTTTTTTATTTCTATTTTTACCTCTGCCGTCCACTTGAAATGCTGGTAAAGTTTTTAGATTTTGCAGTGAAGTTTTCCAGCTTTATTTCTGCGAAATTGTGAATAGTTTTTGAGCAAAGTAGCGAAAAAATCATCCAAACTAGCCACAACTGTATGATAATGCTCAAGCAATACATGGATGCCAGCGACGTGCCAGCATCGTGCTGATTCTGTGCTGCCGAAACCCACGTAGACGCGTCCACATTGAATGATTGACATTCCGGCACGAAGGCGCTGAAAGGTCCTGACACGGCGCTGGCACGGGCAACTCTAAACGCAGCCCTGGAACATAGGCCACAATAAAGGCAGATTATTTTGGTTGCCCATCATGTATCAATATCTCATATCGAGACTAAGAAGTTCACTCCAGAGTGCACAGGACATGGACCTCTCAATAACCCATTAGGAAGATTAGCCCTTGTTTTGCTGACTGACTAAATGGCACCGGAGTGTCCTGAGAGTAGTGCAAATGGTGTACTAGGGTAAAACAAAAGTAATAAGAACTTCTCGTTCTACTTTGGACCCATCCTCAAAACAGATAGATCGCAAAAGTTTTAGCTTTCACTGTGCTCTCATTCGCTTAGTTGAGCATGAAAATTTTTAAAACAACTGAGAATAAAAATTAGCTTTATTCATAATCAAGTTTCGAACTTTTCAAATTTTGACAATTTAATCTGAAGCAATAAAGGTTTTGCTATTGAATAGATGTTTCGGAATAATCACTTGAGTCTTCTGCAAAGCCAGTCAGAGTAAGATAAGTGAAAATATTAGCTTTTTAATGTATCGTATCCTTTCCTTTTCTTGCGATTTCGAAATAACTTTCAAAACTGACTAGGGTAAAAAAAATTGCTAAGTTTTGATGGTTGTTAATGTCAAGGTTTATGAGAGAATTTTGATCGATAGCATTAATGCTGAAAATAGCGAAATTGCCTTGACCGAAGTACTGTCTTCTTGATTTGTGGTCAAGTTTGAGTGATAACAGAAGATCCTTATGAATTTGCACTAGTGATTTCTTCTCAGATAAGTAATATCAATAGGTAATATGAACGCTCCTGTAAGAAGGACTTAATTGCCATAGGGTAGATGAGACAAATATGATAAAAAATAATTAGCTCATTCAAATATTTGCTCATGCTTAATATTGAATATTTTAGTAAAAGTTAGCTATTTTAATAGCCCTCATAGCTCAGTTACAGACAAACGTATAATCTCCTGAACTCATAATTACTACCGGCAAATTTCTAGCTAGCATTTTTTTTGTCTCCAATGGCTGTCAACATAAGATAATTTTAACTTTCTCCGTTGGAATTACCACGTCAGCACAATAAACTATGATGTTTGTATATCATCTTGAAGTGCTCGAAGCGCTGATTCCAAATCTGTAGTTTCTAACAGCCGGGCGGTTTTGTAGAAGGAATTATGAGGGATGCATCCCTCTGGAGCTAAGGCTCCCCAGCAGGTTTCCCCTTATCTATGAGCATTGTAGAGGAGTACGCTGGTGGCAACTGACCTAATGGTAAGTAATTTGAATGGGAATTACAATAAGGATTCTGGTACTTGTATTACTTTGGTTTTTGAGGCACTTTTAACTTCGGTTAGCATCAGTATCATCAGAAATTCATCATTTAAGGCTAAGAATTAAGAATTACGGACATACCGTATACCAAAAGATTCGTCTCATCAAGCTGAAGCCGAATCTTCTTGCAGATCTCATATAAAGCTGTTCTAGAAGAAGTTACAGCTAAATCCCGCTTATCCCGCAAATCCCGTGAAGTCGCGAATCCCGATAATTCCGCAATTTTGGACAAATTCTAGCGCTGCAACTGTAGATATGCTGAGCAGAACCAAGCTGGCCTGCTCATGACGTCCCAGAGAATTTTTTGGAGAGAGGGGGGGGGGGTGAATAGATTTCAGGGAAACTCCGAAAAAGTTCCTGGAAGCTTTAGACTATCTAACATATAACTCTGTGGCGAAAGCTGCTCCTTCGAAAAATTCCGTGGTCCTTGAGTTTCATAAAATCAACAGATTATTCCAATTATTTACAAACAGGACACTAGGTCATCCTCCATCACACTTTTGGGGGTGGGGATATCTGTCTATAGATTTAACAGTCAATTAATTTTTCAAACCTTAGTGAAATAGGTTGGGAGTACGTAATTCTATCACTCATCTGGGTATTTGTGAAGCATTAATTCTTGTAACAAATGTTACTATTTTGATTCAATTCTTTTTGTAAAAAAACCTAAAAAGACAGTTTGATTTTTTGAATGAACAAATCACAGAGGAAGGCATAGCGTAATCAGTAAAACGCAAACTCAATCAGAGTGGGAAATCAACAAGTGCAAAACTCCTGCAGGCCGACCTCAATTTGATTGAACTTTGAATTTTATTTACCGCTGCTGATTAACAAGCAAATGAGGGGTTTTTTTGTTTGCGCTATTCTTGTGCAAGCCTCTACTAAGCCCTTTTTGATGACCTTTTCATGCAGTTCAAACGATATAGAAAAGAGAACGCATTTTCAAGTATTTAACCGTTAGCTAAATTGCATTCTTAATTTAACGTTGAGTGTAAGTATACTCGTTCATAGCGAATCTTTCATCAATATTTGGCTGACTTGGCTGTCAAATTCTGGAGGTGTCTGGAAAAACTTGGAAATTGAAGAGTTTTTGATCATTTTGTGAACGAAACACCTTTGAAACGTTTTACATAGAAATAGTAAATGACGTGTCGGAGTAAGAACTATGACAAGAGTAAAAACTGAAGATCCTTGCGACTATGGAACGACATGTATTCACAAAATTCTCATCGGCCAAGGGTCGGTAGAATTGTGACTCCGTACTCTTGATATTTTCTATTCCATTATCTATCTAGACTTGGCAGCGTTTGAAGCAAAACTTGTGCTTATTCTTCAAGCAAAATTGAACGGTAAATGTACGGTAGCCTCAACAGGGAGTGTACGGTAGCTTCATTCTGATAAGTCAGTACGCCAGAAAGTTGTAGATGTAAACGGGTTGCGTCAATTAGGACTATAAAACTTTCGAGTTGATCTGTACCCTAGCTGGGTTAATTGCGCCTGAAGGACCGAGCGAATTCACGAGATACCTGAATCTCCAAGTGTGTTTTTCAAAGGGATTGTAATAATTTTAGTACATTATATTATTTTTTATCAAAGGAAATCAAAGTCGGCATACACTAATGCATGGTTATCTAATGAATTCCTGTCGAGTATGTTGTGCTTGAAGCAAGTGTTTGTATTGCTGAATTTTAATTTTAATATATGTATACTCTAGTAGGCTCCAGTGTTCTCTTCCCTTGGTTCATTGCCTCGCTCTCCTCCTCTGGGTGACGCATGTCAAATGGACTGGTGGAACATCGAATATGAATAAGCAAGTTTACATCTTGCTTATTCATCTCACCATTCCTCAGAGTTACCTGTCGTGTCTTATCCATATACAGAGGACTTGAGTTGAATTCATCCATTCTTATGGGTTAACCATCCTTTTCATGATGTGTATCGGTAGCACGGTTTTCATAGTAAAGTTGTCATATTTTTGTACAAATCTGCAAGTATTTTTGAGATGCTTCCCATAGAAAATTCCGGAATTTTATGCGAGCTTATAATTTTAAAATATGGAAGAAAGAGCGCTGAGGTAGGTATACTCAAAAGGTTTTCTGTGATGCTAATTTGAACTTTTGAAGTTTTCCATTATTATGTTTATTTGCAAACAAAGCAAAACATGTCAACTGCAAACTCATTATTCTGGGCCTCCTAACTTGGGGAGAGGACTCGTTAGTCGGCCAGTGCCGTACATTAACAGAAGTGCCACGTCCAAGATATCACCGTGCCATTTTGTAGTATTTGTTGGATCATTTCACTATCAGAAAAAGCCATGAGGATAAGGTTATTTTGATTGAGGCTCTAAATTACTTGTTTTGTTATAGTTGACAACAAGGAGAACAAGCTTGGCATATGAATTCTGACATCAGTTCGTGCCTGCTTGTTTGTGTCGAAGGCGCTGCCCGCCCACGTACAATCTAACCGCTAAAGTCTGTTTATACCTCGCGTGAGCGAGCTTCACGCTTTAATTTCAAGTAACCTTCATGTAGATTTGTGTCTAGGCCATTTTGTGAGTGTATAACTATTTCATGCATTGCAATGGTACTGTCTACCCTGAAGTTACAGATGGGACCGTTATTTCTGGAGAAGAAAGAAAAAATACATTACTGCGCTGCTCTTTTTCCTCACCTCGGGAGCGATCAGAGCTCTTCTGACTCATCTCAGAATGTTCACGCTAGGGTCACTGTGTCCAGCTCCAAAACGGCATCGCCACACATATTTTTTGAGAAGACACTAAAACGTAAAATATTTTTAAAATACTTTTTCAATCTCTGCAAAACTCTAGAAACCTCGGCAAAGTCTCTATCTGGCTTATAAGACCAGTTACAAAAGGCTATCCATTGACATCACTTTCATTTTCACAGCGAAGGTATATAGTGACATAACACTTACGCGCTTCAAACTCCAGTTTTTACATTGAAAACTTCCTGTTTTTCTCATAAAAATTCCTATAATCTTTTCCATTATCATGAAGAGAGCATCAGTGTGATCTGAACAGTCTTAAAAAACTAACTCTCCACGTGGTTCGAAAAGGTGTAGACATTTTCATAATCATGTAAAGCATGTAAAAAATTTTCTTCAAGTGTAACAGAGCTCATTTCAATTTGAACGAAAAATTTCGTAACGTGTTTGAAATCTTCAAAGCACAAAGAGGGGTAAATTGATGAGAACTGGTATCAAGTTGAACTGCCATAATTTATTTTACCTACTTCGCAGCTTTCGCGATAAGGTAAGTCTCACTGCTTTTCAGTATAATCACAGCTAGTTACAGTGCATATAGAAATTTTGCTTCAAAGTAAACAGTTCACCTTTTGAAACTTCTCTAGATAGGCGGAAAGGTGAGCATGATTTGACCAAAGTCTACCTGTGTAAAATGACTTGCTAAGCGTCATTATTTTGGATTATTACGTGCTCAGATAATCGTTAAACTCTCTCTAAATTTACATCTCACAGTGTTATTTATATGATCATACATGTTGTATATATTCACATATGGTCCATTGGACTGCAGATTTTCGCGATGGACTCTATCGATGATGCTTTCATAGCTGCCATTTTGGATTCACTCCGTAACCTAATCAAAAGCGCTCCCTCTCAAAGAATAATGACCTAATTGAGTCAACGCTTTGGAATAGCCTTGCTGTTTTTTTCCGTTGTGTGGGGGCGTCAAACCAAACTAGTCTCAAGAGATTACATCGTGTCGTAAAATAGTGTTCACTCCTCCCACCTTCGCACAAATGAACACTTTTTTCGGAGATATATACTAATGTGGTTTTGAAGGCGAGAACGTGGACGATCCATTCATCTTGCATGCGCATCCCAAATGTTGCCTTACTTAGGTACACACACTTACATATGCTAGCTGGTATCATCAAAGTTTTATGAAATATTCTAGTATGCGTTTGACTGCGACCACACTGACTGTCCTAATCTTAGTAGATAAAATGACGTTCATTTCTGTTTGGAGAATCTTGGATTATCCTATCGTAGTTTTTTGCATTCTGTCTTTGGACCACTCTCTATCAGAATGGTTTATAGCTCTCGCACAATTATAAACAATTGCTTCGAAAATGCTAGGCAAAAGTTTTATTTTACATTTTGAACTTGCAACTTTTTCATGTAGTTGAGTTTTCTATTTTAAACACAGCTAGAAATTTCGTCTATAAAAAACCAACGTCTCGAATCAAACCAAATTATAAATACTTTCAGCAAAAATAGGTGGTAAAAACATAATAGACCGAAACTTATTGTCGTTGGATTTTTTGGCATGTTTTTCTTTTAGCATCCGAAAAAATACCGCAGCATTACAATCTACCGTGTGCGTGATACTCCAACATAGATTTTGATTCGAGCTCTCAAGAAATGCATTCGGTTGAAATATGTTGACTTAGGCGAGTTCGGAGAAAATGTGGTTTTTGGAATTTTGGTGCAGCACTCAGCTCAATGTAAGCAGCAAAATAATTGGTGGGGTGCAATGAGAGAATTTCGTAAACTTTCCTATCAATTTTTCAAAAATAGTTTGACCAATGCTTCCTTTAAGATAACTTCGTGGTGTGATTTTTATCTATAACGCGAATATCAGACTTATTCAATTCTCGATTTGATTTGCTGCAGATGTTCTATAGCGCACATTCTGCAAGCTGAGCAACTTTGACAAAAAATGTGAAAAAGCCAAACTCAGAGGGGATAAACGTGAACTCAAGAACAACAATAGGCACTGCAAAGGCCAAGAAAAAAGAAGCAATTAAATGCTAAATGAGCATGTTTTCTGCCACATAAGAAGTGAAAATCTTAACAATCACATTTAGAACAATGACTAAATCTGAGATGAGCACATTAAAGAGAAGAGAAGATAAGCTGACATCTTTGTTTGCCTTTCTGAAATAAAATTAAGAGTTGAATTCTGTGTTGCTTGAACAGCAGTGTGTCGAGATTTATTGAATCAGCCGAAGGTCGAGATTTATAGAATTAGCCGAAATTGCAAACAGCTTTGACTTTACGTAGAGCGAGGGGGGGGGGGAGGATATGGACGGGCAAAATTTTCTAGGAGTACTCTACATAATTTATAAAGCAGTCCAAGTCATTAGTTTTCACTTGTGATTGCTAAAATTTTTTTAAATATCTTAGAAGATCCAATTATTAGGGTGAACGGTAAAAAATGGGACAGCTTGATTTTCATTACATTTTGGAATTTTTTGTTTCTAGCAATAGCAAGTAAGCAGCAACTTAAACGTCGCTTACATGGGCGACCTTCGCTTATTATTCTGACAACGCGTTAACGCTCCTCTTCCACTACCCTACACGTGGCGCCGTGAAGAACTCGAACAGAGTTTTTTGCACAATCCTCAATCTTGCGCTGTTATACCGTAAAGTCGTAAAGCAAATGACATACCATTCGAAAGAGCTCTTCATGCTCTTTCGAACGATATGTTAAATGCATGAGATTTCTTTTCAATTTCGGAAAAAAAATTCGAAAAAACATGAAAAATAGCTATTTTTGGCGCAACAAAAAACCAAAAAATCATGTTTTACCCTATATTTTCCGAAGATAGATAAAATCTGAAGTAAGCTGCATATGGATGGATAGAGCGTAAAAAGCTCTATCAGACGATACCTAGAAATCATGCGTTTACCTGCAAAGAATTGAATAACGCGTATCTTTATTTTCGAAGCTGTTAATGGGCATATCTCCTGACATTGAGAGTTAAAGCCACCAAGCCGTCGTGGGTTTGGTGACTGTCCCACCACTCACTCCAGCAGCGGTACTTTGGGTGGTCTCACATGTTTCACTGCGCCGATACTGCTCAAACTTCATAATTTCTC
Organism: Cylicocyclus nassatus; assembly: GCA_958299035.1. NCBI lineage: Eukaryota > Metazoa > Nematoda > Chromadorea > Rhabditida > Strongylidae > Cylicocyclus > Cylicocyclus nassatus. The sequence goes on along the minus strand of CATQJL010000316.1, from coordinate 44,442,546 downwards.
GAAGTAACTAACTTTGCATTTTAGCAAGTATAAAAATTATCAATTATTTAAATGACCTTATATAGGTGCTATCTGAAAGAGAATAATTTATTCTAATATCCATCAAAATTGGAAAGTTCAGTCACTTTTCTTCCTTGAGAAATCTGCAATTATTCTCAAGGTGTCCCATTTTTTACCGTTCACCCTAATAGGTTTGTAGAAAAAGGTTTCCGGAGAGACATGACTGCCCACGCTGTGCTTTTGAAACATTAGATCATAACTTCGCAAAAGATTCAAAAAAAAAAGCAAAAATTTCCGTGAAGGGTATAGATATGTCGTGTTTTTCTTCCTCGCCCTCCCTTTCACCTAAAATCTTTCTGAGTATGATGTCATGTGGAGCAAAGCGTGAGGTTTATTGCATGGAGATCAAAGGAAAGAAGACAGCGTTTATGCTTTTATTATGCGCGAAGTAAAGTTATGCAGGACCAAGGCTCAACCGATGCAATTTGAACGTAGCGCGGCACCTGCTTGAAGCAAGTAGTCTTTCCTATTCCTAGCTTTTTATAGATGGCACAGTTTTTAGGGTGAACTATTGTCAACGATTGTATCGTTGATGTATGGTGCTAATTTTCCTGGTTTGAATGCGTAAATTCATACTCTAACTGCTTTTTAGGTAATTTGTCAGTGTAGGTGTTGAATTTTTATGCATGACTTAGGCGATCTCGCAAAACTCCATAGACATTCACAACGTCATTATCAGTTTTGTGCGCGGACTTCTTTTCAAGTTGATTTTGACAATTTTCTTTTGAGCTGATTTTGACGAATTCCTCACTTGCATTAGCGAACACCTCAAACTCCCAAAAATTCATTCTATCAGCGCTGATGCTCTTAAAGCTCATAGAGAATCCAAAATATGGAAAAGAAACGAAGATAAAAAATATATAGAAAAGTGCCGCTAAAGAATACTACTCATATCGTCATAACTTTTGGCCGTGATAGTGAAAATGGTGCCAATTAGCAGCTTTCTGTATCTCCCACCAGTATTCAAGACTTGCTGAACAAGACTAGAGGAAGTTGAAAATGAATAAGAATAGCGTTTTGACCTAATAGTTTTTGTACAAATGACTGCTGTCACGAAGAGCATCAGCTCTCGGGCGTAGTAGCAGATTTTTTTATTTTTCAGTCAAGCAATTTCATAATGGAGCTCTCAGAGAAGTGAAATCCATGGTCTAATGCCTCTTCTTTTGAAATTTTGATGTTATTATTGCTAACACATTTTGAATAACTCTCAAAAAATCTGTGCGTCTCTCATGCTCGGATTTATAATGAAGATACGGAATTCGATATCAGTTATTCCAGTACATCTCATTATCGTTTACGATTTTCATTGCCATAAATTCTAGCATGTTTTCTTGAGCTATACCAAAACTTGTCGTCTCAAGAATCTTTGTCATATTCAAGGGACATGATTTATTTAATGTTCAGTGGTCAAATAGTCCCTCTTTCACCAAGAACCTATTAAAGTTTCGGTTAATGGGCTTGTCCTTTCACTCACTGACCCCGTGCCAGGATGATTAGCCTCAATTGTGGGTGCTTTCAACAGGCAAAACTGTGAGCAATTTCAAGCACATGCAATATTCCTAGTAAGAATGCGCAACTCTTTCAAATTTTTTCATGCGTGGACTTGGTCAAAACTTGATTGTGTGATTAGCACAACGTAGAAGCGGGGGATTTTCCGATCAATTTTGAATTTTTTTTTAATGAAACTGTGAATAGTATCTAGACCTTAGGCCTCTGAAGAAGCGCATCAAACACAAAATACTTTCTCGCATCTTTTTTTTGCGCCCAGTGAGCACTAGTACAGGAAATTACTCACTTTGCATAAGGAGCCTAATGTGTTTTCTGTTAATCAACTTTGCCTCACTTCAAGAATGTACTCTTGACAAATCTCTTTCCTACACCATAAATAGATTTTGCACTAAAGAAAGCATTGTTGGGGCTGAAGAATATCATGGCTCGGACGAGGAGGTCCGCCTCCTTTGTGTACATTACAATCCCTTCATCCTTTCATAGGAGCGGGCACTGCCTTCTTACTTCGTTTGTGCTCTTGCCAAAGCTTGTGATAGTGCAGTGAAGCAGAAATTAAAAAAATATTTTTCTGCGCCTACATCACTTGGTAGTGAATTAACATTGGACTAGGTTGCTGTATAACTTCTGTTTCTTTTCTAAGATTCAAATTTAAAACATTAAAATTTTTTTTCAAAATCATTTTTCGAGAACCACTGCTGCATCAAAAAAATACTCAAAAAAGTTTCAAAAAACACGAACCTTCTCAAAATAAAAAGAACAAAAAAAATTCAAATCCCAGCGAATATTGCTTTTGAAGAAGAAGCAAGAACTCAGGATTTCTGCAATGTTTTAATTCAAACCCAATTTTTTGACATGGTGATGATTTCTTATAAGAACTTTCAGGCATAAATAGCATCAGTAGGTAGCAGAATCCACAAAATTATTTCATAATGGGTAAGAGCCCATTGATTCTTCAAGTCTGAATAAAACTTTGTGCAAATGGAAGAAGACGTTATGACACCACTTTAGTATACGCATACAACCAGTTTCAAATCATCAAATGTTTGTGATTGTTCCGAGGCTAGAGCTCCCGCTCAACTCTAGCATCTAAAACGTTCGTCTCATCAATTGCCTCTACTTCCAAAATGATGTGAAAGAACATCCATATCGAGCTTTAGTTTTCGACAACAAATTGTACAAACAGGAAGGTCTATTAGGGTGTCTCATAATTTTTCAAGAGTTATTATTGCAACCGTCGTCTTTTCATATCTTTCCATAAATTGATGTGGATTACTACATGTTGGCTGTCGATAGTCTGTCCAATCCGTATTCCATGTGAAGTTTTTTAGGGAGATTTTCTTAACAGAACTCATCGCTTGAGAAACCATATTTCGGTTACGTGTTATCTTATCTGGGGATGGAATTTGATATGTGTCGGAAAGGGTAAGAAAAACACTTCTTAAGTATACAAATACTATCGCATTGAAAAAGAAAAGCCAGAAAAGCTGTTTCGAATACAATGCACAATAAAAGCACAGAACTTATGCAGCGGACTAGTGTATTTCACTTCATGCAAATTCTTTGTTCTTCCATTTTCTCAGTTCTGAGCCATCTCTTTGAGCTTTGCGCTCATTCAACCTTTTTCACCGTCGTTTTAATGCTGCACCGTTGATATATGTGTTCATATCTTCAAATTCCAGGTTATGGCTCTGATCCAGGTTGTTGTGCTGGCGTTATGCGCCCTGATGGCTAGCGCAAACTCTTTGCGAGCAAAACGACAGCTGAGCCCTGCTGTCCGATTGGAAAGCGAACTGCATCCTCTTATGATGGGCATGTATGGTTTTGGATCCGAGGTAAGAACATCTGACACATCTGGGACCACAAAAATCAGTACTGAATTCTTGTTAAGACGTCCGCTTTGAAACGATCGCCAATCACTTTGAAACGCCACATTTCTCCTTCATTTGACGTAGAAGAAGATGTTGGTAATATGCGTGCTCTGATGGACATTGGAAAACGTGGGCTAAGCGTAGCTGACGATGTTGACCGACAAATGCAGGTACGCGTCATCGCTTTCACTCATCTCTAAGTTGATTTCGACGCAATCTGATAGACGTCTGGAAAGTCCTCGTCTGACTAAGCTGGACTGAGACTTCATTGTATGGCTGATTAACACATTCTTCCGCCGAAAATCCTGTAAAAGTGCGCGTTGACAGGGTTGCCTAGACCCACTGTCGTTCCTTTAAGCACGCAAGCATCGATAACCTTTTAGGCAGTTTAGCTTTTGCTTACGAGGACATTGTCAGAAATTAACCCAGCCATTCCAAACAAACTGTATATCATCGGATTCGTCTTGAAACGTTCATTTCAAATATATATGTATATGTTTTTCATTTGCCAAGCGACTATGGGAGCAGTTATGAGCGTTCAAATATGAGAGATTTTTCGAATTTCGAAGAACATATTTCCTTGAAAGGCAGCTTGATGGCGTGATTTACTGTGGCTATGTTTATTTTGATTACAAGGAAGAAGCACATTTACTAAAATCCTAAATAAGTGTTTTTGATTCGTGGAACATGCGCCACAGAACACGACAAATTTCACATTCAAGCGCTCATAACTCCTCCCACATAGTCGCTTGGCAAATTATAAACCTATATTTGAAAACAGCGTTTCAAGGCGAGTCCGATGATATATAGATCGTTGGGATTAGCTCGGTTAATTTCTGACTGTTTCCTTAGCAATTTTTTGATGATTGAGCAATCATGTTGGAGTATACACCCGTTTTGTTAGTGGTATCTCATGCGGCGAGTTCACTGTTTTCATTCATTTAGTGAACAGTAGTATTGAGTGCCTAGTGGTGACTTCGGGGAAGGTTTCATATCTTCAAAAATGCCAAGGGGATCAAACAATTGTATCCGGGTCAAACACTATGTTGTATTTGAGTGATAATTTTCTTTCAATATTCTCATACAATCTTAACCTTCAGCTTCCTTCAATATAAACGATTTGGACACAAAGTTATGCTAAAAACATTCCTTTAGTGTGTTCGATACGGTTACACACATTGAATGCTTCAAAATTTGGTCACGAAATCGACCATCCTTTTAGATTTTACTGCTGCAGAAAGTATGGATTATCCCAGATATAAGCAGTCTGATTAAGGAAATCAAAACCAAAAACGTGCAAAAAAGGGAATTGATAGCAAAACCAAAAATATTCTCAGAAACTTTTGACTTGCCCAAAAAGTTTTTATAACGTTAAAGTTCTAATGGAGCTACAGAGAACTGAGTAAGAACAACCCCCGCGTCAAGAAAACAGAGGATTCTGCTAGTTTTTAAGGAGTACAAAAATCAGTTCTCAGTTTCAGGCAGAAAATATTTGATTTGATTTTTGAAGGCTCTGAATACCTAGTATGTGGAGTGCTATACATGGCATTGCTTTGCAAGCAATGTTGCAAAGCTCTTAATTGAGAAACAAGCAGCTATTAATCAGTTTTTATGGTTCCGTACGCCATTTGCTCGACCTATTCTCATAGATCACAAGCTTTGATATTCTTAATACACCTTGCTTCAAATCTTCTATCTACCTAATCTTTTATAAAATCTGCGTGAAACATATCAAAAATGGTCCTCTTTCGAAAAATTCTAGTGTAAGTGGAAATGTAGATTTCTGGGCAGGATCTCTTATGCCTCTACACTACAAAGCACATCGTAGAAAGAAGCTGCATCAGCAATAATTCGTCATCCAGTTCTCACACTATCCATCAGCCTAATCCGAAAAATCCTTAAACTTTGGCTCATTCAGCAAATTTGAAAAAAAATTGCAACTTGATCGTCTACAGTCACTTTCCCATATAACATAAAAATGCCAAACTTGTTTACTTCAATGGCCCGAAACGCAGAATTTTTGGAATTGGAATTTTTGGAATCGCTGGAATTTTTCAAAATAGAAAATCAAGGAATTTATACTTTTATGCATATCATGACCGCTACCATGATCAAAAGTACCCGCTAGTATAAGCTTTAGTGTAAGCTCTCCAGTTTGGAACATTGATGCTCACTGATGTGGCTTTTCCAAAAATAAACTCAGTGTATCGCTAGGCTCGAAATTATACGTTAACGGGTGAAGCTCGCCACTATAAATTGCATGTTTGGAACTGCGAGGCACCGATGGAAACTGCAATTGATACTAGATTCGAAGCTTAACGAGGCTCAAGCTTAGGGACATACTATCACCTGATTCAGCAATGGTAAAGTCACTACGAGATTATAGGATAAATCGTCTGAGCTTTTTCCTCCAAAAAGCGACCTGCCTCTATAAGTGCGTAACTCGCTTAGCTTTATTCCATGCATTGCTTGCAATGCTGCTATCAACTAGTCATAACAGCAGAATTCAAACTCTTCACTCCCTCTCCTTTCCCTCATTTGGCAAAAAAATTGTGTACAGTAACGACTTCATTTTGAAAACTAAATATTCCATTCATAATTTGTGCGTTGTTGAAGGCCGAGATTTGCTCAAAATAACATATTCAAAAGCCTCATACTCTAGAATCACGTAATTTGGCTTTTTATCCTTAAAACCCTTGAAAAGTTAATCTCAAAATCGTTGACCGAGTGTTTTTGATCTTACGATTTGGTTCTGACCTGGCATAATGATCCACAGCATTGCTGAAGCGGTCCCCCTTTTTTCTTTTTTGCGAAGTAAAGCCCGTGCTTCTCATTTTATATGTTTTTAGAAAATTCTTTGGGATTTTGGGAATTTTACAGGAACGAGCCCTTGTTATTTTCACAAAAATCATACAACTTTGAATTCAAAAAGCAACCTTTTGACGGACTTATCCAAAGATCGGGGGGGGGGGTCGTAATCGCGTAGTTTACTAAATGGTTTGTAACATCAATTATGCGGGGCAGATGAACTTTTATCATAACAGTGGCTAAGCTGATCGATTAAAGAAAGCAACACAGCTTCTTCCATCGCATCACTTTCAAGGTAACCTCTGAAAAGTAGTAGTGACCTTTTTGTTATCAAATTACGCGCTGAGACCTGATCTTTTTTAGAAAAACAAATCCTCTGTGATTCATTTGTTCTATCATTTCACTGAGTGTCGGTACATCACTTGATTGCAAATAGATTGAGTGACGGCAGCTCTTTGAAGTTTTTTTTATAACAAAAGATCTTCTCAAGAAGGAAAATCAAATCATTCTGTGCGAGATAAAAACTGAACTCAAATAAAAAAAGAATTTGTTCAAGATTTTTTGCACGCAAAGACTCAGCACTTGAGTGCGACTGAGATAGTTGGTATTTGTAAGAAAGAGCAGGCATTATAGGGGATGAAAGAGCGCATAAGCAGAAAGACGCAGACTGCGTACGCAGTGGCACACTATCTCTGCGCTCGGTGAATCGCCTTCAAGCGTTTTCCATTTTTGAAAATTACTTCATAGATTTTTGAGATCATGTGGGCTTATCCTCGAAGGCGGCGAAGCTATAAGGGAAGGAAAGGAGGCCTAAAAAATGCATCTATCAGTCAAGGGAGCTCGTTTGCTATAGATTTGGTAGAAGAAAAATGCCGGAATAGAGCTTGTGCTTCCATTAACCATTAAAGCCAAATGGATTAGATGTCCTTGCATATACCAAGTCAGGGGACTTGAGCACCATTTTACATCCTTTGCATAAAATCAATTTTTTTTTACAGATGTACCATCGACTTTTCGATGCTGGTAAAAAACGTGCAGCCCTGTCGCCGTCAGCTGATCTGCAAAATGCGATGGACTTGAGCAGCTACCTGGAGCGAGCCGGAAGAAAGTGAATAGAAATAAAATTCGAGAGATCAACAATCGACTGACAATCCCATCCACACGATTCTTACTAGGATGCACCACAACTTTTGATTTTGCGTAGTTGAGTATTTTATGTATAGCTGCCTTGAGTGATGATAATACCACCTGCAATGCGCGTGATGCTTATGATGATCTCAGCTTGGTGATAAAGATTGAACTAGTTTGTATAAAAGTCAAAACTAGAGATATAAGCCATTTTGTGAGCTCCAGTATCAGGCAGACACTTTTTTGGAATACTCCAGAATTCCTTTGGAATTCACCTGTTGATGAAGACCACACAATGCTTTGCACACAATGTTTTATTTGAATTTTCAAAGCATTGAATAAGTCCGTTTTTGAGAAGTCTCAAGATGTTTTCTTATTACCACTCCTGCTGCAGGAAGTTATAGCGCGGTTTGCGTCGCAATAAATAATTCGCAAAATTGTAAACAAAAACACTTGCAAAATTTGTATGTTTATTCTGAATTGAATGAGTTAGCAGTTCAGTGATTTGCTATTTACAAAGCTCACCTGAGAAACGTTACCACATTTTCACGATTTTGTTACGATAAAAAAGTCGCAGCGGAAAAATTCTCTAAAAATCGTGTGTTTCTCTCTCAAAAAGAAACTCAATTTTTTTCATCTCAAAAGTGAATACCGAAGATTGAGGGTCTGTATCTTTCCTGACCATTTGTACATACCAGGAAGTTTGAAAGGCAAAACATTGCCTGTGGTCTACGTGCTTCTCCTGTGTCGCGGTCAATAATTAATTGCAGAGACAATTATTCCTTATTTGTTTGCAATTAGGCGTCCACACGTACGGCCAGCGTAAGCTATACTCACCAGGGAATCGAAACCCACAACTTTTAATCGAAACGAGCTTCAGCTATGAGTCGTAATGACAAATTGGAATTTACAGGGAGAATTTGAAGCTTGACGTGGAAGGACCGTATCCACTCTGTTGTTTGTAACACAAAAGCTAAAGTCACATATTTCAATTTCATGTAAATTCAAAAACGACATTTTTTTGTTTCAATTTACGCAACAACGCAAAAACTCTGCAAACATGTCATTCTCTGGTTTTTTCTGCTTGATTCCCCATTTGGAAAGCTATCCATCGAAAAGTGCCATGTTTTTTTTTGTATCAAAGCACCTCAGCTGAATTAGTAGACGTTCTTCGACTGTAGAAAAAAGAAGTCAAAACAGACCCGGTGGAGCAGCTTTAGAATAAAAAAAAGTGTTAGAAATCCTCCCAAAGATAACCGCACAGCGCCAACACGTGAACATTTCTTATAAAATTTCCGAAATTTCTAGGTTGGTTTCCCTCATTCAACAAGCACGCAAAACAGTCTTCTGGTCAGCCTTTAAACGACCGACATTTCGGATCCGATGAGATTGAGCATGAATATAAAATACAGTTTTATTTGATTCTTTCTGTTTTTCACACAACTTATTGCGCTTTCAAATCCCAATTATGGGTGATGTGGACGGTAAGCTTGCATTGCTTGACTCGCTAGCCCTCAGAAAGCAAATTCTGGAAGACAATAGATTTCTCACTGGACTTGGATGCATTGTTTCCTTATGATAGATCATGGCTGTACACTTTTTAGACAGATAAAAAAATGGAGATGGCATCTTTTTTAAATCTTCCCCTTCTTTGCGATACCAAATGCTTCTTAGGTTTTTCTTGATGGGAAGAAAATAAAGCAAATTTTTGGATTAGTAATGAGATCTATATTTTAGCATATTTTGAAAAATCTGTAGAAATGACCTACGAATCCACCCAAGTCTATTAACTCATACATAGAACAGTGCCTGGACAAGTTTCTTCTTCAAAGCTTTTTTCGCAAGCAGCAACCTGTATCTCAAATCTAATATTTCATTAAAATTTGAGAAAAGAAGGAAGTAGTTTGTCTTTAAACGTCGAGAAATTGAATGCATCCTTTTGTGGCTCGCCCTTACAGCTGCTTCCACATTCACTTGTGCCTTCATCAACCGTGGTGGATTTCAAAAATTCTGTCATGGTTGAAAAAAGTTTCATGCGAAAGTCGTCAAGAATGGTTTCCACAACAGCAGGAAGCTGAAAGAATCAAAGCCTCAAGCAAATATTTAGTCAGCGAAAGGTGTGTACCTGCTCTAACTTTACAGTGATTTCCTGGGCTTTCGCAATTTTCCGCTCAAGTTCGTCACGATCGTTACATGTTTCCATTTGTGCGCCAATTATCTCAAAGTCATGGAGCACAATACGCCCACACTAAAGATAATGTTGTGGTACGAGAAGTTATTGAAATTCAACTCAATCAGCGTTGTACTAAATAGTTTTGGAAGCATAATTGCTAACAAGAGAATGAAATACTGTGTTAATTTGACTGACATTTGATTAGTGTAGGATGTGACGCGGATGCACTTTGATAAAAGAAGAGAAGCATAGTAAAACAATACTTTTCGGAATCAGAGGTCATTGCTAAGAGTGAGAGCTCGCCGCTGTTTCAAGTTCAATCCTAAGACGGCTATTTTCTCTGTCCTAGGGGCTTTACTTCGTAATCAACTAGAGATATATTGAGTTGAATTGAAAGTTCGTTCGCATCATATCCAAAAAAATCATAACTTCTTTCATTCACAATGCTTTTGCTCCTTAGACTCTCTCAGAAAGGCATGTAGTCTCCAAAAATATCCTGGGGACTTATTTAACATGCTCAGGTTGCAGAGAAAAAAAGAAAGAACGAAATCATCCGAAATTCGGAATTTCTAAGCAAGCCTTCTAAAAATCTAGAAGCTGTGCGATAAAATCCAGAGCATCCATCATCCTAAGTTTTCTTATATTTTGTTACTAACTGACTCAAGTTTGTGCTAATCGAGCTCTTCTTTCAAAAGTTACGATTTTTCAGGAAAAATGCCGAAAAATACATTTCTCAAGAATTTTTAGGAAATTGATTTTTCGGCATTTTTTTGAAATGTTAATGCATGCGGCCTTTAGAGGCATATTTTCTACCTTCTCATTTTTTAATGCACCCCTCCCTCTTACGATCCCCCCTCTCCCCGTCTTGTTTACCCGTTGCGACAGTCGCATTTCGTTCAATTATCACCACACATGCTTGACCCTGGCTTTGAATTGAGTGCTCAAATCTCATTACTATAATTTAACATGAGGATTGAAGCTTTCACAGCAGCTTCTGTTCTTGACTGCACTCAAATCAAATGACAAAACACCGAATATGTTTTGTATCAGAACAAAAGCAAAATTACACATGCATAAACAAAGAAATCTATTTGGATAGTGCTCACCTCGTCGAAAAATCTTTGTCCATCATGAGAGTTAGCGCTGAAGTCATACATGACCTTATCGATTGTTTCTAGTGCTTGAGCAGTTGCTTTAGAGACAGCTTCTTTGCCAGCCTTAATATATGTAGCCTTTGGGCAATGCACAATCGTGAAGGCCCATGATGTTTGCGACGTTGCGCCGCGTACGCATGGGTCAAATCCTTCATTGACGTCAACGCTTTAGTTTGGAAAGTGTGATTGATAATGGATTTACCACATTAAAAAAATACACTTAAAGCGCAAAGAAAAACAAAGGAATTTAAGCACTCCAGCCTAACTCCAGCATTTTTAGCTGCGCAATAACCGCATATCTCACCGAACTTCACTACCAGGCAAAGCCCTATAAGACTTCCATTATACATGCACATAGAAAAAAATTGCAGACAGATTCTTTTCCGATCATAGGTAAGTTTTCTTATAAATCTGAATACGCACCGTTACGTCTTTTGCCGTTAGTACGAGCTTTTCTTCAATGTCATGTCCGTTGTGTTTCTCTAGCCAACACATCATGCACATCTGCCGCTAGAAAGTCCAACCAGAATGAGTTTTTGTTTCGCAAAAAAAGTCGCTCACAACAGATACCATCAACCTATAAAATATGCGACTCACCGCCGTATCGCTACGCCCTGCACAGGTGCGACATGACAAGTACATATCCTTGGATATTACATCGTTGCAAGCTAAGCATCTTGGGAGATTACTTTCAGACGCGTCCTTATCGCTTTTACAGTCATTTGTCTCGGAAACAATAGCCACCAGATCTGAGATAAGTATCTGCTTGCGCTATCATTTCCTTTTCTGAGCGGTAAAGGTGAGAAAAAGTTAAATGGTATTTAGCTGCCGGCAATTTTTCAAAGTTTTGAGAATGTAATTCAATTTTATGAAGTGTAAAATTTGACATTGACGCTATATTTATGCTATGAAATTCTCACAGCTTTCTGTGTCATCTAAGTGCAGCTCAACTCAAAATTGAGACCGGTCTCCTGTTCGCGTCTCTAAAGAAGCATGAATGGTGTGATTAAATTTCTTGGGTGCAAACTAGTATAGGGGCCTGCAGGATTGCGAGAGTGGAGTGCATACGATCATTGCGCCGCGCACGTCCGATGTCACTTAGGCAGGTGCCAGACTTATCCGCTTCAGCCGGTTCGTTTGGTGCGTAGCTCAAATCACCACACTCTCCAACAGCAAAGCTGGTGAACCGAATGAACCTGTTCAATAGGATAAGTCTGGGCCCGTAGTAATCTAACCTACCAGATGGCATCAGAGATGCCGGCAAGTTCGCGAACCTCGCAGCATGTTCGTGTTTCGAGCGCAAGCGATCTTGCTTTAGATTCTCGCTTTTTGATTAGTTTTTCTCTCTTTTTTGTATCTCTCGAGATTAACGTCTTATTCGCCTTGATCGTGCGTAGGTCCTGATAATGTCAAATACTCGTACTCCGCAATCATATGGACATAAATTTTAATAACGCAGGCAGCCGCAAAACACTTACATCAAGCGCGTTCGAATTAGCATGCATCAACTTTGAGCGCCGCAGCACTAACCATTCAACTACGCGTCAGTTCTTCTGTGTGCGGCAGCAATGACAAAAACGCACAGAAAATTTGCGCCTGTGAGAGCGCAGGATCAATATATTGCGTAATAGACATTGACCTGAAAGAACAGCTGATTGATAAGAGCAAGAGGCAGGCGAGTGCGTTGCAAACAAGATTTAAAGAAATTGCAAGAAGAAGATGGCGCACTTTTTGGTTGTATGATATAACCATCTATTTTTTCTACAGATATATCAAGAACCTAAAAAAGGAAAAACCCATATAATGATAGAAATCATGGTTTTTTTTTTGATAGAAAATGAATTTTTCTGATCCTTCGGCTTGACGTAAATCCTGTGATATTGCCGCGCGACGCAATTTCACAGACGCCGTCGACAAAGGTGCCGGCATCTGGACGTGGTAGGGGCACGTCCAAATGGCGGCAGCTGGCACTCCACCAAAAACACACTATTTCGTGCACCCTCTGACCTGCCGGCAGGCTGAGGGCGAGATGATATCTCAAATTTTGACGAAAGAGATCGTTAACCTTCCGGCAAATTCATACTTCGTTCCAAATGAATGGCAAACGAGAACATTTTTTGGATTTCCTTTCAATTCCCATACTATTTCGACAGCAAATCTAGACATTAACGCAAAAAATAGATGATTAGCCTGGCTTGGGAATGTCCGGAGGGAGTTTGAGATTTTAAGGACCTCAAGTCCACATCAAGGCGAGCTGAGGGCATGAGATCCCAGCCAGTTAGTGTGGATTACTACGGGCCCTGGCACCTACCTGGTCGTCGGACGCACATCTGACGTGCGCGGCGCAATGGCCGTACGCACGTCCGACTCTCGCGATACTGCAGGCCCCTATAGCGTACTTCATGTATCTACAACGAAAAACATTATACTTATGCCTATATGTAAAAGATTAAATTAGAATATCCAACATACAAGCTGTAATTTGCGCCGCATCTACATCAGCATACCCTTTGCTTCAACCAGATTGGTTGCTGGAAGGCGATGCTAGGAGGCGACTGCTCGCATCCGCGACGCAGTCTGTGCATCCCTCTCGAACATGCTCTCTGATCATTTTCCAGCCTTGATCTGGTCATGGAGCCCCGCCTTTTAATCGCCGATCTGTTAAAGCAAAGGGTACACAAGCGGTTTTCGCAAGGATCCACAGGCGCCCAATTTTGCTCAAGAATTTTAGCTTAACTTTTAAGTGCTCCGTGTTCCTTTCAGCATTTCCATTATGTTTGGGTTTAAGTCACCTTGAAGCTAATAAAATTTAAGGGGAGGGTGCACTTTGACCGATCTCTGAGAGTTTATAATCTGTGGGGCTATGTCGTCTCTATCGTGGTCTTGGTGCTAAACGCAAGGCTCGTCACACCTTTGCAGCTGAGTTTTTTTTGTGGAAATGTTAACTTTTTACAGCCCTCATTTACACAATCCAAAGTCTGCATGAATAAAGCTGGTTGTCATCTGTATGTTTGTATGCTGTACGTAAGTTCCGAATAAAAAATTTTATTTTTGAACCGATTTGGATGAAACTTTGCGCGTATACACTTCGGGGCGGGGCAGGTGTCGTAGGCTACTTCTCTCATTCAATATCGATTTTATTACTTTTTTGCAAAGTTTAACCTACAAGGCTGAGAGTTGGCACAGGGGAGTAATTGAGCATGCTGATTACGGAAATATTATTGGCATTGTCGGGCGGAGCCGGGTTTGCCAGCTAGTGGGTAGTATCAAATGAAACAAAGCAAAAATCCAATATTGAATCAAAATCTCCCCAAGATTTCAAGTAGTTTCACATTCTGCTTTTATTTAGGCGTCCAACGATTTTGAATGACTTGGGATTCGGGCTTACAAGCTATCTTTGTTCAACAATGACTGAAAGATCATGAACGGCGCAAGAACTACATTCAGTACAACAGTAGCACTCATATCACTATCGAGAAATGCTTAGTGGAACGGCTTTTTTAGGTAATATGCATGTTGTTGCATGTAACGCATGGAACGCTTATTCCAAATCTGCCGCCCCATTTGCAAAGCTTCTCTAGACACCGAGTTATGAAAAATTTTGTGGCAAAAAGTCGAAAAAGGGCAAAAAGAAAAGCATTAATAAAAGTCTCCGAGCAAATGGAGCAGTGGTTTTAAACAATTCTGTACAAAGAGTGATTTTCCTGTGTGCTGCAACCATGACTAAAGCCAATCCATCTGTGAAATGTACATGCTGGCCAATTTCATTTCCTCGCACATTTAACTGTTTTGGTCTCTTGAAAAGTCCATAGCCCTCAGCCAAGGTGCTCTTCAAATAAGAAAAACATGTTTGGAATTAGCGTCTGATGCCCTCTGAATATACATGCAGCCCATTTTAAAAGGCCACTTCCTAATGACCAGGGTCAGCCGTGGAGTGTAGCATGCCACACCTGGCGGTTGTATTGAGGGTCTGGCGTTAGCGTTACTTGATACTCGTAAACAATGTCAGATAGACCCATTATGCAACGTCTTACGTACAGTAAGCATAATAAAAAGCCTCAAATTCATAATCGCATCATTTTCGTAATTATCATGTCAAATAACAGCTGTAGACCAAGTTTCAGCGAATTCTGAGGTTTCCAGATACTTGGCCAACTAAGTAAGGTGGTCAACAGACATGTTACCTTCGTTCCAAAAGTGAGTTAACTACTTCTCTCAGCATTTAAAGGCAGTGTCCGGGCAGAAACTCGACTTTTAAAAAATCAACTTATCTGGGGTTATCCGCAACGCTGAATCCGAAAATCCATATCAGAAAGCACGAAAACGGCGAGAACATGCATTTTCCAAGCCCTTACATTTCGAAATTTGAGGATCCCCGCCAGGCTAAGACGCAGAGTTGCAAAGAGCGCACGGTTTTTAACTGTGGCGGCATACGTACTCTGCCGTCTGGCAGGAATTCAAACAGCTCGGAGGACCCCGCCCCGAGGCGTAAGTTTCCCCACCTTGCAATTGTTTTTCTTGCTTTAGGTCGAACGTTTTATGCTCGCAGTTGCGCGATGTTGTGTCTCAGGGGGGCCAGTCTCACATGGCAAAGAAATCTCAAAACCCCCATCTTGCCCGGACACTGCCTTTAATACTAAGAACAAATACTTATTTGCTCACGTAAGGAATTGCACTTCGAATAAACTCCAAACTATGGAATTAATAAGAGCAAGCTAAAATCTCGTTTGTTCTATTCTCCGCTTTCAATGTCTCAGACTAGAGGAGACCAATCAGGCCCAAATAACTTTTATGTAAATTATGAATCTTAGGTCTTTTTCCACGATTTACACAGTAGCGTAGACTAGGCATATTACCGTAATCCGATGTTTTCGCAGCATTTTTTATTCGCATTATATTAGAGATTATTTTCGCATTATATTATGTTAGATAAGGGCAAGCGACTACATCTTCCCCTGGAAGAAACTATTCCAAATGATTTTTCTGATGTGTAAAGAATAAGGTTGAGCACGAGCAACGGTATAGAAACACAGATATTTGATTGGTTTGAAGGTAAGTTAATGAGGTGTGGCAGCCACACCTTTTCTGCGGTTGTGCAACACCCCAATAGCTTACTTCCAAAGAGGATTTTAGGAAATAAATATTTTACATTCGATAGCCAAAATCTCGTAGTTTTTGTAGAAGTGATTAGAGATGATAGAGCTTCATTCGTTTTCTTTTTTTTTGAGCAATAGTTGCTGGAAGCACAACCACTGTAAGCAAAAAATGACAAACGAGATTTTGCCTGGCTCCTTATTCCATAGTTTGACTTTTATTTGTATCAAGATTCGTGTTATGAGCAAACAAGGAGTGGTGTTTCGTACTGAGTACAAAAAGAGGCAGCTAATTCACTTTTGAAATATAGTTGATCAATTCTGAAAATGGCCACTTCATTTGGGTGGCCTAATATCAAGAAACCCCAGAATCGCAAAAACGTGCCCCACAGGTTTTATTTGACAAGAGAATTTCAAACATGTAAGTCATTTTGTTTGGTAAAGCTTTATGTCATGCTTAGGCTTGAGCGAAAATGGGGTAAGGGGGGGGAGGGGTTATCGAGGCAGAACCTAGGGGAGGGGCGTCGTATCCGGCGATTACGTGCCACACCTCTCGCTCGACCCCGCTAATGACCCTTCGAAAGGTGTAACTGCCTCAAATTCATAATTGCATAATTTTCGTAAGTATCATGTCAAATAACCTCTGTAGACCAAGTTTCAGCGAGTTTCCAGACACCTGGCCATCCAATGAGATGGTTATCCCAAACATGTTACAGTAATTTCACGCGTATAAGGCGCACTTTTTCGAATTTTTAAGCGAACCGCTAGCCGCTTCACTGTATTCCGGAAAGAAATCCTTACATCGCAGGGTTCTCTCAAGCAATATACAGCACGTTATAGGGTCCTTTGGTTGTAAAGTCCTTTGGCTTGTCTGGGCTGTTCGATTTTGGGAAAAAATTCCCCGCGCCTTATACGCGTGAAATTAGGGTACCTTCATGGCACCAAATTTAGTGCGTGCGTGCGCGTTGGAAAAACCCAACTATGGCCTAAAATTCTATAAAAACTTATGTGAGGGAAAGCTAAATCTGCTCTAGTCACAAAGCGCGCCCTAAGCATATGAGCGCGAATTTCGTCGATTTTATTTCGTCAATCTGTCAAAATCATTACTTGTCGTTTTTGTGTTTCTGTATTATATATTCTTGATTTTTCTTCGTATTTTTTATTTGTTTCATTTCAGATAAAAATCTTGCAGTTCTCATTCCATTTTTTAGTCGACGTTTCGTTCTTTCAAATGTTTTTTAGTTTAGGGTTCAGGGTCAAAGGGGACTCTGTACGAAACAAGATCTAAAGGGGCTTCTTTTTGAAATTTCTTTGGTGCCAGCTCGTACCGAGCCCTGAAGAGAGTTATCACAGATCAAACGTTCGCATTAGAGATATCATGTAATTGCACCTATTCTATGGTCGCCTCCCCGATGTACGTTGAGGGTAACATCTGCAAACATGTGAACACGCTGGTGAATTATTAATCCTTTCTGCAAGGCACTGTTCTTTGTAATCTCTCGATACTAACTCTGCCACGTAAGACAACAACAAATACACGTAGCAGTTTAAGGAGTGCAAAGAACCATGCTTTGCAATAGAGGTTTGATAAGTCATCAACGCGTTTAGATGTCTGCAAATGCTCCGCTCAACGTACCGGGACAGGCAACGATACTTGGTTGTGCTATGCCTAGACTTAGCTGGCAAGTCTCTCTCTCTCCTGATATCCTTTAGCATTTTACAATAATGCTAAGGAGATCAAAGTATTATAAGTCAGAGGAATATCGAATATTAATATCCAACTGAATCTATTTGGAAGATGTACGTTTATAAATTTTATTTCGTGCTGTATCAAGGTGCCTTACCTTGTAAGCGATAATTGATCGGCAATCCTTCGGATGGCACATGGGTTGTCTGACGGCATTCTGGGCATTTCACTATCCGAACGACATCTAGGTCGTAATGTTGCCGTGATAAAGCGATGGAGTACTGGGAATAATGAACCTTTAAGAGGACCAACATATAGATTTTGTACCTCAAAAATAAAAAATACCAGCTGCTTATCAAAAAATGGCCCCTTATGTAGAGAAAAAATCAAAAAGGACTTTTGAGTTTCATATTCAGAGAGTTTGTTGATAAGCTACTATCAAGATAGGAGAATCCATGCATTTTCTAGTGGTGCTTGAAGCGAAGATTCAACCTGTCATATCGCTGCCATTGAGACTGCTAGAGGAAAACACTTATAGTGTGTTCACTTTTGAATCTATAAAATGCGAATGGGCCTAAGATGCAGAAAAATCATAAAGCTTCTTATTGTTCTTCTAGGTTTTGAGGTGCTTTTCTGAGTAAGCGAGGTAAGTTATGGCCTGTTCGGAGAGTTTAAAAATTGGTTCGAAGTTTCCTACTATTTGATTAGATTGTCCAAAGTAAACTTTTTGACGCGTATAATAAAATAAACGTATTGTCTGTTTCAAATATGAGAAGAATTATGTGCCACGTAATACAATTGATTCAACTGGCTGAGCTTCGGCAAAGGCGAGGCTTCGTGACCTAATTAAGGCTAGGTAATGATCAGAGAGCACTCGCGCGTGAGAGACGCAGGTGCGTCGCGGGCGCGAGCGGCCTGCCCTGACGGAGCTAAACCAGTTGAATCAAAGATACATGTTTCAAGTAGCTTTTAGCACGATTCGATGGGCGTTCTCTTATCAAATTAATACTTTTGTAAGTTCATATCAATCGCCACCAAAAAGGCACAGTGTTTTTGTGAACAAAAACTATAGAGCTCATTTCCAGTTTGCGGTGAGGAGCATGCAGTTAGTAGCAGAGAGTCCGCAAAAGTTTCTGCTGCAAAAGGTGCACTCACATCATACAAAATCGAGTCTGGTTGAAGGGTAAGAAAGGGGAAATTGCAAACCGTGAAGCACAGAAAGCGAGATAAACAACTGCAGGAGGGGGAACGGAACTTACATACACAATAAGGTTGCCGCCGCCTTGTTAACGGAGTTTATGAGAGGTCATGAACTGGCAGCAACGCTAATTTGCACTCAATGCGCACCGAAAATGAGCTGATTCTGCTCACGGTAACCCCGTCATCATCCTGCAGCCTATGAAACAGGAATTTCTTTGGAATTCAAAGTTTAGTAGTAAAATCAGTCCAATTAGGGCAAAAACTAGTATTTAGGGGTATTCTAACACGCTGATTCCGAATATGTTGATCGTTTTGCTTGAAACCTAGGATTTTCTTTTTTGAATTGAAACATGTTTTCACAAATAAAAATTTCAAAAATTCTATGTAGGGGTTTTCTGACATGCTGTTTCCTAAGAAGCTAATGGCTTCGCTCAAAACTTTGAATATTTTTTCCTTTGAAACTTTGTTTATTTTCCACAAATCCTCTGTGATTTTGGCAAATTTCACAATTAGGATTTTTTGACATGCTGTTTCCAAAAGTTTCGGTTTTATTTTCTTAAGCAAGGCAGATTTTTCCGTTTGTTTTCCAGGTTTATCAAATTTGCAGTGAAATTTCAAAAAAAAAAGTTTGAAATTCAAAATAGAAAAATTTTGAGATTACAAGCAAAACCATCAGCTTTTTGGGAAACAGCATGTCAAAAAATCCTTACATAGAATTTTTGAAATTTTTATTTGTGAAAACAAGTTTCAATTTGAGAAAAATATCCTAGGATTCGAGCAAAACGATCAACATATTCGAAATCAGTGTGTTAGAATACCCCTAAATACAAGTTTTTGCCCTAATTGGACTGATTTTACTACTGAACTTTGAATTCAAATTTCAAATTCTGGTTTCATAGGCTGCAGGATGATGACGGGGTTACCGTGAGCAGAATCAGCTCATCTTCGGTGCGCATTGAGTGCAAATTAGCGTTGCTGCCAGTTCATGACCTATCATAAACTCCGTTAACTAGGCGGCCTCAACCTTACTGTGTATGTAAGTTCCCTCACCCCTGCAGGAGAGACTTGATAGCACCAGTTGATGGCTATTCAACCCAGTGGACAGAGTCTACTATATCACATCAAATTTTGCAAACTCACTAGCTTCTCTATGCATTTGCTGCAGAATGAATGTCCACAGCTTAGTTGTAGAGGCTGCACAAATGGCTCTCGACATATAGGACACTCGGTTAGATTCTGCAACTTAGACTCCCTCGATGTACATGGCACGTTGCTCGCGAGCATCTGTTTATTTCCTGAACATGCAAGGGCCTAGAAAAAATCACTAAAATTGCAAAAGTAAAACTTGTTCAAAGGTGCTAGATAGCAGATTACGTAGGCATTTGCTAGAGACTGTAGTTGTCGACATTGTCAAATATGTGAAAAGAAACGTGAGGAAAATTGATAAAGCAGAGTGAGTTTGGAAATTCAAGCGTACTTTCAAAATGAACAAGAAATAGAAAAATTTTGTTAGATAGCACTGCTTCTAAGCCGAAAGTTATGTTTCTGTCAGATTACACTTAGCCCTTAACTTGCGCAAACATATACTTCATCGCAATAGACATTCATCTATACAATTGCTATATTTTTGCGCTGTTTTAAACTGAATAATAAAAATTGCCTGTCTCTGATGAAGCGATCCTAGGCCGCACATCACAAACCTTGGGAACAGCGGCTGCCCCAAAATTTGGGCGGCAGCTATACTTTCAAAAATTTTCTTTACAAGCTGAAATGATTTTTTTAAAGATTTGTTTGTTCTAATCTTATATTAGGTTGTCCCGAAAGTTTTGTCCGTTTTTTCAAACCATTATAAAACCACGCACAATGAAGATCTGAATGGTTTCAACATGCATTCGATGCAGCTTCTCCTTCTCTTTCTTGTGGTTGCATTTTCAAACTACGACCCAGTATGCTTCTTTTGATAATTGCTAAAATTTTTAACCGCTATTTTTATCTGCTCAAACTTTGGCTAATTTTTGAAATTTTCATTTCGAAGTTTCTGAAAGCTTTGAGCATGGCTTATATAGAGCGATTCTCGGGCTATATGGCGATTTTTTTGGTTCTTTTGTTCTGCTGTTTTTAGCTCCAAACAATCTCTTCGAAGGTCTCAATTTTTGGCAAAGTCATGGAACACACAGCTGCAGCAAAAACATGAAAACTTTCGCAGTTTTTGCGAATTGAAACATGATTCTTACTAAACATCATTTATGCAACATAACCAAGCTTGATTTGCTTTGAAAAAGCAGCTTTTTGGAATTTTCGGGATTTTTACGTGGTAAACATAGTCAAAAAGCCGCGGTTTTCATCAATTAAATAATTATAACAGGCTTGATAAACATTGCCCAAGTAATCTAAAATGTGTTCAAGGTAGCCAAAGGTTTGCTTTATATAACAGTCACTAGTGCCCTTCAAAACATCAGGATAAAAATTGTTAAAATTTAGGAAAGTTTTGGCGTCACCCTAGCCTGCTCAAAAAGCCATGGCGATAATATCGTAAAGACAGGGTAGTTCAAAAAGCGAATACGCCTGTAAGAAAGAGGATAAAAACCTGAACCAAGTGGTACCTAAATCGTCCATGGATTGGTGTTCTGTGAGTTTTAGTGAGCGCTGAAAAAAACGGACAAAACTTTTGGGACAACCTAATATATAGAGCTGAATGTATATATATATATTATTAATTTTGAATTCTTGCCGCCTGCATCACTTCACAAGATGTGAAGCTACAGAACTTTCGGATCAAACTAATGTGTTAGACAGAGACACAAAAACTGCTACAAATACTTGCTAGGTGCTTTAAAAATGTCTCATAGCATTTTATTCACGGCTTTCGCCGTTCATTCATGTCAGTGAAGCAACAACTAGATCACACCAAAAAGGGTACCGCCCTCAAATCTTTTTCGATGCAAAAAATTTTGGAAATCTGGGCAACTAAAGCTCAACTTTCAAATATTTCACTACATACAATTGAAAAGGGAACAAGCTCGATTTGTTGAGCGTACACAACTCCTTGCTGTTTACTTATACTGATTAATTAAATGCACCGGAAATTTTTCTCAAAGTTACTTGGCCACGAGCAGTCGCGTCAATCACTTTCCGCTACCAAACTTGATTGCGAAGAAAGAAGCAATTAATCAGGTAGATGTAGAATGTAAAGCTGTGTTCCCTACCTTCGCGATTCGAGCCATGCTACTAGGTCATGTGATAAGGTCGCTCGCAATTTTTTTGTTTTAGTTTTTTTCTTAATGTTTTGTAAAGCTTTTTTGATAGAAACTTTTTGAGTGGCTGGCTAATTTTTGAGCGCACTAGGAAGAAAATTTTTGGGATGTTTTCTAAAAATTTCTACGGACCCAATTAAATTCAAAAATTTTGGAATTATTGACTGTTTACAGGTGTAAACAAGTCACTTTCACATTTTTGTGAACATGTATGTGACTGTCAAAAATTTTGCTTTCCCATTCTCGGAGGGGGGGGAAGAAGCGCTCCCTCCCCTCGCTTCGCCACAACTTGGAGCAATATATACTGGAGTTGT
Organism: Cylicocyclus nassatus; assembly: GCA_958299035.1. Taxonomy (NCBI): domain Eukaryota; kingdom Metazoa; phylum Nematoda; class Chromadorea; order Rhabditida; family Strongylidae; genus Cylicocyclus; species Cylicocyclus nassatus. Next base: position 44,420,298 of record CATQJL010000316.1, on the reverse strand, counting down.
GACCAAAAGGAGTTTATCAAGTCTAAAGTGGGCTACTCAAGATGGCTTCTGCATCTTGCGCAAGAAGTAATGCCGCTTTTTTGAATAAGCCACATTTTGCTAAAGATTCTAAGGATCTTGGTAACATTGGATGAAGCATTTCACTCTCTTTCCAACGATTGTTCATTGCAACACAATTACTGAGCTTTCGAAGAATTACCAAAATCTGCTATCCACGCTTTTTGAGATGGTCAAGTTTCACAGTTTTTCTGAGCTTTTATATCAACCTCCCGAAAGAGTTCTAATAATGATATGATAGAGGAACCTCAAAAGATACAGTACGGCTTTTTTCTCATTCTCACACTTGCCATAATTTTTCAAAATTTCTCACTATCTTCTCACTTTCACGAAATTTGAAACTTTCAAAATAGCATTATATTTTGTCCCGAAAGTTTTGTCGGTTTTTTCAAACCGCTATAAAACCACGTACAATAAAGAACTGAATGAGTTTCAACATGCATTCGATGCAGCTTTTCCTTCTCTTTCTTATGGTTACATTTCCGAGCAACAATCCTGTATGCTTTTTTGATAATTGTTACAATTCTTCACCCGTCATTTTTATCTGATCAAATTGGGCTAATTTTCAAAAAGTTCGTTTCAAATTTCCGGAAGCGAAGTATGGCACAAAGAGAACAATATCGGCATTATTCGGTTGTTCTTGAATCTTGGCATGAAATCACTTGTAGACGTTCTTTTCGAGTTACACCAAGATTGGTCTAACGATTCTTTTATTGGCTGACGTCGACGTTTCGGCGTTTAACGCCTTCTTCGGAGCCTGGAAAGCCGAAGTCATAAGTGACTATGCAGTCAGACGTCAAGAACAAAGACGAAAAAATCGAAAAGAAGATTAGCCTAAAGAGCAGAATCAGAGCCAAAAACACTTTTACTAACCTTACACGTAGCACAAGTGATAGTCGAAAAACAGACCACCTTATGCCAAACTGTGCCTCAACCTCACTTTTATACGCCCAAGTGACCTGATCTCTTGCAAATCCACAGAGGGATTGATAAGGTGCGAGTTCGGAGGAGATCGCAATGCACTCGTCTTTCCGATTCATTTTTGGATTTTTAGCATCCAAAACGCTTCTAACGTTTTGCGTGATAGGCTTTCGGGCTCAAACGACAAGATTCACTCCAATTTGAACTTCAGCGTTTTTGTGGCGTGTTCTGCGATGTTGCCTCAGAGGTATGGAGGGCTTAGACTTATTTAGCCCATCTAGATGTTCTTTGATACGAACACAAACAGGGCGGCCGGTCTCTCCAATGTAGGTGTCGCCACATGATAAACATATGATCAGATAAATTACTGCTCCTGACACCATACAGCCATCATCTCTGCTATATGGGCATACTACACGGCCTGTGGTCAAACAGATACGATCATATATACGGTTGCGAACCAGTTTCCGCTTTAGTTCTGGCGCGGGATACCGACCATTCTAACGGCCTCTTGCAAACCCGCGCGATGTACGCATCGCCGCACTGCCCTGCTAAATTCATCTGACACAAACGGCAAGCAAAAGGGAATCTTGTCCGCCAGGGAAGCTGGACAGGCCTAGCGCCCACAAAGCTGCGCGATCGCGGTGTACTGCCACGGTACCCGCTTGGTCGAGAAACGGTGAGCCAAAGACAAAGTGAGATTGAGGCACAATTTGGCATAAGGTGGTCTGTTTTTCGACTATCGCCTGTGCTACATCTAAGCTTAGTAAAAGTGTTTTTGGCTCTGATTCTGCTCCTTGGACTAATCTTCTTTTCGATTTGTTTCGTCTCTGTTCTTGACGTCTGACTGCATATTCACTTATGACTTCGGCTTTCCAGGCTCCGAAGAAGGCGTTAAACGCCGAAACGTCGAGGTCAGCCGAGAAAAGTATTGTTACCAATCTTGGTGTGGCTCGAAAAGAACGTCTAAATAGAGCAATTCTCGGACTACAAGGTGATATTTTTAGGTTCTCTTGACCTGCTGTTAGCTCCAAAAAATTATTTCTTCGAAGGTCTCGATTCGCAAATTCATAAAACACGCAACTGCGGCAAAAACATAAAGGCTTTTGAAATTTCTGCGAATTGATACTCCATTGCTATTAACCAATAATTATGCAACATAACCAAGTTTAATTTGCTTTGAGAAGTCAGGTTTTTGGAACTTTTGGACTTTACGTGGTAGAGCCGCGGTTTTTCTCGAATAAAATTATAACGGACTTGATAAGCATGACCCTTGTTATCTAAAATAAGCACGATGTAGCCAAAGATTTGCTCTACATAACAGTCACCAGCGCTCTTCAAAAATATCAGGATAAAAAACTTTAAAATTCAGGAAAGATTTGGCGTTACTGCTGGGCTGCTCAAAAAGCCGTGGAGAAACATTTCAAAGACAGGGTAGATCAGAGAGCAAATATAGCTATAAGAAAGAGGATAAAATTCTGAATCAAATGATACCTAAGTCGTCCATGGATTGGTGTTCTGTGAGTTTCACTGAGCGATGAAAAAAACGGACAAAACTTTCGGGACAACCTAATAAATCAACAGTTATTTGAAAAGCAAATGAGAGTTTGAGGACCCGAAAATCAAATTTCGGATTTTTGGGGTACAACTAAAGAGCGAAGAAAAACAAGAAATATGATGATTTTTCCCCGATGAATCCATGAATCGGGAACAATCAGATAACATACAAGCTGCTCGTCGTTTGATGTTCTGCGATGCTTCAATCAAGTATGGAACTCGGTAGCATTACTCAAAATTCTACTAAAAATATGACGAGTTATCAGAAGGAGGGAAAAAATGTTTTGCATCCTGTATGGATCGCACTGATACATTACTTGGAATTCCTCGGGTGATCAGTGCATAAGTTTATACAAAATCGCAAACTTGACCATTTCAAAAGGCGTGGGTCGCAGATTTAGGCAATTTTCTGAGAGCTCATAAATTGCTGCGAAGACTTTGTGACCGATTTTTTGTCAAAAAAGGATGAAGTGCTGCATCGAATGCTACCAAGATCACTCAGAAAATCTTGCTTCATCAAATGTGGCGCCCGTTTGAATAAAGCAAACTACCCCTGCTGCTTTGCTCTGCTTAATTGCTTCAGCTAGATCGGTGGTTGGAAGGCGGGGATCCGTGATTAGATTAAGGCTAAAAAATGATCAGAGATCATGTTCGCGAGGGAAGAGCAGATTGCGTCGCGAGCATCGCCTCCTAGGTCATGAAACCTCGCCTTTCAGCAGCCAATCTGGCTGAAGTACTCCCAGAACAACCTAATAAAATCCAAAGCTTTTGATTTGTGCCAGGTATCGTATTATCGCTGTCAAAATCTTACATGTCTTCACTTGCTTAATCATTTAACCGTAACATCGGATTTGTTGCACATACATTGTTAAATACATTACTCTCCAATGGCTAGAAAATGAGGACGAAAATATGGGTAATTCTTCGGGGTTTCTGATGCGAAACTTGATACTTTTCAACAATTAACGTTTGTTAGAAGCTGAAATTCTGGTTGTACTTTCAATATGACAACTCCATTTTTTCAATCCCTAGCCATGTACAAGATACAGCAAGCGCATTTAATATATGGATGTGTGATGCAAAAGCCTTTGCTTGAGCAAGCTGGAACGTAAAACTTTTGAAAGCGAAAACTTCTTTTTTGCATTACAAAGTAGCTTATTTCAATTCTAAACTTCAAACCGATCTCCTGTAATTAACCTATTATATATTGTGATTGGATTTATCGCTACGATGCACCATGGGTTTTAGCTGCAGAATAGAGACGCGTCTGCGTGTAACACGAAGTATAATGTTTTTGCTTGCATTTCAGTATCATTCGTTTTTCGAGTGACATTGACAATGTTGACAAGCGCATGCAAGAGTACCTAATCGTAAGATAATGGCTCTCACAGCCGGAGCTTAAGAGTGCAAAGATAACAGGGAAATAATTTGAACTTTGCAGAATCTTGTCTTTCAATGCTTAGTTAGCGTCATCTTGAGATAAATGATTTTCGACTCTCGTAAACAGTTAAATATTATACATAAATCAGATTTCTTATGATTTGTCTCGTACCGTAAATCGTCGCTTCTGCGCTTGAGTTATCATAAGATGAAACAGCGTGTACTTTTATAAGCATTCAATGTTTGCGTTTTCACAATAAAAAATTGCGCATAAACTTGAGAGGGACTATCTGAGTATTCATAAGTAATCAATTGATTCATTCTCCAGAGATGTTTTGCGAAACACGAGCTAAGCATGACAGACAACAATCGAGCTTGTAGTCCGCAAATTTAACATCGACTCTCAGGGCCGCTTGCATTAACATCCCCGCCGGGGAAGAGATCGCAACTTGAAAAAAAATTTCATGTCGTAATGCTCCAGATATCTAGATTTCACGCTATCTACCTATCCGTAAGTATTCCCAGCATCCTTCACTATGAACATATTGAACAGGGGCAAGAAGCTGTACAAGCCGCATTTTTCAGCTTTTTGTATGATTTCCTGACGATCCCCCGGGGCGACCGTCTGTTTTCAAAGTCATTTTCTTTCTTCAAAGTTAATGAATCCCAAAGTTGTATTCCTTATCTAGTACAACAGTGCTAGCATGTTGCTGATAAGAAAAAAAATAATTTTTGGATTCATAAAATTTTCGATGAACCAGAGGTTGAAAGTTGGGGTTTATCGAAAATTTCGATTTTTCAGAAACTCATTTGTTCATTAGCAATATGTTAGCACACTATTGGGTTAGATAATCAGTACAAATTTGGAATGTTTTCATCGACTTCGAAAAAAGAAAAATGACTTCAAAGATTATAGAAGGTCTCCCCCGGGGATAATCAGGGGTCATACAAAATGCTGGGAAATGCGGCTTGTACAGCTTCTGGCTTCTACTCAATATGTTCACAGTGAAGATGGTGGGAATACTTACGGATAGATAGACGGCTTAAAATTCAGATATCGGGAACTTTAGGATTGAGACTTTCTTTAATCTACGATCCCCTCCGCGGTAGGGAAGTCAAGGCATGACGCCCTTAGAATCACATAGAAGCGGAACATTGCAGACACTAAATAGTGTTGTTAAACTTGTTAGCTCTCCATATACGAGCAGCCTTTCAAAAATTTTCGTTGTGAAAAAGCACGCTTTGAGCAGCCACGTCTTCGCCTGTTCTGAACCGTAGATGATAGTTGCGTAATAATTACATGTGTCAGATTTCAAAGAGCTGCCAACATGTCAGGAACAAAATACGATTGAAAAATTGCAAGCGTGCGTTTAAAAACAGTTAATCTAAGCAGCATGGCATCAGCTAAGGCAGTAAAGATCCTACTCGGATAATCGCAAGGGGTAGGCGGACCGCAAACTTGCGGTTTTTTGCAGGCGGGTGACAGAATTTTGAAGTGCTATCGCTTTGGCGGGCGATACTTTCTTTACTGTCGCATGTTCTCGTGCAGCAATACAGAATTTTCTGCGAGCCTTGTTAGATGATTTCTTTGAGCGAGTGCTGGTCAAACCTTCAGCGTGCGCCGGTTTAATGCAGTTTCGGGCTTACGCTGAGGAAAGGTAAGACTCTATATGGTAGAGGTTTTATCGATGGTTTAATTACCCGCTTAAGGTGATCAAAGCGGGCATGTGCCCGCCCAGCGGGTATATACCCGCTTTTTCTTTCCCGAGTTTGGGGTATTTCCGTTCAGTGGGAAGTACCTATGGGTTGTGCTGTTCTTCACAGAGGACCTTGCGGCCCTCAACAATTTTGCATACTCTTGCGGAAATTCCACGAGAATGTAGCCGTTGCGCCGCAACTAATCTATGAAAAAGCTGCTATTACTTTTTGAGCGTTCTTTTAGAAAATAGCCAATATTCTTGAAAATATCTGCAAGAGTCCGCGAGAAATCAGCGAACTAATTTTTCGAAGCCCGATTGCCTATAAATCGCATGCCGCCTACCCCGGAAAAAATTTCTGTGTACTTTAATCAAGCACAAATACCCTGAACTGTGTTTAAAAAAAACATAATGGGATAATGAACGTTTCTGAATAATTGTGCTGGAATAAGAAGGTTTAAGTTTTTTTGCAATGATAAGTCAAAAGTGCTTGCGATACAGATACCTTGCAAAGCATCATAGGCAAAGATATATTCGCAATTTCGAAGCAAAAATTGCTTCTCAAAAATGCCTTGTACAGCTTACTGAGATTTGAATATACAGTATTCTTTATAGTTAAAATCGAATATTCGTTTTTGAATAATCGATTCGAAATATTCTATTCGCAATCATTCATTTGATGACTGCATAAATAAAAAGGCCTTCATTCGAATATGTCGTTTACTCTACAACTCGGAAAGTGATTTAGACTATTCGAATATACGAGAAGTTACAGAAATCGATTATACGATTATTGCGTTCGAATTTTTGCAGCTATTTAGTTAATCGTCCATTAGGATAAATGAACATTCACTCCAGCTCGGTTATTCGAATATCCAAAGTTCGACTTTTGAAATGTGGCATATTTGAATATTTGAATGCGAATAATATGAAAAACTGAAAACTGAACAACGTTCGTTCGTTCAAATATTTTACGAAATTCAATTATTCGATAATCATTGTTCGAAAAATTATTCGAAATCAATTCAATATGCGTTCATTCGAAGAAAATTTGCGTTCGAGACAGCTATAGTATCCCTACTGTGACAAACATATGCACAACAAGTTTATCTTTGCAAGTGTGAAATCGCTAAGCGCACAATGCTATCGTTCGAAAAAGTTAAATCAATTTGACTTCTTAGCCGTCAAGTTTACTGGAATGTCTCGCTTTTGACATACCTCTTGCAGCAGAAAAGGTCAACTGCGTAAAGCATTTAACATAAAAATTTCAAGATGAATGTGGCTGATGTGTTAAGCTTCTGCAAATGAAAAGTCGACAGTCGAACAAAAAAGATGTAACGCTAACAAGTCTTTTAAAACTCCGATATTGCAGTCGCATTTCACATGGACCAAGAAAGCCCGTTGTGCAGCAACAGAGTTATTGCTAAACTAGGTATCCAAACAATATCAACTTTGTGATTATTAAACTATAATAGTGATGTTCAAACATTTTGACGAGCGAAAGGGCGTTGCGTAAGAATACCTGAATTTTATCTAGATGCGAGACTATTCAGCAAAAAAGGCTCCACGCATTCGCTGATAACGCGAGCGTCTAACAGTTCGATATTGCAGCAGGTCTTGCTTTGGGAATGAACATTACATGTAGAATTTGTGCTATGACGTGGACACTGCATGACATTGATCCTATGTGTATTCGGACTTTTTGTATAATAATTTCCATTCTAGCTCTTTCAATGTTTAGCATTAATCAGAATTGATGGACAAAATTTAAAACCCACAACTTGAATAAACTAGGAATACGACTGAATGATAAGTTGACTATTACCGAAAATCTGATAATTGAAACCGCTGTCGCGAATTCTAAATGATAACCTTTGTTCATTTAACAGTCAGCCATATTCATTTACCAACAAGGTTGCCCGGCTTTGCTCGATTTTCAGCAGCGTATTAGAACTCGCCATTTTCCCCACTGCTGCTTGCCCCTCTTGTCTTTTTGAGGCATCTACTTGTCCTCTTCTCATGGACCAAATCCAGCCTTAGAGCTCAAAGTTTGCGCAATTTGGTGAAATCGACAAAAGTTTTCTAATCATGCTCAATAACCCCATTGTGACTTTCCCAACTTCGTAACTCAAAGTCTGCAAGAAATTCAGCGATGAAAGCAACCAATAATTCCGAGATTAGTATTGTATTCGTAATCACCATGCTCGATTACAATCCGTACCATTTAGTCATTAGCTCAAAGTTTACAGAAATCGATGTTTTCGATATCGATTAGTAAGAAAAGCAATCTATCACACCCGTCCGTTCCGAGGCGTTAGTGTGCAAAGTTTCGAAATGAAAGATGATTCTCTCGGGATCCCCAGGGCACACACAATATAATGAAAGTCTGGAATAGTATGACTAGTACTCTAATGCGCAAATATCGGGGTATGAGAACCTTCACCCAGGAAAGATAAGAAAGATATTAGAATAGCGAGATATGTCGCATCCCCTCTCATATTTTCTCTCCTCCCTGCGAGGATGTGCGTGCATGAGGGCGTAAGTCTGTTTCCCTTATCTAACAATTTTGTGGATGAGACTATAAGGTATAAATCTTTATATTGCTAAAAGGCCGCACTATAATAGAAAAGCAATTTTTATGCACGATTGCTATGCTTTTTAGATTGGTCACCTCGACTTCCGATCATTCTTTTGTGAGTTGAAATTCGTCTCTTTCTCAAACGCAAATTACTCTTTGTTTCGTCTTCAAAGTAAGCTTGCGCTTGAAAATCTCCCATTTCTTTTGAAAAATAATATCAGCTGGACAAGAATTGCTTGTTATTATGATGTTAGATTGCCAGGAAAATAGTGGCTACATTTGCTTGCTATAGAACCGGAATCAGGCAAACCTCAAAAATGCTTGGTACAGAAAGCGTGTACAGCGAAAGCGTGTGACCATCTTTATTGTGCGAAGGCAAATCATCAAAGACATATTTATTGCATTTGCAATCAGTAGCATCAGGCGGAATGTAGAGCGGAAGTGGGGACACGAGGTGGACCGTGGACCACGGAGCAGCGGATAGGTGGCCGTGTCGGGGACGAGGAGCCGGTCGTTCGGGACAGTTGTCGATGGTCGAAGGACTGCCCAGTTCGCCGTCTTATCCGCCTAGAATATGTTGAATCAGCGTGGAACAACATAGCTGCGAAAGAATGCATAGCGCACAGCGCTGCTCTCATACTCTCACAACTCTGGCGTCTTACTATCAAAACTCTCAACTCTTCACACCTCCATTGTTTCCTACAAGTCCGTCCCGGACTTACTAGAATTGCGGGTCTGAAATTAAGAGAAAACGCTCACCTTTACGAGACATCAGGAAAAGTAATGATTCAACTGATTCAGCGGGAATGGCGTTGATTGATGCGGCCCACTTCAAAACTCTATGCCAATGTGGCACCAACTGGAGATTCTGGGCGTTTCCGAGAATGAACTGAACTGCCCTTCACGGCGGCGAGATGCTGCAACATCATGCGTTGGTAATCATCAAAAGACTCCGTCGTTGATTGGTCGACTTCTGTCCGTGTTGTGAGTAAAATTACTATATCGCGCTCTCGCCCTTGGATCGAGTGCACGGTGATTACTTCCACGTTGAGACGCCTGGCCATCTTACCAAGCCTTTTCAACTGTTCCCGATAAAATGTGATGATGCAAAGCGCGTCGGAAGCGATGCCTTTTGCGAGTAAGCGCTCGATTAGATTCCAACAAACGCGAGCCTCCGTGTCGTTGTAAGCGATCTGCTGGGCGCGCGTGAAGCCGTTGACGCGAAGTCGATGAACATGAATGGCGTGGTAGTATGGGGAAAGCGCATTGCATTGAGGAGAAGTTGCCGGTCCTGGCGACTGATGCAGCTCGTTAAGGTTCCTTCGTAAGCGACAAAGTTCGGCAGCTCGATGAGGTGTGGGTGGACACGAAATGTGCTGAGCAGATTGACGACGGGAACGGCCCGCGCCTTTGACACGATAGACATGATGCTCTTCACCCCATACCGGACCGGGTTCGGTGAACGAGGGCAGAGTACGTGCGGTTCCAGTTGATGTACAATACCGATCATAATTCGTCAAAAAAGTCGCCGGAGTGCGGCGCACTCCGCCACACTCCGCCGCACTCCGGCGCACTGCGCCGGACTCCGCCACACTCCGACGCACTCTAGCGCACTCCGCCGCAGTCCGCCACACTCCGACGCACTCCGGCGCACTGCGCCACACTCCGCCACACTCCGACGCACTCTAGCGCACTTCGCCGCATCCGGCGACTTTTTTGACGAATTATGAGCGGTATTGTATATCCCCGATATACACGTGGCGAAGTTGGGGTAACCGCATAGCTATTGCTCCCATGCAACGCCTCGTCGCCGATCAGCACCTAAAAGTCTGCGACATGCGACTTGAACGCACCTCCCGGAGCCGTGATGTTCAACAGAGAAGAAGTTGTTGCCAGGAGGATGTGTGGGGTGTGGAGCCGAAAAAGTAGATTTATCATCTTTTTGACGTTTCGCGAGACGAATCTTTCTGATATTACGAGTGATTGCACGAACCAACCTACATATTCTATCTGCAAACGCTGCTGTGGACTCACCTGCCTCTTGCTTGCATCCCGCTAGAGCCCTGCGCGTCATGATCCGGAGGTGTGGTCCTTCGTAATAGTTCTTGAGGTGGACTACCACCGTGTCGTAGTCCTCACGCTGCGCCGCCGTGAGTTCGTCAACCTTTTTCCTGGCCGCACCATCGAGAGACAATCAGGTAAGAAGCCTTGAGTTCCGGTGGCAATGGGGTTGGGCGGGTATTCTGAATGTCCTCGAAACGACGGAGCCAAACTAAAAAAGGAGTAAGGTCCCACCGTTTGCACAAGTGAAATAGGTAATCTTTGGTGTAAGCCTTTCAGGAGTACATGGAGATACTTGTGAATCCCGTCAATCCTCTGCCCTACCGCGCTGAACGAATCGTTGAGATCCTGCAATAACGAAGAATTTACGTCATTGACCTGCTTAGCCAAAGCCGATGTTGCCGAAAGAGAGTCCTTCTATGCGTCCGATATGGCTTGTGCCGTAACATCTCGTAGCTCCTTGGCTTGTGACCCTTTGACGAGGAGTCATCTGAAAGACTGACTAGCGAAGTAGCAACTTTCGTTGCGTACTCGCATAGCTGTGAGGTTGAAATCGGTACAACCGCCCCAGAGTCAGAAGAGTGGGTACGAGAGCGAGTTACAGGACCCATACAGATGTAGACAAGATGAGTGACTGGCACGAAAGCGAAAGGATGTATAGCGCCCAAGGTTCCGTCCCTTAAATACTTGGAAAAATCAGATAAGCAGAAAGGCTTCTTGTTTTGTTTTTGTTTTCTGATAGCCTGCTGATAGGGGGAAGAGGTTCTCATGCGCTAATGCAGGTAGTGGTATGGAAAGCTTTGCGCGAAGATACGAATGGAGCGCGATGGGAAAAATAACGAATTCTTGAAAGGTTCCCATGCTTTGCGGCTAAGAAAGTAAACATCGGCAAGGTCTTGCGTGATATACTGTTCGATGCGTAACGTCAACATCCCCGATGGCTGCAAGATGGTAGAACATGAGCGGGATTGGGGAGATCGCGAAACTAGATATGTTGATAAAGGGCTACAGAAAATTTCTCATGAGCTCTGTCGCGTGAGAATCGCACGCAAAAGATCTTCTTGATAAGCTATTTCTCAAGCTCGCAAAAGTGTAAACATCTGTAAACATAGCGCGGCTTTAGATTTTGTGGCAAAGCATGATACTAATACTTTACTAGAAGATAGTTACTGATGTTTGCGCCTGAGCGATGTCGAAATTGACTTGAAGGAAGCTATTTGAGAAAGAGGATTTGGTGAACTGCTACTATGAAGGACCTCGAAAGGAGGAGGGAGGATAGTCACTTTGCTGGAAGGAAGCGTTTGAAAATGTAAAAGTGCAGAACGATCGTGGTAATAGAATCGGTAAATCGAAAAAACTTACCTGTCGATGGAAAAAAAACAAAAGAGAAAAAGCTAAACTCGGCTTCCAGCCAAAGCGGTTTTTATCGGGAACCACCCACTAACTACTTACCTTTACTACGCGCTCGGAAACAATCCTCAGGGAGCCATGCTAACCTGGACACCATCGAAACAGATCTTCGGGCCCGGACGCACAAACCAATCATCGGGAAGCTCAACTCCACCCGGACACCAATACTTCATCGGGGAGCCTCGCTCACCATGGACACGTACAAACCAAATACCTTAACCTCAGGGAGCCAAGCTCAATCTGGACACGAACAAATTCACAACTCTTCGACACCGAAAGAAAAAACAAATTGGGTACATAGAGGTAACTTGAAAAGAAACAAAGCTAGTGCTAAAACTAGGACTAAAAAGCTCAATCACCTTCTCAGGTCGATCCCATCCGTCACGCAGGTCCAATCGCTGCTACCAGAAAGCCTGTACAGTGAAAGCGTGTTGTCTTCTTTATTATGCGAAGAAGAATCATCAGTAGAAACATTTATTGCATTTGGAACCAGAGCATTATGCAGGATGTGGAGCGGGAGCGGGGACGCGACGTGAGATCGTGGCCCATGGCAGCAGCGGATAGGTGGCCATGTCGAGGACGAGAAGCTGGTCGTTGGGACCCATCGTGCCATCACTTGGAGTCCTCGCGACTTGTTATATATCCTTGCACTATCAAAGCTCGACATCGCCGAGGGCATGGGAATCGCTGCTCTCATAACATGAACGATGGCATCCTATGACGCAACACTGTGAGATTGCAATGACTTTTTACTACAAAAATGCTGCTTTTACACTTCCCCCATTTCCTTCAAGTCCGTCCCGGACTTCAAAGACATGGGTAGAGCAGCAGGAAAAGAAAGGGAAACTAACCATCTTGTAGATAGAAGGGAATTATTTCAACCTCTCTCCGCCATGGTTTCTTAGATATCGAGCATTATTGAGGTTCACCACGGTGAGATTGTAGATGGACTGTGAACGAGCGAGATAGCGTACCATAACTAATTTCTTGTAGCCGTATATATCAAAAGTGTGTCCACGAATTGTGGTGTTCATAGATGCGGTGACAATCACGGGACAAGTTGCTGCTAAGGATGCAGCTATCAAAACGCACACTATCGGTGAACTGATGTCAAAAGCAGCTTGCATTACTGCCAGTGGGAGCAGCTCAATTTGAATGCTGTTGCAAGATGCTAGTCGTGCTTTAGTTGAACTCAGGGGCTTCAACTATGGGATGAAAAGGTTTTTCAGCGGGATCGAAGAAACCCGGATCGGTAGCATTGGCAAAGTTAGCGCACGAACATCATAAGCGGCGTCCACGACAACATGCTGAAGGGATAAGCTATTTGTAGACGCTGAATTTGAGGTGATATCGTTATATTTGATATGATTTTTTTGATATCGGTTCAAAAACAAAATTATCCATTCGGAACATAGGTACACACATACATCCAGACATGCAGACTTACAGACATACAGACATACAAACGGACGTTCAGCATTATATAAAACTTTATATACAATAAAAAACAAAAACAAAGAAAGAAATTACCTATAAATTATCTGGATTATCTAATTACCTTCCGTTTCGTTCCTACTCACTATACGAAAATTAGGCAAAGTATACGATCTTTTCGGAACTCATCAGTAGTGAAGGAAGATCGTAAGCTAATAATTTATGAAGAAGAAAACAGAAAAAAAAGAAAAACCCAAAAATTTACTTATAGCTTAGATAGCTGTGTTAGCAGTCATCCACTTGCTATTGTTATTCGTAACTAATGCTCTCTGGCAATCTATTAGGTTCTCCCGAAAGTTTTGTCCGTTTTTTCAACCTATCGTAAAAAAGCGTGGAGCGAAGTTATAGAAACGCTCTGAGCACGACCCGACGCATCTTTTCCTTCTCTTTTTAACTGTGATGCTCTCATGCCGATTATTCTTTTGCTTACTGAGATAAGGGCCAAAATTTCGAACCCGTGGTTTTTACTATGTCCAAGTTTGGCAATTTTTCACAATCTCCATTTTCAACTTTTGGAAGTCCTTTGATAGCGCTCAGATAGAGTAAACAGAGGGCAATGCAATGCAATTTTTTGGCTTGTCCAGCTGGCATTTCAGTATTTTTTGAGATAATTTTTTCAAAAGTCTTCACTTTTGGGAAGTCCCAAAATACAGAAACGCCTCGAACACTAACAAATCATCGGATTTTGAGGCTTTCAAAAATCAGTTACGATTATTCACTACTAGATGGCAAACCCGGCTCCGCCCGGGACCAAACTTTGCACACATACACTTCGGGGCAGGGAGCGTGTCATAGTCCACTTTTTGTTATCGATCGATGTCGATTTTACCGATTTTTTGCAAAATTTGAGCTAGGGGGCTGGGATTTTGCACAGGGGGGTAATCGAGCATGCTGATCAACCCCTCCGGGGTGATCAGCATGCTCGATTACCCCCCTGTGCCAACTTCCAGCCTTCTAAAAATCGATAAAATCGATATCGACGATAACGAAAAGTAGCCTATGACACGCTCCCTGCCCCGAAGTATATGTGTGCCAAGTTTGGTCCAAATCGGTCCAGAAATAAAGGCCCGTAGTAGACTACCGCCAGGACATCTCCCCTGAGGCGGACCGGAGTTGATATCTTGGCGCCTCAGTCCAGCATCCGGCGGGCTATTGATCTGGATGCAGATCGCTTCCTGGACATTATAATCAAGTGCGCTCTTGAAAAAAGAACCACTTGAGCTGGTTTGGTTAAATGGGTAAGCCATTGGAATTACACGCGCGCGGCCGTGGTTCAATTCCGCCTAGCGACACAACTTTTGCTGCATCGCCGGGCAATCTTTGATAGCGGCCACTATCCAATCGATGATGACCGCTATCAAGGATTTCGCCTAGCAAACGTAAAGATAAAACAAAAAAACATTTCGTTACGAAAATTTTGCGACAAAACGAAATGGTTGCAACGTGAATTTAATAAAATGAACAGCTGAGTACTCGTTTTGGACAGCTTTAAAAAAACCAGTTAAGTTTACAAAAAAGAGAAGAATTTGTTTTTTTCTGTCTTACTCGCCAAAATCAGCTGTTCATCGATCCTCTCCTTTTCGGGCGCGGCTGTGCAACTTTGCGCCGATTTTGTCCGCAGTGTTAGGCAAATTGCTGTGTATCGTAAGTTACTCAGGAGCAACTTACGAAGATTTTCTCTGCGTTTCCTCTTTAGCACACTATTTCTGGACATCATCGCTCATATCATCTCCCATGACCCGGCAGGGAGATCATCTCCCTGCCGAACTTCACCTGAGGCTCACTTCTCAGGTGAAGTTGCATCCCTATAGCACGGGGAAATGGGCGGTCGTCATTTTACTGACAGAACCTCACATGAAGGTCTCAGGGGAGATAATCTCCCATGACTGAGCTTTACTACGGGCCAAAAATTTCTATTCCGCACATACGTACAGACAGACATACATACAGACAGACATTCAACTTTATATATAAGATTTTTAAAAGCGACTGAGCGTTTACCGCTTCGAAATATAAGATTTCGTATTTTACGGTACATGCCGGGGCGGGGTCAAATTCAATAATTGTGGAAATTTTATCGCTAGAGACCTCACAAATTGGACGAAAAATACACTCACTGAAAAGAGGAAAAAAAAGCTGCATCTAATGACACCTTAGTTGTGCGTCGTTTTATGTTCTATGGTTCACGGCATCACCAAAAGTGGAATTTGATAGCATCAGAAAAATAACTCTAAAAAATTTTCAAGGCTAGCTATAGATGACGCAAAATTGCATTGCATTGCCCGTTGCTTACTCTACCTGAGCGCTATTAAAGGACTTCCAAAAATTGAAAATGAAGATTGTGAAAAATTGCCAAACTTGGACATAGTAAAAACCACGGATTTGAAATTTTGGCCCTTATCTCAGTTAGCAAAAGAGTAATCGGCATGGAAGCATGACAGTTAGAAAGAGAAGGAAAAGATGCGTCGGGTCGTGCTCAGAGCGTTTCTCTAACTTCGCTCCACGCTTTTTTATGATAGGTTGAAAAAACGGACAAAACTTTCGGGACAACCTAATATAATGGATTAGCAAGCTTGTTGGAAACTTTGTAGAAAAAAAAAGAAAATAACAACTCAAATAACAAAATTAGAAATAAGGAGAGTGTAATAAGAAAAAGACTCAGTTGTTGCATAAGAATTTGAATTCAAATTACTCGCGCGTGGCAACCGGTAAGGTGGGTTATCATAGGAGCACGTTATACATATTTTTATCATATATACTTATTTATCAAACTATAAAATTCAGAAATTACACTCATTGTCATTTTGTGTTTATTATTGTGTTTTGTGTTCAGTAATTTGAGTAATATGTTTATATTAGGTTGGCGAGAAAGTTCTTCCGCACCATATTCAAAAATTCATAACTTCTGGTTCTTTCAACCTATTTGCGTGTTTTCATTTTTATCTGAAAGAGCAAGTCATTCTCTTCATAGCGGTATCGCGATTTTCTACTGAGCATATACCGCATAGATATAAGCGGTAGAGGAAAATTACTCAAATTTTGAATTTTCTGTTTAGGGTAATAAAAAATCTAAAACTTACAGTAAAAATTTGAGCAGTCAGCATTATAGGTTTTTTCATCAGCTCTTTCTAAGTGTGCAAAGTTTGTGGTGATTGAGTGTTTCTATGAAAAGTTATGATTTTCCTGAAAAACGCCAAAATAAATCCAATTTGCTTTTTTTTTGTATCTCGAAAATCATAACTTTTCATAGTAACGCTCAGTCAGCGCAAACTTTGCACAGTTAGAAAAAGCTGGCAAAAAAACCTATAATGCTGACTGTCCAATTTTTGCTGTAAGTCGCAGATTTTTTATGACCCTACACAGAAAATTCAAAATTTAAGTAATTTTCTTCTACCGCTCATATCTATGCAGTACATGCTCAGTAGAACGTCGCTAAGATAGCGCTTCGAAGAGAATGACCTGCTCTTTCAGACAAAAATGAAAACACGCAAATTGGTAAAAAACCAGAAGTTGTGAATTTTTGAATATGCTGCGAAAGAACTCTCGGGCCAACCTAATATACAGGGTGTCTCAAAGTAAGTACACACTTTTCAATCGTTAATATCTATCTTCCCATTGGGTCTTTTACCGCCATTCAAAAACGATTCTGTAGAAGAGGCTTCACTTAGACAGTCGAAGGGATACCTCCGGCGGGCAAATGGCAGTCTGCCACTTTGCGCTCTGGAGCGCTCCGGAGCCCTTCCATTTCACCCATTTTGGTGCTTCGGAGCTCTTCCAAATTTGGCGCACCTCTGGAGCAGAGATTTGCGCGTTCCGGAGAGGTGTCCCATTCGCCTGCTTGAGACGTCACCGTGACGTCACGGTGAACGAATGGGATCCCTCTCCGGGACGCGCAAATCTCTGCTCCAGAGGTGCGCCAGTTCTGGGGGAGCCCCGGAGCAGCAAAATGCGTGAAATGGCAGGGCTCCGGAGCGCTTCAGAGCGCGAAGTGGCAGACTCGCGCCATTTGCCCGCGGGAGGTGTCCCTTCGACTGTCTGAGTTTGAATCAGCAGTTTGAACGCGAAGTAGCGCCGGAAGCGCCCAACAGCACAGCCTCGCTAGTAGATAGAGCTTTGAAATTTGGCGATAAGCTCGAGATCATCGAAGTTTTTAGGCATACACGACAAATTGATATTAATCTAGCTATTATACCACGAAAAATTTGTGCTATGTGTTTTAGCTATGCAAAGTGGGAAGGACACGTGAAAGTCTAACTTATCCTTTCATAGAATATAGAATTTTAGAGTCCCAAAGTGTTTTTGAAACATTTTTGAGCGGATCTCCTCTAATTTATCGACACATATTGGCAGAACAATAAGTGGCCAGCTACATAGCGAGTTTATTAATCATAGGATCATCGGGACGTTCATCGTGAGTCACATCAAAACAAACTTTTGATCCCAAAAATTAAGCTGATTTCGAATATATGTCTCTCTTGGTTCATGTGTGATTATCAGCGAAGTTGTGCTGTTGGACGCTTCCGGCGCTATATCGCGTTCAATCCGCTAATTCAAAGGTGTCGCCGATGGTACGGAATCTGCGTGTGAGAAATCCGTAAGTTTTCGAACATATACAAACTTTTTGTGGTGGAAAGCAAGAAGTTACTAGGTTTGACTTCGAGATTCAGGTAAATCAAACTGAAAACAAAATTAGTGCTTATTCGAGCAAAAATTTGAATGCGCAACTAGGATAAAGTCAATTTTAGTAATCTTTCTAGCCCTCGAATGGAACAATAATAAGTGTAAGGGCACTCCGCGCAATAAATGCTTTCAATTAAACTATACCTCGCTCAGCGCTGGCTCATTTGAGCTAGGAAAGCTTAACAACTGATTTTATCCTAGTAGCTCATTAAGTTTTTGCGCGTAACCCTCGTACATCCCCGCTCAACAGTGCTCCGCTGAAAATAAAAAATATTAATCAGCGTTTTAAGCCCTTTAAAATAGTGTGCATCTCATCTGGAAAGCTCAGTTTGACTAATTATTCTTTCCTTGTCAGTACCGCTCCCTCAGTGATGTAACGCATTTTATTTCCAATAGCTCATAGATTGTTAGATACTATAAAACTTAACTATATCATAAGCTACCAATCTTTTTGTTGGTAAGCTAATCGTAAGAAGAAAATTCTCGCGATTAAATGTTAAGCCGAATTACTGGAGGAAAGTAGTTTGTTCTTGGCATGGTCTTTGAAAAGGACAAAAGTTCTCAATTCGGGCTATTCTCGCACATAGGTGCGATAGGGGGAGCAGGGTCCCCTCCAGGTGAAGGGGGTTTTGGCCTACTAGTTGCTGGCAGATCTTGAAATTTTTACCCATAGATTACTTTCTGTCTATGTCCTATAATCTCATTCTCGTGGCGATCCTCTCACGTCAGCCTTCTTCAAAAACGTCACATTTCACGCTATCACGCCCACTGGGCAAACATTTGCAGGCAGTGGGCTTAGCAGAATCTCTGAAGCTGTTGCGTTCTTTGAACTTACCTACTCACTGATTTTCTTACAGCCTTGTTCATCAAGTTTTTTTGTAGCTTTGGAAAACTAGGAACGATTGAACTACAACCTTACTATGTTGTATAAAATAAAATTACTATAAAAAAATTTGAGTAAGGCTTTTCAAAACAGATCTTGTATAAGAAGTTGTAATATGCCATCTGCCAACTGGTGCTCCTTCTAAATTTTTCTCCCCGGATGGCAAAGAATTTCCAGAAAAACAATCCGTGGCAGCTGTAACTGAACTTTTACTTTATTGCGAGACAATAATGCGTACAAAAGTATACGCTGCTTTACATAACTTTGAATTAAGCTATCGTTTCGCCTCCTCTAGCAAAATGAGCACTACTCTGGGTGAAAAACAGACTGCAAAGATATAAAAGAACTGCTTGCCATTGAAGAATTTTGCCGCTCCTGTAATCTCTTTGATGTGAAAATCTGCCTCCGAATCAAAAAGTTTCCTAATCACTTTTTACTGTTAAATTCATATCTAATACTGCATTTTTTCGGCTATTATTTTTTATTTTTATTTTATATTAATATTTTCGGCTATAAGCATCTTGCTCATACATCAGCATATCCGAGTGCAGAATGAAACAACATTCCAGCTCTATGCGACCTTCAAGCAATCAGAATGCGTTTTGCAAGAACAAAGATTTACAATTGATGATTGTGTTCCGATTTTCTCCAGACTTAGAGCAGCGACCGCTTTGGTATACGCTCTGATTAGTCATCTCTAGAATTATTTCTCGTACTTATGCACAAGTGCAAAGGAACTCAAGCGCAACAACAGCACTTAGAACTTGCAGTATAGAATTACGAACGATGCATCAGAGTAAAATCTTCTCTCATTTCACACGAATTCTGCGACAAATGTTCTTGAAAGCCGAAGTTTCTAATTTTGTAAAACACGTCACCGAGGATATCTGAAAAACATTTCCCTCACACTTAATTTCATTGCGAGCGCCTACTCACACATTCACTTGAGCCGTCTTTTTTTCTTCAAGAAGTTCCTATTTTGAGTCAGCTCTTTAGTGGAAATGCACCACGCATCTGTTGCATTCCCATACCTTGCTCCGAAATGGACAACTAAGAAATGTTTCTTCTCGCAAATAATAAAATGTATTCAAAATAATTTGTTCTGCAAACTTTGTATCAATATCGATATCAATTTTGCAAAACCATCAATTATGCACTAACAGGTGCCACTTGAAGTGAGTGTTACATTCGAGGATTATGGAAAAAATTGTTGTTGTGCTAAAATTACTCACCGATGTTTTTGCCCTTGACATTATAAAGTTACCTGCTCATATTAATTAAGTGGATATGATTGAGCTTTTTTCATAAAGTTTGCTCTCTCCATGCTCAAACTTCTGTGTGGAGCAGGGCTCGCCCCGATTTTCTGGTTGGAATACGCTCAGCCCATTAGTGCCATTGTTAAATACGCTTCGTGTTTTGAGTTTATCCTCTCCAGCATTACTAGCATTGTCTAGTAATACAGCCATAAAGGTTTTTGCATGATTGTCTCTTCCGTCTTTCGGCCATGAATTATTAAAGGGTGACTGTTTAGTAGTATGGTTTGTAATATCAAAATGTAGAAGTCAGAATATGTGCGGAAGCGCATTTTGGGAAGTACAGGGTGTCCTAAAGAAATGTGTCTACTGTTTGATTATTAATAATTCTCTTGTCATAAATTTGAATCAAATGAATTGAATCAATTGAATCAATCAACCAATCAATTGAATCACAATTTCCCAGATTTTTTCCAAACTACTTTACTCAAAGTGGCTTCATTTGCTGCAAGTTCCTACCGTAGTCGTACAGTAATGAAGAAAGATTCTTGATTCGCTTTAAACCGTAAGTCTAAGTTGAAACCTGCTCTATGAAGTGGTACCTAAATTTTATAAAAATCCATCATGACAAGAGATTATGAGGAAGCAAACAGTAAGCACTTTTTTGGGATGTATTGGATACCCTGTACCCCCTCTTAATTTTTGTGAAACCTTTTTCATTTTTTTTCTAAAACTCTCTAGAACCTTTGGTAGACTCAAATATTCGGCTCATATGCATAATGGAAAATGACTATCCATTCTCATCAATTTTATCTAAAGGTATGGGTTGAGTAAGTGTACAGGCGGTCTTGTTGTAGCACTTGAATCTCCTTTTTTCTTTTTGTTTCAAAATCTCACTCTTATTCTACTCTCCTTGATTTTTTGTGTCTTTCCGTGGACACAAAAACTACTAATAGTCGGTTCGAAAGTCTAGGCTTGGCACTAGCGCAAATGGCGCTTTGCCAAAAATAATTCGGAAAACTTTTAGAAAAATCAAAGTTGGATTTTTCAGGTTTTGTATATACTGGAAAGCCACGACCCTATAGTTGAAGAAAACGAAAAAATCCTTAGAATTTCATGAAGGTATCCCCTTCAAGTGTAGCAAATCTTATGTTACGACCTAATAATTTTCGCATTAGCAACGGCTTGTGGACTGCTCTTCAAGTTTCGAGCGGAAAATATTCAGCACCTCTACATTCGACCTCTCTTTAGCAAGAAGAGCAATTTGCTTTTGTTCTTGAAACGCTTGGATTCATTTACGCTGGCATTCCCATACAACGTTGCTTGGCGATAATGTCATAAAGCTTTCCTGTTATTGTCAGAGTTTTCTTTTTTGCAGAGATAACTATGCATACCTTTAGAAATACCATATTCTATGCAAATTGGTGATTTGCTGCATATGTTTAGATCACCCATAACTCAGCTCTTATGCCATAAAACTACGAATCACGAAGTAACACGAAGTTTGATTTTTTGGCGCACTTTTGTGTATAACAATAAACAACAAACAATAATTTAGATGTACTATTCTTTCAGGAACGTCACATTATTACCACCTACATAACCACCCTATTCTACATTATCTTTCACTTTTTCTTGTAAGAAAGACTTAGTCGGAATTGTTTCCAAAACGCTACAAAAAGACTGCCATTTCATCCTTTTCTTCAACAACTTTTAACAACACTGGCAACAAAATGTAGATTAAGTTGTCAATTTTTTGTTCTGCCATCAATTTTGTATCGTTTCCGCTAAAGAAATTTTCTGATTGCAGGCACCTAATGAGTTTTTAATGATAAAGACATTATCATTGAGTGGATTTCATAAAATCAGCTATTGACTATACGATCGACGATGGACAGCTGTCGTTATCGGTGATGTATGTGATTACCCGATGCGATCACCAGTTCCACTCCCGACCAACTGTTGTTTTCTTTTCGTTTTTTTGCGATAAATCCTACCAGCAAAACTTTGCAATCAAAAAGTTCTGCTTTAACTCTCTTGACCTTCCCGTGTAAGCGACATTTTTTTTTAAATGGCGCACTTCCTGTCTTTCATCGACCTTTGATCAAAACCTTTTCTTATTGTTCTAGAAGGCAGCATTTTATTCGATCCTTTGCTTCTTTCAGCTCAAGCACATTCGAGAGGGCTAAAACTGACGTTTCTCAATACATAGAGCCCATGTCAGATTTCTTACAGCACTTGATGTCAACTTATGGCTGATAGAAGTATTTGCCTTGTCTTGCGTTATGAATGGCATTTCTCATGAACAGCGCTAGTCTATAGATCATTTTGACGAGCTCTAAATCTTCCAAAGCTTATAGTTGTCCATTCGTTAAGCCAGTAGGAATGTGAAAAGTGCAGAGAAAGCAAGCTGGCTGGACTTGAGTAAGCAGCAGAACACTTTTTTCACTACTTTTTTCACGACTAGCAGAATTCTAAAAGGAAGTTAAAAAGTTTTTTCTTGTCATTGCGGTAACATCCTTTCATCATAACTTCTGTCGTTGGACTGATAAAAAGTTCTTTAAATTTGAACGCAGATATTCCTTTGAGCGTTTTTGGAAGCAAGCGGACAAATTAATTAGCAAAAAGTCAAAAGCAGAGTTTGATCACTGCATTGCCTTTGTTCTTCGCACTCATTTAGGAATAGACAGTGATTTGTGGACTTGATTTTATGGCCCGCCGGATTCGCCCATCTTCACACCCGTCACTTTTTAATATAAATTCATTCTGGACTTTTATGCTTTGCGCGGCCAAGCACAACATCATGGCCGGTAGTAATCTACCCTACCTGGTGGCATCATAGATGCCGGCAAGTTGGCACACATCGCGGAAAGATGCCAACTCCGCCGGCAGCTCGCGGAGTGATTGTAGGTTTTAATAATCTTACGTAACCTTAGCACGCAATCATTTCGCACATTAAGTTTTGATGACGCAGACAGCCGCGAAACTGCTACCTTGCGCGCGGTCGAGCCTATGTGCGTTAACCTGAAGTGCCACCACGTTAACCATTCGACCACTCGGTCAGCCATTGCCTTTTGCACCAGCAATAGGAGGAACGCACTGGTAAATGGCTGCCTATAAAAGGGATCGATACATTGCGTGAGAGACTTTGACCTGAAAGAACAGCTGATTAATATGAGCGAGAGAGGAGCGAAATCGGTGCAAACGAGATTAATAAGGGATTGCCAGAAAAGATGATGTTCTTTATGATTCTAAGACATTACTGGATTTTTTCTCTGTAAGAAAATCGTCATTTTAGAAAAGAAAAACTCATATAATGAGAAAAATGGTAGTTTTTTGATGGAAATTAGAATTTTTGATTTTTTCGCCTGACGTAAATTGTGTGATATCGCCGCAATTCGAAAACTCGCAGACGCCGTCGGCAAAGGTGCCAGCACCTCGACGTGGTAGGGGCACGTCGAGATGCCGGCAGCTTCCTCTCTCAAAAGAGCACGCTATTTCCCGTGCTCTCTGACCTGCCTGCAGCTGCCATCTCGCGGATTTCGACGAGCTGCCGGCAGGTTGCGTTGCCGGCAACTGACCTCGCGAAGTTGCCGGCAGCTCCTCCTGCGCACCCAGATTTTTTTCTACAGGTGGATTTCTGGAATCGCAAATTTCGATGGAGGTTTCTATAGGGTCGAGGTGGCATCTTCATAGAGAAAATTTTTTGAAAAAAGGCCTGGGACGGCCTAAATTTGGGGTTTTATTTCTGGCCACCTCACGGAAAGGTGCCAGCGATCTGCCGACGAGACCTGCCGCCAGGTCGGGGGGATTACTATCGGCCCATATGACCCTATAAAGTTTTATGTTTCTAAATAATCACCAATGATGACGTCCCATACTCTTATATGAATTTCGGTGTAGTGAGGAAATGTATATACAAGAAATTTCTAATCACTATTTTCAAATCAGAATTCGCTCAACGTGAAATTGTTTCTGCATCAACGTACACACTAACCTGAACATCCTGAAAGCAATTATCATTTTCATCGTCGAAGTGGCCTACCAGCAAGATGTATACCATAATGACCCCTTGGAATGCTGATTACGAAGGTGCTTTTCTTTTCTGCTTATTGATTCACTGAACGAAGTTACAGATAATTGTTTGGGCTAAAAGATATGAATTTTGTTGCTTGTTGCGAAACTAAGGTAGCAAAGTAGCTTCAATTCTAATGGCATCGATTTCTCCATGTGCAATAGATTCTCAGAAATTCAGGCATTTAACTATGGAAAATTCATTAGCTTCAATTCTAATGGCATCGATTTTTCCATGTGCAATAGATTCTCAGAAATTCAGGCATTTAACTATGGAAAATTCGTTTTTACCACGAATTTGGTCATTTAGACGGTTCCTAACTATGCAAATTCGAAGCAGAAAAATGCCTTTAGCTTTGTTCAGTGAAATAAGCAGATGGAGAAGAATGTCCTAAACTCACCACTCAGAGACCGTTCAAATTATATGCATCTTATTAGGAAGGTTTACTTTGAGTCAAATACCTTTCAAATACCTTCTCTTGTTAGTATGATCTTAAACGAGTAGCGAGCAAAATACATAGCCTATGCGTGTTCAAACTCATCAGAATGAAATTTAAAATATCATCTTCATCTTTTTGCAAATCAAACTACAGTAGCGCAAAATCTTTGCAGCTTCTATCGTCCATCAAAAGAAAAGTCTTTCGGAGCAACTTTATCTGCAGCTTCCAGTCGGGTGATTTTTTGAGGAAGATTTTGACGAGCGCAATGACGTCAAGCGGTTAAACGGATGCACCCGTCCGATCTAGTATCCCATACACCTGCTCTGCTCTAACGCACGTCAGACTGACTGGCTCTATTTTTACGTCAGAATAGTTTGTCTATTTTCACTTTCTAAATAGATTGCTCTCTTCAAAAGTTACATTATTCCTACGTGCCGTTTTTTGCTTTCATTTTCTGGTATTACTACTTACAAGGGAAGCATGTTTACTCAAAGTTCCCTTTTCAAATGAAATAATGGTATTAAAGAGCATAAAACATTAATTCCAATGCCATCCTTATCTGCGGAGCATTTGTGGACGAGGAATTATGATCGTTTATCTGAGCAAACAATTGAATCATCTAGGATAAATTGAGCTGCTAAAATCTTATTAGCTTTCGAATGAGGCAAAGAATTGTGACATATGTTTTATCTTGAAAAAAAATTTGTTAAATGCAGTGGTTATTCTGTCCTCTCAAAGTGCAACCAACTGTGATATATTTTTTATTTCAAAGTATTTTTTGAACAAAGTGCTTTGATGATTATCAATGCTTCATTAGAAAGCTAGAAAAAGTATTACGGCTATTTTTGTCCTATTTGCACATTAAATTTTTTGCTCCAATAAACGCTTATAACCCCTCGTCCATGGACGCTGCGAAAGGCAGATTTGGAATTGGCGCTATCCCTCTAACACTACCCATCCCATCTAAAAAATCCACTTTGACTAAGCCTTATTATCAAGTATTAAAATTTTGGAAGTCAATTAAGATCTGAAAGTATTGTCCTACCGGAATTTTCTGAACTTCTATGATTGTAAGATGACTACGCGTTTTTACTTTTCATGCTTCTATCAAGCCGGCTTGACAAAGGAGTAAAATTTACTTTTCTTTTGGCACTCAAACAAAACCCGATTTTAAACCATCCTATAGCGTGACAAATCTTAGCATAATTTCAATATCAGCGATTTGATTGAGCAGCAACAAAATACTGTTTGAAAAGTTTTTATACCAATTAATTCTTTAAAAGCGTCCTTAGGCCTAAGGCATACCTCACGCGATTCGACCGAATCGCCACTTTCACGCGACTTGGCGATTTGCCAGATTTCTATAAATTTATTATGCGCACCTCTCGGATGCATATTTGGGTAGCTTGTGTAAGTTGTTGCAAACGGAGCAAGTTCTGACCAAAGGCAGCGCATTAGCGACGAATCACGAAGAGTCGCTGTTGTGCCGAATCGCGCAGCGACCGGAATCGCGCGAGGTATGCCTTAGGCCTTAGAGAACTAGTACACTCTGGTAGTTTTTGAAAGCAGCATGCTATACTGACACTGATCGCCAACGCAATTTTCGTCGTCTAATTCCCTCTGGTATTGGAAGAGAGACACAAATGAAAACATGATGGCCATAATAATCTATGCACAACCCAACAACTCCTAAACGGCTGGAGCTTACTTCAGCCATTCAGAATTCTGAAACCATGAACTTCCTCAGTCTCGAGTTCTTTTATCAAACTGAAAGCGCAATCAATCAAAATTGCAACCAGACTATAAAAAATTATTATCTTGGCCCACACTATGGGAACTTCGGAGTCCAAGCCTTTGCCTGTTTGTCGCTCACTTCTTTACAGAATTCAGCCCACAAAATCATGAGTTGATGGCTAGACTTCCTTAGAAATTCGCAAAATATTATAGTTCTAGGGAAAAATAAAGTTCTAAAACTTCAGGGGGGGGGCACTCCTGTTGGAGCTGCCAGGTAGGGCGGGGTTCACCAAAACGGCCCAATAGGAGCGTCCGTCCCGGAAGTTCAAAGTCATTATCCAAAAAGCATGCTCAACGGTGTCTCAAAACATCTCATCATTCTGCGTTTTTTTTTCAAACAAATCCCATTGTAACTTCCAAGGCTTAGCGCTCAAGTCCTACTGTGCACACATGTCAAGTCAGCTATGTATGTGTTTTATGACTCGTTTAAAATAAAATAGCTTTCTACTTTGCCATTTCTTTGCTCCACTCTTGTTCTGCGATGTCACGATACGGTTAATCACTCAATTCTTGCCCAATAAAGAAGGGATATAGGGCAAAGCATGTTTAAAAATCTTCCTTCTTTCCCTGTAGGGAATGGCGAAACTCTGGATTTTTAGCTCACATTATTGTACATTTCACCATGTACTAAAATCTTGAGCAATGACCTTTTCCCCAAGTATTCTTGTACGATAAATTTTCCATTATGCGAGAAAACGCTTGCGCAGTAAAAAGATAAGGAACAGCTGATCACGCAGTAACCAATTCGACATGAAATTTGTAGAGGTTGAAGTCGAAAATCAAACAGCAATATGCCATCACATATCATCTTCTCTGCTTCCTTCTGCTTCAGCATGAGCTTTAATGCTTCGTTGAGCGCAGTTTTTTTTGTGATTTATGACGAACTGGCCGTCACACTCTGTTAAACATATTCTACTCGTTCCTATTGGCGTACTTCAAGGATGTTAAAACATTCATTATCTCATCAAATCTTGATTCATATTCCAGTATTTCTGAATCACTTTAGTCTTGATATCGAAAACTGCGTCAACATAGGCATCAAAACACATCGGGTGCTTGAGTTATTGCAGCTATTGCAGGTATACGATGCTTTGAGGTAGTGTAGCCACTATTTTGTGTAAGTTTTTTGTATGAGACTTTTCTCGATTAGGGCTTCATCATGGGGCTGTCTTTGTACAAGCTTATAAAACAAATTAATCACGAAAGGAGCCTTCAAAAGGTTGACGTCGCCGTGTATTGGATGTCACTATGCAATTTGTAGGGTTCCATTAAACAGGTTGCTAATACAAAGGTATATTTAGCGCTTTTCTAAAATCGAGTATGTTTCTTATCCAGGAAAATATTACAGCTTCATTTGTCTCAAGAGTAAAGCTCTGGCTTTTATTGAGCAAGATTCTCTTCAATCTTACTTTGATTCTGCAGTGATGACCAATCAACAATTCTCCGCATTGTGGGTATTAGTCTATTTTTTTTCAAATAGTATCCCACTTCTATTGTGAGACAAAGTTGAAGAAGGAAACTCAACGAAGTAAATTGGTATGCTGTTATACACGCTGACAAAAGGGTTCAACGAATTCGGTTTAGCTCGGAATGTCCTCCCAGTACTATATTATACTCAAATAACCTCATTGCAAGTTTTCGAGTGCAGAAGAGAATATGTTGATTGTACATTTGTAGAGAGAACTACCTAGTAGTGTTTGTGATACCATAGGTTTATTTGAGTATTACCTTTGATTTATTACTACAGTGCAAAAGTATGGGGTATCTGATTTTTTTACACTTGTAATTCTTCATTTTGATCAACTAACAAGTCAGCCGTGGTCTTGGTAGTATTATACAGGGTGTCCGTAAAGTATGTATACGCTGTTTGATCGTTAATATCTTTCTTCCCAACAAGTCTTTTACCTTGCTTCAGGACCCGTTTTGTAGCTGGCTTCAACTTAGATTTGTATTATAAAACGAAATCACCCATCTCTCTTCATTACTGTAGGATTACGATAGAAACATCAAAGAGGGTTTTGAGCAATGAAAGGTCATATTTTGCCTCAGAAAGAAGACAAAACAGCCTGAAAACATTTACAGTGGGCTAGTTAGAGTTGCTGATTCTAATTGTAAAGTTCCCAACTTATTATGATGCTTCATTGAAGAGTTATGCCGGGTAAGAGGTAAGGGCCATTTTTTCAATGTTTCTAAAAAGTGCGGTTACACCGTTTAGAAAGCTTCGTAATCTTGTGAATATTTGAGTATTGAACTCAGCGTCCATAAAAACACTATTACACAAGTTTTCACATTTTTTTGAAAAATTTTGAAACGACAGCTTTTTCCACATTGACACCATATGTTTCAAGTTTCTACCGTAATCCTACAGTTATGAAGAGCGATCGGTGATTCGCTCCATACTGTAAATCTAAGTTGAAGCCAGCTCTACAAAACGGTACCTGAAGCAAGGCAAAAGAGTTGTTGGGAAGAAAGATATTAACGATCAAACAGTGTATACATACTTTACGGACACCCTGTATTAGGTTGTCCCGAAAGTTTTGTCGGTTTATTCAAACCACTACAAAACCAGGCACAATGAAGATCTGGATGAGTTCTAACATGCATTCGATGCAACCTTTCCTTCTCTTTCTTATGGTTACACTTAGAAGCCAAGATCCTGTATGGTGTTTTTTGATAATTGCCACAAATCTTCACTCGTCATTTTTATCTGCTCAGAGTTAGGCTAATTTTTTAAAAATTTTATTCCAAAGTTTTGGAAAGGACTAAGCATGGCACAAATAGAACAATTTACGGGCTATACGGTAATGTTTTTAGATTCCCCTAAGTTGCTGTTTCTAGCTTCAAAGAATTATTTTTTCGGAGGTCTCGATTTCTGGCAAAACCATGGAACACGCAACTGCGGCAAAAACATGAAAGCTTCTGGAATTTTTGCGAATTGAAACTTGATTGCCAATAAACATTATTTATGAAACACATCCAAGTTTGATTTGTTTTGAAAAAGCAGCTTTTTGGAATTTTCGGTGATTTTACGTGGTAGACGTAATCAAAAAGCGGTGATTTTTTTAATAAATAATTATTTAGGACTTGGTAAGCGTGACCCATGTAATCTAAAATAAGTATAATGTAGCCGAAGAATGGCTCTACATAACAGTTATTAGCGCTTTTCGAAAGTAGCAGGAGAAAAAATTTTTAAAATTCAGAAAAAAATTTGGGGTTACTGCTGAGCTGCTCAAAAAGCCATGGCGATAACATTGCGAAGACAGGGTAGATCAGAGAGCAAATATAGCTTAAGAAAGAGGATGAGAATCTGTTTCAAATGATGCCTAGATCTTCCATGAATTAGTGTTCTGTTTCACTGAGCGATGAAAAAAA
This sequence comes from Cylicocyclus nassatus, assembly GCA_958299035.1. NCBI lineage: Eukaryota > Metazoa > Nematoda > Chromadorea > Rhabditida > Strongylidae > Cylicocyclus > Cylicocyclus nassatus. The sequence goes on along the minus strand of CATQJL010000316.1, from coordinate 44,390,647 downwards.
TGGACAAAACTTTCGGGACAACCTAAGATTATTCATCTTCTCCCATAATTTTCCAAGCGGCACTTCGCAAAGCAGCACAGACTCTTTGACATCGCTTATTGTGCTGCTGTTCCTTGAATCTTGAGAATGTATCATAACATTCGAAGAGATTTTTCAAGCTTTTTATGATTGTTTAGAGTGCAAAGCTCGCTGGATACTTTACATGTCAAAGACGAAATGTTGGAAAAATTCGGATAAAGGAAGCAAATTACAAATCCGAAAGCATTGGTCTAAATTTACGAAAATGGGAGTAATTTGAAGTAAACCGCACTTGGATAGGTAAAGCAGATCTATTGAATACTACCCGGAAATGTGATCCCACCCGTTGGCTTTCATAAACAACAAGTCTTTCAGTTCTCAATACACTGCTTTAACTTCAGCCTAAAAGCCCAAATGTACTCTCGCTGAATGCAAATTAGGCTAAAACTTCTTACAGTGGAAGTTGTTCAGAGCCTATGGTGGCTCAAAATGACAAATTTCATAATTTCATAGGAGCACAACGCTGATGGAAGAAAGACTTTGAAAATGACTATGTTGGAAGATTTTGATACGTATCAAAGTTTTCAGAAACAAAGTCTGAGCTTTCCGTTTGAAAAACCTGCATCTAATTTTTTTGACTTGGTAGGTGATCTCTTACTTTGCATACATTGCATCTTTCTGGTATTAGTAGAATAACACCCAAATCATTAAAGGCATAACGCCAAACGTCATTCGTTTTTGCATGATGTTTCAGCAGTGACTTCATCTTCGTCAGAACTTCATATCAGCCTACGTCATGTTTTTTTATTTGTCCTTTTCGCTTATATATATCAAACTTTATAGCCCATTGGCGCTGCACTTTTTTTATTAAGTCTTTGAATATCAAGAATAACGTTTCTTCGGCATATGGAACTGCAAACGTTTTCTCTGACTCGTTGCAAACGTCTTTTTTCATTGTAGAACTATTATGAACCAAGGTCCTTGAAAGGTGTTACTTCTGGGGTTTTTAGAAGTATTTTCTAATGGATATGATAACAAAATCTTATCTTATATCCTCCACTTTTAAATTCTATTTATTTTTGGTTATTTTTCAGATTAATTCGCTTTATATTGGTACGATAAATGTAAAGAGATCAAAACTCTTATGTAGAATAAGTGAAATGATACAATTGGTTTACGGAGTTCAAGTACTAAAGACTACATATCTGTTCTAGGCTCCAGAGCACTTGATTCTTATTTAAATCACAAGCACAATGTTTTAGTGTGTAGCGTGCAATGTATGTTGCCTGTAAATTTCGATATGCGCAAACCAGTGGCATACCGAAGGGTTCCCCCCCCCTCTCCCAAGATTGGGTCGCTGAATTTTTGAGAGTTGATCACATGAGTTATAAAAATTTGCGAGCGACTTGCGTATACTCGTAAATAATTAAAATAATTTTTTGAATTTTCTAAAGATTCAATTCAGCCCTATCAAAATTTTCTTCGAGGTTAGGTGTCTGCAAAAATCTTGGGAAGCATACCAATAAGGCACTTTCACCAGGAAAAAATCTTCCTCCCCGCCCCTCCTCCCCCCCCCCCCCCCCACCCGAACGAAAATCCTGGGTACGCCACTGGCGTGAACCGATTGAGCTGAAATCTTGTATACGATTTTGACCGACGATTTTTCGAACACGTTTTGATGCGATTCGCTGGATCGTTCTATCAATTTATCATTTTTGGAATGAAATAAAAATGCGTTATTATTAACTGGTATCAAGTATTTGCATATTTTCGATAGATAGTAGCGATGAAGCGGTTTTCATTTCGTCATGAAAAGTGTAAAGCGCTTGTTGTTGATAAGCCTACAATGACAAATGTGGGCGCAGGGGGCGGGGTTTGCCATTTTTCGAATACCTTTTTTTTCTCGCTTTTTGCTCGGAAAAAGTGTTGAGACATACCCAAGGTATCCAACTATCAAAACTCCAATTTTAGGTGACAATTTTCTTTTCGATTTTGTCTCCAGACTTTACGAGATTACCACTTGGGCGGATCTTAGGCTCCTGTTGCTCCACTCTATGGGATACCCAAAATTTGAGAGGAAAACAAAGACATCCTGATCTATTCAGAAAAGGAGTTTACTTTTGGGACAACCTAATACTCAGAGAGTCCAAACCTGATTAATTACCAATTTAGAGCATTAGTCTGGAGGATAAAGATTTATTTGAAGAGATGAACCTTTGTATTATTGAGTCGTAGCACCTTGAGCCACTACATCGCCATTTCTGAGGCTGGCTATGATAAAAAGAACCCGGGCTGTAAAAATAAAACATTACAAAGCTTTCCATGGCCGGAGGGTAGAGAGCTTGACTGGCCAAAGGGCGGGGGTCGAACCTAGATGATCTGGTCATAGCAACGCGTGATACCACTACGCCACTCAACCCAGTTGATTTTTACGGTAGTTTAAAGCCAACATGGATTCTCCATATGGCGTTACACTTCTGGCGGCGAATTCGTGAAAATAAGCTGGAAATTAAGCTGTAATGGTGAAAATCTGGTTTTGTGCCGAGGACATAATCAAATTGCAGTGCATCCTTTATCTCGATGGAAGAACTGGTAGCACAAAGCTGCATTAAATTCCGCGTTCCAGGCTCAATGCAAATGCACCGAATTTGATTCCCGACGGACTAATAAAACCTGTCTGGACTCCAATTTTTCTGCTGATTTTCCAAGCCTTCAATCTTTCTGGGTAGATCGCTGCTGCTTCACTTGCAGTAAGGGCTGTGATCTAATGATAACCGCTCATTTTCAAAATAGCGCTGTATTGCACAAATCTGAAATTTACCGTGGATCTATACTACAACGTATTTCGCTTTGTATTCTCCAAATTCTGATGAATTCCTTGTGAAGTATGTTTCTTTTCGAATTGCAAGCACTCAATTCTCTGTATTACCTAGAAATTTCTTCCCGAAACAGATGGAAATTTTCTCAGCATTCTTCCAAAAAAGCAACTGAAGTGCATAGGTAGACCAAATCACATAGAAATGAATGTAAGACTGAATATTGTGAACGGTAGGGCGTATGAAATGTAGACCTACGCTTGAATACTGACAAATTCCTAATCTGCGCAATAGTTCATACATATAAAGTTAATCCCTATTTGAAGTATTTTGAAGGGAAAAAGCTCTCACGGAAAACGATTTTTAGCTGTAAAATTATGCATTCTGCTCCGATAACTCCGCATTTTCAGCCGACAGATTTTCTTATGCTATATCATCTTCCTCCATATGGTAGTTTTTTTCAAAAGTCTATTTTGCTAGAGTTGAAAGCATAACAATCAAACTATCAAGTTTTTCTCCGCTGCCCTTCTTTAAGACAAATTTAAAGTCACGAATTTCAGTACATATGAAAGGTGGCATATACAAGGAGTGTCTCCGTAATCTAAAGGCCAGCAAAGTAATTGAGATGGATAAGCTTATGGTTATTTTTGATATTCGAAGTTGTACGCATCAGTGCTTTCTACAATTATGTCGATTCAGTTCATCCATTGCACTTTCTGCTCCAATGAACGCGAAGGGATGTTGCGTCTTTTCCATTACTATTCCTAGATTCATTTACAGCTCATGAGTTTCAAGCCTCAATCTCAACGGATTTGGTAAAAATCAAAGGCCGTTATTCCTTAGGATTCGTTGAGCGAACGTCTGAAAATTGCTCCACCAATGCTTAAAACTGCTACAAGAAATCAAATAGGGAAAATGCATTCCTACTTTTAAAAAAATTCGTATTTTCTTACAGGTTTTCGAATCTCCTATTTTGGTCAAAGCGGAAGAAGCGAATCTGAGCGCTAAAGGCCTCACCGTGACAACTGCCTTTGGCACATCAAAGCTAACAGACCACGCATAGCAAAATTTTCATGGTTCTACTACAATACTTTCAAAAAAGGGCACTCACTACTGGATGGAAGACAAACAGATTAGCTGTCTTGTTTTTCTCGCCAAGGCTTCTCAATCACTATCGTATCCACGTCACTTTGAGCAATTTTCTCTTCACTTGTGATTGAACGACCACTCCAAAAACTAGCATTCGCATTTCTTTTCGACTCTCGAGATACAAAACGTAGCTCAGCTGTGAGCACATTGAAACCTTTGTATTTTTACCCTTCGGATGTAGGAAGTGCCTTAGTATGAGAGGCGCAGACCAAAATCTCGTTATCATTGTCATCGTCATCCATCTCGTGTAGTTATGAATATAGCGTGAAGCGCTTGTGATAAAGACGTCCTGTCAGTGGTGTTTTAGCATTTACATTGCACCTAAACTTAAGGAATTGCAACGCAAATTTGATCCAGAATTCCTACAACATCTTTTCTATACTGCTTGAGAAGTTCTATGACAAGATATACAGGGTGTCCCAAAAGTATGTATCGAACGTTTGATCGTTAATAACTCTCTTCCCAAGAAGTCTTTTGCCTTGCTTTAGGTACCGTTTTGTAGAGCTGGCTTCAACTTAGATTTGCACTATAGAACGAATCATTCATCTCTCTTCATTACTGTAGGATTACGGTAGAAACTTGAAACATATGGTGTTAATGTGAAAAAAGCTGCCGTTTCAAAATTTTTCAAAAAATCGTGAAAACTTGTGTAATAGGGTTTTTATGGACGCTGAGTTCAATAATTAACTATTCACAAGATTACGAAGCTTTCTAAACGGTGCAATCCCACTTTTTAGGAACATTGAAAAAATGGCCGCTACTTCTTACCTGGCATAACTCTTCAATGAAGCATCATAATAAGTTGGGAACTTTACAGTTATAATCAGCAACTCTAATTAGCCTAGTGTAAAAGTTTTAAGGCTGTTTTGTTTCCTTTCTGGGGCAAAATATGGCCTTTCATTGCTTAAAACCCTCCTTGAAGTTTCTACCGTAATCCTACAGTAATGAAGAGAAATGAGTGATTCGTTCTATACTGCAAATCTAAGTTGAAGCCAGCTCTACAAAACGGTACCTGAAGCAAGACAAAAGACTTCTTGGGAAGAGAGTTATTAACGATCAAACGTTCGATACATACTTTTGGGACACCCTGTATTTTTTCTTGGTCCGCGTGAACTTCTAAATAGTCATTCGGGAAGTTTTTTTTTCGCTTTTTACGCCCTTAACACTGGTGCCATATTCAAAAAGAGTATCAAAAGGCTGATGGAAGCTGCTCAATAAGACTGTAAAAACTCTTCTAGTTTCTGAGGACCTCATCAAACATGATTATAGGAATCATTCGGTATCTAAAAAAGCGACTTTTAAGTCATTGCTTGGGGGGAGGGGAGAGGGTGGACATCTAGAGCAAATCGCAAATGTAGCTGAACAAGATTATCACAGCCCTTGAGGGTCATACAAACTTACCAGAAGCCATCTTCGTGGAAGCTGCATACCAAAAATCACTTATTAAGACAAACGTTCTTTCTTTATCAATAAGTTGATAGAGCTATCTTTTTATGCGCGGATTAACATCCATACTCAATGAGCAAAGTACGTCTATAACAAGCAACATTGTGAAAAATCATTTGGAGCAAGCATTAAAGAAGATTCATGAAGAGTCATGAAGAGTCAGTCAAATGGGTGGTAGACCTAAATCAGAATCCTTCTTATCTTTACACTATAATCTTGTTAGGAATTTGCACAATTAAAGCAGAAGTGTACTAGTGTGAAATGTTCCATTTCAATGTCAAATTAAAACTGAGCGACTTGCGCACACCCACGATACCGCTAAACCACACATAAGAATGTCCCAAAAAGAGGTTGTCTGCGCGCCAAGGTTCCTACTCATCTCTTAATTTTTCTATACCTTCCTTGATCACTATTTTCTTTCTTCCTTGGAGCCTATCCAAAAATAAAAAAGCCCCAGTGATGTCAAAGAAGTGCTGAACACGATCATGTTTATTTGAAGGGAAAGTTGTGCTCGTGCAGAGTCAGTATTGCGAAATCGAAGAAACTTCAGGCAACCGGATAGCTTTCTTACAAGGGACGCATGTTTAGCCGTTGTGGCCTTTTAAGATGGGATGTACACCATACTGGCATAAAATGCTGATTCCAAATCTGCCTTCCTTCTCTGCAAAAATTTATGGACGAGGAATTATGAGCGCTTATTGAAGCAAAAAATTGATTGTGCAAGTAGGAAATAGCCGTAATACTTTTCAAGCTCTCCAATGAAGCAGTGATAATCATCGGAGCACTTTATTTAGAAAATACTCTAAATCAAAAATATATCGCACTGGTTGCTTTACCTGAAGGCTGGTATGAATTTAGCAACTCATTTTATCCAAAATGCACATTCAATTTTTCGCTCTAAAAAACGCTCAAAGCTCTTCGTCCATAATCGTTCTGCAGGTAAGGAAGGCAAGATGGAATTAGCGTTCCATGCCCTTCAGTTTGGTGTACATCTCATCAAAGGCTACTTCGACTAAACAAAGTTAACAGCAGTAGTTAGCTTTAACTTCTCCTGGCAACTCCATCGCTCACCCCTCTTCTTTCACACCTTTGTGGGTGTTCATGCAAATTTGAGATTTTCATTCATTGTCTGTTACATCCTGTACGTCCTCCCAAAGTATGAAATTGATGACAAATGATTTGTTTGTTTCCGAGCACAATCACGAGCTTTCACCGACCAGATTGTCCGCAGACGAGGGACGTGATGAATTGCTTCAGACTTCAACTTGATGTCTTCAGTTTCGCTAAAGAACCGGTAGTCCATGAAATAAGGATAAAGTGTCAGCATCTTTCATTTCGGTAAAGTGCGCTTGACATTTTCTTGCCCGTTGCACTTACTGTTTGTGGAACGTTCATCTAAAGTAATTAGTCCAAATTGTGCTCTTTCTTATCTTAGTGACTCTCGTTCTTTAAGCGCACTATCTCAAGATATACCAAAGTGTTTCAAAGATCAAATTTTCTTGAGTATAATGATCGTGAGTATAAAGTGACTGTATGATTGTGATTTGTCACAGATAGTCAGCCACGAATCTTAGTATGGTGAAGGTTCGGCTTTCCTTGAATCTTGGCATTGTTGTAAGCACCTCTCGGTGAGATTGCTGAGCTTAACCAAGATTGTTATGATAACTTTTATTGGCTGACGTCGACGTTTCGGCGATCTACGCCTTCTTCGGAGCCTGAAAGACGAAGTCATAAGTGTTCATCCATTCAGAAGTCGAGTGCAAACAGAGCCACAAGAACTCATACTCACGCAGCACAGTCGGTAGCTGGAGAACAGACCACCTAATGCAAAACTGTACCTCCAACCTTTATTTATACGCCTGAGTGACCTGACCTCAGTCAAACCCACAGAGGGCCTGATAAGGCGCGAGTTCGGTGGTGATTGCAAGGCACTCATCTTTTCTGTTCATTTTTGGATTTTTCGCAGCAATCCAAAATGCTTCTAAGTTTTGCGTGCCAGGAGTTCGGGCTCAAATGATAAGATCTTCACTGCAGTCTGAACTTCAGCACCTTCATGACGACTTATTCGATGTTGCCCCAGTGGTGTGGAGGGCCTTGATTTATTTAGCCCATCTAGATGTTCCTTGACGTCTGAGTGGATAAACACTTATGACTTCGTCTTTCCAAGCTCCGAAGAAGGCGTAGATCGCTGAAACGTTGACGTCAGCCAATAAAAGTTATCATAACAATCTTGGTTAAGCTCAGCAGTCTCACCGAAAAGCCACGAATCTATTTGGATATGTTAGCTTCATTCGCAAACTGTCGAGTCATCAAGAGATTTATTGCAATATATACGGAACTCCTGCACGAAACGCGTTACTCATCTAATCTTCATTAACGGGAGGATGTCTAGATAGATAACCAAAATATATCAGAAAACGGACATGCCATCAATGCCATTATTTTTGATTCCTTTTATAGCTTCAGTTAGGCAATAGATCGCCTTTATTGACTGTGATCATTATTCTACTTGCCTACCAGCGCATTTCTTCATGACATCCTAATCGCACGCTTTCTTTAACTAGTTATCTAATCCCTACCTTGGAGTGATGATGCAGGTCAGGGCTAGGAGTTAGACGACCGCGGAGAGTTTAGGAAAGAATGTGTTTTTATAACAATGAGAAAACCGATAACAACTAATAAGCTTTTATTTTCCTAACATATGTAAACAAACCCAAAAACAGATAGAAGGGCTTCATGAGTTGCCTCAAAAAGTAGCATATTCTTCGGGTCTACTTACAAATTTTTTTCAGAACATGCATATTTCGAGCTTGCTTATAATTTTGAGTTTCATTTACCTATGGAGCTTAATACGCTTTTTTTAGAGCCGATCTAGAATGGTGTTAGCGTTGTATGATAAGATTGCAAAGGTTCGAGGGTTTTTGCGAGGTTGGGAAGGAGTGAGGATAAGGCTGGGTTCGTAGTCTGGAAGTTGCGGCACAGTTTCAGCACAGTTCTCGCACTGTGCTGTAACTGTTTCGGGGCTATGCTGCATGCGCTGCAGCCATCCGCATGCGGTTTTGAGCTGCGCGAAATAGCAGTTTTGGAATTTATTGAACGGGTTTGATTGTATATTTTGCCCATTTTCGTCTCATTCTTTCACCTTGCTTCTTCTTGTGATGAAAAGATTTGAACTCGAAGATTCGAGAATGAAGCTATTCCGTGTTGTGCCGTGCGCAAACGATGTATTTTCTTTCGCGCGTAACTTTTCTTTCGTTTTATGGCGAGTATTCTTCTTGTAATTCAGAATATCGCTGCGTTCTCGATATCAGGAGATGCCTTTAATAAGGACTGATGACTATCATCACGATTGCGGAGATCGCGATTTTTTTCATGTTCTAATAAGATTTGGTTTTTAGGCGTTTAGGCGTTTCAGCCCCATTTCTTCTCATAACTCACAATGTTTGCTCGTTCGTTTTTAATTACCTTCCGCATCTAATGAAAGAACTCCAAATTTAGAAATATGTACACGGATGAAAGCGGCATCAGTTTGTGACAGCTTTCAGCGTGATGTACATAAAGAAATAGCACTAATTCTTGTACACTCTCCGACTTTGGAGCTTGTTCTACCACAAGAGCAAGCGATACAAGAAGGAGGCGAAAGCAAGCAAAATATAGCATGACCGTTGAAAAAAATCAAAAGTTCTACTTCGCGCTCAAAAGGGCATGCGTGCGGCTGCAGCGCATGCAGCATAGTTCCGGAACAGTTGTTCCGGAACATCCAGACTAGTATGAACCTAGCCTAAAGGGCAACTTCCAGCATCTGGCATGGCTAATGGTCCGCATTTTTGCGCACGAGAATTTGTAACACTTCCGGTACCGTTACTTCCACAGCAACAAACATTCACAAAACAATTGGAAAATTCTAGATATGAAAACGTTCAAAAACCCTAATTCCGGCTGCTATACGATCATAAAATGGTTTTATGCAATTAATATCTATCCACCGCGTGCATGCATTGTTGTGTGTCCTTTGATGCAACCGGAAACTATACGGCGTCATCTCATTCTACATTTAGAGCAGCTCATCGTAGCAGATTTTCAGAAGCTATTTTCGGTATCCTATGCAAGGAAGCTTGGCGGGCCTTTGTTTGTTGTTACTTCGCGAAAACGTACGCTTGAATGAACCTTCTTGGTGTAGAGGTGAAAACAGCCTCTAATGCTGCAATCTCTCTTTCTTTAAAAGTTTATTCATTGTACAGACAGAAATCATAAACAGCGCTGACAAAAAACTTCGTTTTATATAAATTGTATTATATTTAGTTGAAGTTCATGCAATAATCCATTCTACTCACTTGATTGTACACCATTCTTCGGCTCGAAAAGTCTTCCAAATTTCGCAATCTTCACAAATTTTGCAAATTAAATTGCTCTTCTTTCCAAATTTACCCATCCGTTCTAGTTACATACTTTAGTTTTGATTTTGACTAGAATACGAAAATTTTACCGTGGTGTGAATCGGCATTTCATGCTCCTATTTCATTAGAGGATAAACTAGTTGTTTCTTATATTAGGTTGTAACAAAATTAATACAGGTTTTGAATTCCAACCGCAATAAGTCATGCACTTCTCATTTCTAAGTAGGTTGCAAAACACCATTCGATAGAGCAAAGCAATCTCTACAAGGTGGCTATCTTGCTTCAGCAACAACTCTGATCCACCACGAGTTTCGAGCCAAAAACCAAAAAGATTTAACTGTCCGAAAAATTGAGAAAAATCGTAACTCAGTTCCTAAAAAACCTACAAAAATTCTAACTTGCTCACGTAAACACTATCCACATAAAACATCTATATACGCCTTTGCCGTATTGTGTTCTCTGTTAAAAACCAAGAAAACGGAAATTTTCTTGCATTTGCCAAAGTGATGCTGTGCCGTTCCCACATTGGCAGTTGTATACTACAAACCTTTAGAAGTACAAACGTAAATTTTCAGCTCTCTACAAGCTTTAGTCCTCGAGAAATTTGAATTTTAGCTTAGGCCATCTGATTAGCGAAAACTATAATCGATATAACTCGAGAACTAAAGCTTGAAGAGAGCTGAAAATTTGCGTTACTACTTCTATAGGTCTGTAGTATACAATTACCTATGTGGAAAGGGCACAGCATCACTTTGGCAAACGCACAAAAATCTTCGTTTTCTTGATTTCTAACAGAGAAAAAAATACGGCAAAGGCATATGTAGATGTCTTATGTGAATAGTGTTTACGTGAGCAAGTTAGAATTTTTGTAGGTTTTTATGAACTGAGTTACGATTTTTCCCAATTTTTCGGACAGTTGAATCTTTTTAGTTTTTGGCTCGAAACTCGTGGTGGATCAGAGTTGTTGCTAAAGCAAGATAGCCACCTTGTAGAGATTGCTTTGCTCTATCGAATGGTGTTTTGCAACCTACTTAGAAATGAGAAGTATATGACTTGCTGCGGTGGGAATTCAAAACCTGCATTAATTCTGTTACAAACTAATAATTGAGTAAGGCAGCAAGAAATTGAAAGCTGATTAATGATGTATCTTAACTCAATTTTTGCGTGTCAGTGAATTAATTTTAAAGAAAGCACATTTTACGTAGTTTAAAAAGCAACGAATTTTGCACGTTATGTCTGAGATTGACATTTAACCATGTCTTAAAACATACTACGCCTACTCGTCAACATGAAATATTTGAATATGAGATGAAAGTGATTAATAATTTCGCACTTCGCCTCCTACTTTCCTCCAAATAGCAAGGTTTCTGAGTTAGAACCTTAGCCTAGAGAAAGTAGGATTTGTAAAATTAAATATCGGTGAAGTAAGTCAATGAAAATTTTGCCCCTGATGCAATCATAAACAGCGCTCGGCACGAGGTGGCTTTCCGTTGTGAAAAAAAAACAAAGTCCCTTTTGACTCCACAATGAAAGTACGATATTCGCCTCAAGATATTAGAAGAGAAAACACATGAAAAGGAACGGAACAAAGAGAACGCCAAAGAAGCATTGAACAAACGCGATGATCGCTAGATGATCAACGCAGCGCGATGATCAACGCAGCGCTGCATATCCAGCTAAGCACTACGCGCCTGGAGCAGTGTTGCCGCCGTCATTCAAAATTTTCCATGAGCTGTAATTGAGCGGGGAGAAGGGGGTTTGAGGCGGCTTAGAAACAGTTTGTAGGTGTGGGATGTAGATGAAATTCGTGTATAGAAAGAGGTGGGAGGGAAAATGAGGGATTATGTGAGGGAGAAAATATCTATGACTTTTTCTTTCTCAAGCCACCTCAGATTTACGAGCCTGCATGATCGCGAGAGTGGGACATGCGTACGGCCATTGCGCCGCTCACGTCCTATGTCACTGAGGCAGGTGCCAGACTTATCCTGTTCAACCGGTTCGTCCCGTTGACTCATTTGTTTAAATCAATGCACTGTTTAATAGCGGAGGGGTGAACCTGAGAACCTGTCAAACAGGGTAAGTCTGGCATCTATCTGAGTCGCGAGACGGACATCGGACGTATCTACGCGGCTCAGTGACCGCATGCACGTCCAACTCTCGCCATCATGCAACCTCTATAGCTTCCGGGTGGCTTGAACACCATCTAACTCCGAAAAAAGTTGAGCATGCCTTTAGTTCACAATTTTTTCATAATTTTTCATAAACGGCCCTAACTCTTCAATGTCCATCTACACACCACTTTTGGTGTCATTTCACTTTCACTTCGCTGTAAACAAACCATTTGCTCGTTTGAGAGAGCATGCCGCCGGCATGCCGCCAGCGTCCCGACGGCACGCGGACCCCATATCGAAAGACAGCGATATGCTATGCCGCAAAAACGATATATCCTTTGCTTTTCCAAAACGATATAACGATATCCAGCTTGCTTGGTAAGCCATCATGCCGTACCCTGATCATAAAGACTTTACAATATGGTGAAGAGCCTCTACTATTCATTATTTTTACTCCACCGAAAATTGCTCTCTTTTCTGTTAGTTTATGCATTACCACTTTTTTCTTATATCTCACAATTTTTGTATGTTACAGTTTGTTCAAAATCCTGAGTATTATCCACAAGCGACATTGTCGAGCTTCCAATCTTCTCCCTTTCAAAACATCGTTCAAATATGCTTTTGACAGAAGCTTGAATTTCCCAAATTTTTCACTCTGGTTTAGCTAATTTTTCTCTTATTATCAACTTTTCTGCATAATAAGTTACGCTCTTTATGTCGAAGCTATCCTGCCTTTTTTCCGAAATATGTAAATGTATTCGCTTTATTTCTGGTAGGCCTATCATGATTTTGTCAAATCACTGTGATCTTCATTACTTGCGCAATTCTAGAATTGCAACAAAATTATGCTTGGCTCTATGTGTCATTGATCTTGATTTTTCTTAGTTGTTTGCTGCATTCACATTCAACGGAGACAGGAGATAATAAATTATTCGGAATAAACATGTGTGTTCAATCATGTAGTAGTGGCCAAGAAATCACCCCAGTGAGCATGTTTTGGTAACTCTGCTCTCTGTTCATTCTGTATGTAGTTAGCTGAATGCACTTAACCTCGCTCTATAATCTTTATGAGCAAAGCCATTGAAACATTAGTACACATACCTCGGTGATAAAAGCGCTTAAGTAAGCTTTGCAGGCAATTTATTCGACCAATTCAGAGGAAAATGCCTGGTTTACCACTAATTTTTTTGGTCAAATGTGAGACGAGGTATAATCACACAAAAACGATTTTGTCTCAACCTTCATGATAAGTTTCGCATTTACTGCTTGCATTTTCAATTTAAATAACATTGATTTTTCTACTCAGTTTATTAGAAGTTGCGGAAGTTTTTTGGATTTATCAGCAATTGGCAATAAACTGAGAAAATTTCGAACAGTTGTCGGCACTACCTGTGCTCCTTTTATAAAACCTACGTATTCTTTTTGCGCTGATCGGTGGAAGTTCTTCCATTTTCTAGTTTTCCACGCTTTCCGTGTCTAAACCCAAGTTTTGAATTTGCAAGCACTGAGCGTTCTTCCAAAACTCTTCAAAAATCCAAACGTGAGCGAGTGTAGAGGGCATCACAGACCATACCGTGAACATTCTGTGCTCTGACAACACGCATTGAATCTTATGCAGTAGACGTTTTTGGAACGTCGTGTCAACTTTATCCCTCCTCGTATTCAAATCTTATATGGAAGGATAGGGCTAATTGCGCATCTCATAACAAGATTGCGCCTTGCACGAGATGAAAGCGGAATTTATCTCTTCATTTTACTTTCGCTTGATATGCGCAATATTAGAGCAATTGCTGGAAAATGAAAAACCATTATTTGAAATTCTGTCATAAATGGTATTGAAGACTTCATTATTCAATGTTTTGTACAGATTCAAATATCACACAAATGAAGGATACCAAGTCGCATTGAAATTTTGGAAAGAGACATATTACCAGAACAATGTACCCAATGTTTAGGCCTTTACCACAAATGTTTGTATTCTCAAAGATGTGAGAGCTTTTATAGAGTGTATTGTCTTTGTCACTTTACGAGCTCGAAACAAAGTTATAAAGGAATGCTTGTCAAAATGATAAGGAGGCTGCTTAGAACGTGAAGTATGTGGACAAACACGCTCATAAACTTGTCTTACGTCGAGCTATATTACACTGCAACATTCATAAGGCCCACTTGGATAAAATCTGCTCCGCCTTATGAGGTTTCAAGGACCAGATTGATTGTTAGTGTTTTGCCTCTGCTGCAGGATCACATAGAAGCAAGCGAAAAAGTACTTACACCTTCCGCCTACAATGTATGCTGATTTCTAGCTGCGAAAATAATTGCACTTGTATAACATCCTAAGTTTCATTATTGATAGGCTATTTCTTTCGAATACAGCACTATTCCTCCATCGTATAATAATTGCTTCAGTCCTTATCCAAACATCCGCCTCTTCTTTTGCATCACTTCGCAAATACCAATCATGTCCTTAGGCGCAAAAGAGTATTATATATATGGCTAAGAGGAATTTAAAACGGGATACCGTCGGTATGGTGTTTACATTCGAACTTTCTCATAGGCGCGTCTTCTATTCCTGAAACGTTTTTCGAAATCATGTGATCGGGATATATTGAGACGATATGTCTTAAGTGTTCCATCGAAGCGGAGTGAGAACTCCGCTTCTAGTCAGAAGTGGATAGTTGGACTCTCTGATATGATTCAATTTTACATTCCACAATCTAACACCACTAACTATTACGCTGTGAATATACATTCATAAAACCTTTCTTCAATTACGTTTCTTAGCTCTCATAAATTTCCTTTTTTTAAATACTATCTGATTCTATTCCAAGAACAAGCACGCATTTTCAAGCTAAAGTTTTCTTCAGCAAACTTTTCACTATATCGATTTTGTTCATTCTTGTTTCTCGCAGTACGAGCCGCCATTGTCGCCCTGTACATTTTTACCGGTGAAAGACAATTCTTCTCTGATTTGGCTCGTAAGATGGGAACATAGTGTGGCAAAATAAACTGCTTGAGGATGACATTACGAAAAGTATTTGCATCTTATGTGACCACTCTATATATGTTGGTTAAAAGAATCGTTTCCAATTCAAAAATCCAGATTGTAATGCAGCTCGGCTATTCCAATTTTGGTGATGTGCTTTTGTCTTTCCTCGTCATAACAAAGATAGGCTCCTCTATGGGCTTAAAAAGTCTTGCACCCAAAATTAACCCTGTTCTCAAAACATTCACGAACCGTCTGACAAAATAATCCGCAGGTCGACGATATTACTATAAAGTATTTGCACTTTGAAAAAGTCAAATATGTGTTGCTGCAGATAGCTCTATACCTTATGTGCATACGCCAGTTAGGGTGGCTCTCCTGAAAGATAATCATTTTCTTAGTTCAAGTGGAATTCAAAGCGTACATTCAAAACAAATAAATTTAATCTGCTTAAGAAACTGCCTACTGTAATTGGCCGACGCATTTGCCTAGGGGCAATTTGTCTCAAGTTTGAGCAAGACTTCAGCTTCAATATCCTGTTAGTCACTTCTGGATAACCCTCAACTTTGATCAGTTTTGACATAGTTCAATTCACATACGATTGACCTCACTTCACACTTTTTATTCTCTAACGTGGCAATGTCTTCGCCATCCCATTTGAAGTCATATGAATGTCTTTCATAACATTTCGCATTCCCGAATGCATCAATTTCACACTCACCTTCACTCTGTTATGTGCAGCAGATCAAGTGTATACGGAAGAACGCTACAGATTTATATCAAGAATCTCACATACTCGTGTCTGAGTGCCAGTACAGCTTCAGAAAGTCATACGAGTGGACCTTTCACATAGTTAATTTTAGGCAAATTTTGACCTGACAATTCTTTTGCAAACATTTGATGGTTGCTTATCTCATTCGTCACTGTATGTGTGTTGATCGCATGGTCAGAGCAAACCTCTTCTATGGCTAATGCTGACCATCAATAAGGGTACCTTTTAAGTTAGCAAACCAATTTCCAATCCTATATATAAAGCTGAATGTCTGTATGTCTGTCTGTATGTCTGTACGTATGTGCGGAATAGAAATTTTTATTTCTGAACCGATTTGGACCAAACTTGGCACACATATACTTCGGGGCAGGGAGCTTGTCATAGGCTACTTTTCGTTATCGATCGATATCGATTTTATCGATTTTTTGCAAAATTTGAGCTACAGGGCTGGGAGTTGGCATAGGGGGTAATCGAGCATGCTGATTACGAATATAATAATGACAGGCCCGGGCGGAGCCGGGTATGCCAACTAGTAGATTAATAAGTACTTTTTACCGTACACCTGGCTCCTGTTCATAAGTATGAGTTGGGGTCAGGGTCGAGCACGAGGTGTGGCATACGACCGTCGGATACAACCCCCTCCCCTTGAGTGCCTTAATGGACCCCCCCCCCTTTTCCCAGCATTATCATCTACCTACCTCAGGTATTTTATGGAGACCATAATAAGCATAACGATAACATATTTGTGATTAGCATATCAAATAACCCTTGTGGACGAAGTTTCAGCGAGTTCTGAGGATTTCCAAATTTGGGGGGTTTTAAGTAAAACGGTCGTTTTCAAACATGGTTGACTTTGTTTTGAAGGTAAGTCACCACCACTTTTTATACTTGATACATAGCACTGCTCTTTTTTGCCGATGTGCGGGATCCTACTTCAGACGCCAAATTATGGAACAAGAAGCCAGCCAGAATCTCGTCTCTTTGTCCATTTTCGCTTTCAATAATTTTGCAAAAGCTGTTACACAGATAAGGAATACAAATCAAGCGCAAATCACATCTGTGAACACACGAGATCTGAGCTGCCACCATAATGAACCGTCTGCCAAGAATCTCTTTAAACGTAAGTTAATAGGATGTGCCCCAACCCCTCAATAGTGTAACTGCTACACCTTTGTTAGAGCTGCATTACACCCCAAACTTGCTTTCGGAAAATTCAAACATCTTTTTGTCTCATATCTTCCTAGCGCTAAAATTTCTTCGCATCACGGTGAGTTCCCCCAAACCATTTCTTTTAGAGGAAGGTGTAGTTGTTTCTCCATGGTCAAAATCAATATTGATTACGGTAGTGTACTAAATCTGCAATGCGACGTGTCTTGCGAGGTAAGGTGACAGAAATTCAAGTTCAATAGTTCAGGTTTCTAACAAGGAGAGGATACTTAGTCGAAAGCACCAATCCAGATGATACATATATAATCTTAAAGTGCATAAAACGCTGATTCCAAATCTGTAGTTTCTAGCAGCGGAGCGGTTTTGCAGAAGGAGTTATGAGGGGTGTTTCCCTCTGGGGTTGAGGCGTTCTCCAGCAGGTCTCCCCCTATCTATTAGAGGAGTACCAACTGGTAGCAACTGGCCTAGTCGTAAGTGAATTGCTTGATAAGGGAAGCGTCAAGGTTTCTCACCTTTTTGCATACAACTTTATCGCAATTTTTGCAAAATTGTGCTTCTAAATGGCTTTAGAGCCCTAAACCCTGAAATTTCGGATGATATTCATGCTAACTGAAGTTAGAGTGCAAAAAAAACCAAAGAAATAGAGTATCGTAATCCTTATTGTAATCTTCATTCGAATTACTTATCACTAGGCCAGTTGATACTCCTCTACAGTGCTCATAGACAAGGATACCTGCTGAAGGGCGCCTGAGCCTATGAGAAAAGCACCCCTCATGAATCCTTCTACAAAACCGCTCCGCTGCTAGAAACTACAGATTTGAAATCAGCGTCTTAAGCCCTTTAAGACGATATATGTCTCATCTGGATTGGCGCTTTCGACTAAGTATCCTTTCCTTGTAAGATTTCGTAAGAGGGAGCTTATTTCTTCTTTACTCTATGTAATGGTTGCTTGAAGGCAGTGTCTCGGCAGGGTTTGCACTTCCACCTTTCTGCATGTTTCAGGCCTTTTCGCCACGTAGAACCCGAATTTGAGCTTTGAACGGGCTGAAAAGGCCGATTTTGGGGCGTTTTCCTAGATCCAAAAAAGTAGCTCAGACGAGGTTTTTAATGGAAAGTTGGGAGATCCTCAGACGAAGACCCTACCGCTAGTTATTTTTGCTTTGGATAGCATGCACAATGAAAGAGAGTGCTCGTGGGGTCCGCCGAACAGACAAGGAAGGCCGTCCGACCGCGCGCCAGTTGGGGTTGCGCGCGCCGGTTCAAGGGCCATTTTCTCGGCCCCAGGGGGAACATCACCCAGCCGGACTGTGCCTGGAGGTCGGTGGGATGACCAGGAACCCCACCACACCTATATCCCGCAGGACTCGAATCTGCCGGGACACTGCCTTCAAAGCACAACTATTGGAGCGAAAATAAAGCAAACGAAATCTTTGCTGGCTCCTGTTTCCATAGTTTGTGGGATACTTGAAGTGGTTCCCAATATAGGTAAAGTAGTTTTAATTAGTGAATGTAAAAAGAGGTAGTAGCTTACTTTCAAAGCAAAATTAATCGTGTTCGAATACCATTTCGTTTTTGTGTCCCAATACTTGGAAACCTTAGAATTTGCTAGACCTTAATCTACAAGGATTGTTTAATATGCTAATCACGAAAAAATCATCTGTCACCTGATTACGCTTGAAGCTTTATTTATTAAGCGTACTGTACGTGTATGACAATAGATCGATATCTCCTCAGTGTGCTTCCATTTTGCATGGGCTTATATGAATTCGTTAACACATATCATGTTATCCTTAACATCAGTGGCACGTCGATTGCGACTCCCCTTCCTGACCCGCGATACGACCATTACGGCTATTTTACCCTAGGTCTAGCGTGCCACACCCCACCCTTGAGCTTACCACGCCAATTGATATCAGTGCATGCTACGGTCACTAACTTGTTGAATTGACCCTACCAAGACTAGGCAAATAGGTTGCCTTCCTAATTTATAGAATCTGCGCAGCATCTGACCTTGTCATCGTTCCTTCGCTTCCTTCACGTTCAAATCACCAATGTCTGGAAGCTCTTATAGTTTTTAATCACTCATCGAAGACATTATCACGCCCCCTCCTCATTCATGGTTCACTAATTTCCTTACGTATTAGTACTATATGTAGCTACTTTATGTACACATAGTACATGGCTACTGCTGGCTGTGCGAGAATGTCTTTACCAGCATTTTCTTGTTTCTAACGGACGGAGGGAGCCGGAGTGGGTAATGATAATTTTGATACTAATCGGGAAGCAATTGGTATTACCATTAACAACTGTATATTATACAATTACGTTAGGGAACTTAGTGAACCATGAATGGGGCGGGGCGAGAGGGAAGGAAAAGCCACACATCGCCGACCACGATAGCCCGTTCCACTCATCGCTTAGATGTTAGGCTCTTCCGAAAGTTCTGTCCGGTTTTTAGTTGCCTTGTTTCAATGCAGCTATTTTCTTTAAGTTTTGCAATTATTAAACATGATAAAAATCTGGAAGCACTTTTCTTGATCTTTCCAATGCTTGTTTCTCGACGAAATAACTTCTCAGTGATGAAATTCTGAGCCCCGTAAATTGTAAAAATGCAGTCATGCTCAAAAAATGTTTCCCTGAAGAGAATTTCCTCAGCGTTCTTAAACTTATCATGTAATATTCTACAGTGAGTAAGGTTGCAATGGGCTATCATACGCGTACTTTTACTCTCACACAGAAAACTCAGCTGTTCTACAAGCACTAATTATCTATGTATAGCGACAATTGATGTATTTGATATTACTTAGGTTAGAGTGAAGAGCAATTAAAGACCATCGGCCAATCAATTTTTCTCGTTTCGCGATAGCAAGAAGAAATCGAATATCAAAAACTCGGAAAATTGAGCGCGCTGAGGAAAGCTTGAATAATTCCTTTTTTATTTGCTCACAGATATCTCTACGCAGCAAAAACAGTTATCCCTTTTCAGCCATAAATAATCTCTGAAGTACAAGCTAATCAATGATGGCAGCCAAATGTGTGCCTATCTTTATAAGGGATGAGTGCTAGTGTGTCAAAGACAAAGACAGTCTTGAGAAGGCCTTTCAAAAATCTTCAAATTTTCTCTTTTCTTTGCCTTTTTCACAGGCGTAATATATACATGTTAGCCATGAATTCGCTCGGTCCAGCAACCCCTGCTCAAAGAGATTTTCTAATTTCCTGTTCAAAAAATTAGAAAATTTGCAAATCGGATATAACTTCCAAAACAGTTTAGCACTAATTTAACGTACACAAGATTCCAGCAAAACCGACCGCAATCCGCGAAGCCCTTGCAGAACGGTACAACCCTTCCTCATTTTAGTTGATGTTCTCCTAAACCCAACCACGCCAACCCTCTCAGTACTTATCGTAACTAGTTAAGGCGCTTCTTTGCGCAATGCAATAACATAAAGGAAACCAAAAGAACTAAAAATGCAATGATTACCGCTTCATGCGCAATTATACGTAGCCCTCAGCTTGACAATGTGCCAGCGGGAGAGCTCTGACCGCACAGTAGCTCAAGTAAGCGGCAACCACCTCCTTGTGACGTAATTAGACTTGCATCTCGAAAGCTCATCGCTTTTTCAAAATCGTAAATGGATATTATGCACAACATGCAAACTCGGGCACCAGCTGTGGACCGACGCACAAGATTATTAATGAGGTTAATGTAGCCAACTTTGAGGATTTCGTAGAGCTGAGATTTGCGAACAAATCAGACACCAGATCGAAATTTGAAGTAGGGATTCGCAAACCCGACATATGTATAACGGTGAATTAGATTGCTCCATGTGAATTTCCAGGTCTCTCTCTACTATGTAAAGCTTCCAACGATAGGTGTAGCCAGGATAAAGAAACTCGCGAAAATTTCACACTTCTATATCGTCTATGACATAAACATGCAGAGGTGAGTCGAAGTAGCTTCATGATGGACTGTTACTGTCTTGGTTATGAAACGCTAACTTCAAGTCTTGTTATTTGCGGATAACTGGGTGCTGAGTTATGGAAGTTTGAAATAGAAAGTCGGAGCGCAATTAAGTAAAACTAGTTTTCGAAAATGCCCTAATTCGAACGAGGCAGCGACGAGTGCAGATATACTTAATCTCATAACCTTACCGCTTAAAGGGTACCGAAAATCTTCACGCTCCACTAGACCACACTCAAAAAGCCACTTCAATTAACCCTTTTCGTTCTTATTAGTTCAGAAATGTAAATTACCTTCACCACTGATTTTCCTGCTATACACACTCAATCTCATGAATAATATGTTGTGTTCCATTCGTTTTCCGTGCTTTTCTGCTGATTTTTCTTCCTGTTATAAGACGATCCTACGCGTTAACTGTGACATGTCTTACCACATTGCCACACCATCTGTAGAATACACCCACGAACTATTCTTTTCGCGAACCTCACTAGATGCAGACTGGTGTCGTGTGGTAATTCTTCGTAAGACGTATATTCAAGCATAGTGGTAGAATCAACGACCATTCAATCGGGATGAGTAATGCTCATCTCAATCTTACTGGCCTTTTTTAACCTTTCGCTATTTCTACGCCATGTTCGCAGTTTTTCCTCTGAGTTTTCATGTCTACTGCTCTGCGCATCCGAAGTTTGACTTCATCTAAAAAACCTTTACTATCATTTGATGCTTTTTTCTTTTGTACGTCATGAAGTGTTTGTACGTTTGAGCATGCGTTTATTTGTAAGAGCAGTCTTTTCTAAAAAGTGATAGCTCCACATAGGAAATCATAAAATCCAAGCTTTATAGCATCATGATTCAGCAATAATCACCAATATATCCATGAAACGATAGGTCGGGAGAAAATTGACCAGCTGCACATTACTTCAATGGAAAAAAATTTTGGAGTAAGCGATGTCAGATATGAAGGATCAAGATCAGCTCGATTTGCGTCACTGCAGTTTGTATTTTCCCTAATCAACGCACTAGAATATGGAGTAAACTATTCAAAAAACCATTTATGATAGTTTCATCAAGAACTTCACGTCCGTGCAACTATTAGATTGGTAAGAAAGTTCTCGGACATTGCCTTTATACAAAGAGAATGCTTCGATGCAGGCACCAATTAGGGCATGTTGTACATCTTTGGATAGAGGAAAGCAAACACTACAAGACCATACTAATCGCGACCATGCCTAATGAATCCTGTGAAAATAGAGGCGAAAATTCGAAGACGATTTCGGCAGAGCTTAGAATTCCACCTTCCGTAAACACTGTAACACTCATAAATATTCCAATATATAATAGACATGAACTCACATGCATTTAAGGTCTGTATGGAGTTTGAGCTTAATTAGCAGGAAAAATGAGATAATCGAAAAGTGGCACTCCGCCCCTATTAACCCTAGGCTCCTCCCACCTGCACAGGTATAAGCCGCGTATATTTAAGAGTGCAACTACAAATTCGCATTTGTAAATGCGTTACAACCCGAGAAATAGCAATTTTCGCGTGAAAGTGTCCGAAAACTTTCAACCTAATAGTTCAGAACTAATATGTAATTCGTACTAGCGGCAGAGATGTGGCTGCACCTGTTAGAACTTGCTAAGGGTCGTCAGCCTGCATGCAGTCTTCACTCAGTTTTTCTTCGATATGTTTGGATGTAAACTGACGTATGCTGCAAGTAACCCAGTGATAAGAAGCATTCTCTGCTCTCGTCATTCCCACACTATTTCCGTCAGTTGACTCTCAACTGAACCTGTACTTGTGTGCAGTCGACCTCACCGGACGGATGGCCAACTGTCAGTTCAATCAATTTGCATTCTTACAGCTTTGGAGAACGGCGATCGTCAATTCACCTTAGTGCTCAACTAAGGCCCTCACTTCAGATCAGCTGAACTGACTGAGCTTGTGCGGTCCCACTTCTAATCTTGAAAACAGCTGTGTATCACTTTTGCACGAAAGATGTTTTCAATGCGTGCTCCAGGTATTTTGAGCAGTAACAATGCTACATTTGTGCGGAAGACTGGATTTCTATAGAGTATTATATCATTCGATGATATCCCTTCATTCACCTATGTCTTCTTCATAGCCGAAAATTCGTCGTTGCAAAGCAGAAATGCTTTGAAAAAAAATTGAAAACGCGGACTCATTTATCGCTTTGAAAAGTTGCGAACGTATTTCGTGACACATGATCGACGACCATTGCAGCGGACAACATCTCATTTGCGTTTGATTGGGATTGGAACAAGTTGGCACTGGTGATCGATCACTCACAAGTGAGAAAACACTTTAATGAGGGTAGGAGGAAGGAGAACTGTGGTAGTAGGCGGCGTGGCAGGAGTTCCCAAAGCCTAGCCGCTTTTCCTCGCAGGGGTACTTGACACCTCCAGAAATCCCTCAAAGGACATCACACCTTCTCGGGGGCAAAGGGCGGCTCCGCCCATCACTCCCTCTAGCTGGCTCACATTATGAATGTGTACATGCACTATAAGACGTGTATTGCTTTTGAAAATGATAGCACTGAAATCGAGAAACAAAAAAGTTCTTCAGGCTAAAGATTTAGGATTTGTACATGACTGCAGCTGAATTTTCAGCATTTCGAGTTAACTTTTACTTACGTTTTCGGATAAAATGACGCTTCCTCAAAATTTTGTAGGTGCTCGCGCTAGAGTAAATTTGTGAAACATATCATATCAATAAAAATCAAGCAGAAGTTACGATTCTTCCAATCAAAGTATATAACAGAGGAGTTAGTCAATTTAAGTTCTAAAGTTCACCTAAGAATTATAGCAAATAAAAATAACTTGCAAATTTAGTGTCGTATTTGGAACTCTTGGCCAACTCTTCGATCAAACATGCGCCAAAAGTCTGGTATTCTAGTACATGGAAATAGTACATTTATAAATTGGTTTTTGATAATCAAATCTTACTGATCATTGGTGTAACTGGAATGCAAAACTCACTGAAATACATTTATGATGGCAGACGAAATTAGGAAAGTACCCTATTTTCCGGAGTATAAGCCGCATTTCTTTTCACCGCGCGCGAGCTGAAATGCGATGTCGTTCGCGATGCGCGAAGCCGCATAAGCAGCAACTACTATCTATTTCGTCTGGTAATCTAATACGGGCTTTCTGCTTTCGTTCTTTCTTTGGTTTCTTCGCAAGTGTATTTGTTTGTAACAAAATTCTCTACCTTCTCATTTGATTTTTAAGAATCCGCTGAACAATAAAAGAACGTTCGAATACCAGTAGTAACCAGTAGTGGAATCGAGAGGTGATAAGCTTCAAACCGGTAAATCAAAATAAAGGAAAGCACAACTTCAGCACCAGTAACATCATTGAAAAAAGAAAAGCACATTCAACCAGTATATGATTTAGGAAAGAAAACACAACCTAAACAAAGTTATATGAAACAAGAAAAAAGTGAAGACATGACTATCCGTACTAGAATGCACCGAGTTTTCAATTTGCTATATAGCTCTTTTCAAAGGCGCTTTCGCGCTATTGTTCGCTGCGGCGGGTGCGGCTTATACAAGGTGCGGCTTATACTCCGGAAAATAGGGTATATATATTCAATATCCTAACTACCGGGAAAAGCGTTGAGTTGCTTATTCGAAAACTTCTATATACTCCTTTCATAATAGATAAATCTAATGTTAGGTAATAGGGTTCTACACCACTCCTGGTCACTCAGTTATTCAATTCCTGATGCTAAACAACTTCAATCAAATGACCAGGAATTTACAATTGATCAACTAGATCCTCTGATATTTCGAATGACCGGGTTTCATACAAGAAATTCTGTGCAATTTATCTTCTGAAAATAATCTTCACATGCTCATTTTGAAATGTGGTGTAGCAGAAGTTTCGCTTGAGAAATGGTAACTATGTTCTTCGTTTTTCCTCCATTTTTCTTCCCTTATTACTTCAATACTGAATCTGTGCTCTCGCTGCTTGCACACCTCACAATGAGACCAGTAAATGGGTGGAGCAATGGGCGTGACCTGACCTCTGAAGCGCGGAGGTGCTAGAACCCTTCTGGGTGCGAATGCTGGTGCGAACTTGGTGCGAGGAAAGGTGCTAGGAACTCCTGCACGCCCTCCGTGGTAGGGGGGGGGGGCAGGCGTTATGGAGCAAAGCAGCGCCGCATTCCCCTGCGGTATATCCTGAGGGCCAGTTGCGTTGCGTCGCCTTTAATTGCAGCCGCAGGAGGAGGAGTACACCGCTCCTGACAACGAACTGAGCCATTTCCTATTGCTGCGTCTTGAGAAGATGTGCAAACTGCATGAATGCAATAAAGATATTTGAGATCGAAAAATAGATGGATTTTACGGATGCAAAGGCTGAATCTCGATGAGAATAAAGACGGATTTCAAGTGTAACAAGAGAATTAGTAGAGAAAAGGGACAGAAAATTTCATTACTGACTTTCCAAGCCTTTATTTCAAACATTTCTTCCTCAGAATCTATTTTTTCACCCTCAAAATTCGTTTAACTTCCGCATTCTGGTCTCTTTACAGAAGAAGAATTTCGAGAATGACTCGATCCGCTGGGTAACGCTAGTTCCTCTGCGGGTGCAATTAGGAGCGACACAACGCAAAGGGCCCTCAGGATATACCGCAAGCGAATGCGGCGTAGCTTTGCTCCATAACGCCACGCCGCCCCGTGGTAGTAGGAGGAAGGGAGTGGCGAAATTATGTTTGACCTTCACCGTATATAACTGCTTGAGAGCGAGCGAGAATATCACTATGTTTTAAAGACGCTGGTTTTTAGCAGGAATTCGACTTAGGCCAGAAGACCCTGCATTCGAGTTTCTCTTCCGTGATAGTGGTTTTTGCTCCTTGCTTGCCTTTGCCGAGAGTGTCTCTAAAAAAGCAAACTTCTGCAAATTCCAAATCTGATTAGAGTATTCAGTCTTAGAGCACTCCAGAGTGCATCAGTGTCCTCGTTCGAACTCTGTTGCTAGATCCTTGTGCATGATTTTCCTTTGTTTGAAGGACACAAAATCTCGTTGCAAAAGAGGGCTACATTATCAGCTTCACTAACATCAACATTCACTTTTGCAGTCTTTGCGCGGATTGCCAACTCTTGAGAGACGTCAAAAACTAGAAGACGTCAACTATACTATACTCACCATTGCACTCCTAGCATGCATTTTTCCGCCGAGGATCGTTTGCAGCGTTTCTCATAGCCGATGTCAGCGCAAATTTGCGGATGAAAACCATGTGACGGCATTCTGTTCGCAGTGTATAACTGTGCAAAATATCCATGCTTCGATTGTCTTTGATAAATGTAAGAGTGTGAAAAATTGGGAACATTGCAAAAAGTCTCGTCCACATCGTGCTGACTTCAAAATTTCCAACAAAAGCAAATAGCATACTTATTAGATACTTATTAGATTGAAAAACTATCATGGTCTGTTAGTGGTCATTATTCAAACGAGGTTGAACGGCCATTTTGCGCTACAGTATCCAAAAATCACCCTGCGTGACTTGCCTCAACACGTCGGGCACGACAACCTCTCTTCCTCTTCCTTTTTGTTTGGGCAAAAACCGCCGCAGATTATGTCGCGTTCGACCCTAAAAGGAAGTGCTCTAGCAGTTATACGATCGCGGACTGGGATCTTATTCGAATTCTAGAAATGACTGGCTTCATGAGGCTATAAAGAGAAAGTGTTGAGTGGATTTATGTTTTTTTGGTCATGTGAGATTTTATGATCGCTGGAAATAAAAAGAAGAAACTCTGAACTGTACGAGCAATGCATAAACTCATCTATCCTGATTCAACGTTTAGGCATCTCCTTTTTTCGATAATTCACAGAATTTATGGCACTTACAATAGTTTTGTTCAACAATTGACCTAGATTTTCTCCGCTTTCAAGGTTGACATTTTTTTTCTGGAATTTTGTACGATCTCGCCGATGCTTGCTGTGTCCAATATTACCATGAAATTCATATCAGATCAATGATTTCAACTTTATTGCGGTGTTTTTTGCTATTCCCAAAAATCGTGCATTACTTGAATTCAACTCTTTTGAACAAGAAAAAACGTCAGAGGTACATTTCATAATCTGAGCGCTGCAAATCTTCGTGTGACGAATTTTTTATTTACGAAGACATGAATGTTATTAGCAATATGTTGACTATGATATGTACTGGCACGAACATGTCACATCTGTCATTCACTCTTCCTTCTCGAAAGTGCTCTATATAAAATAAGTGGTTTGCAAAGCTTTGTAGCCGCATTTCTCCTCTTGCTTCCCTATCGCCCTCACTTTTCAAGGAAAATATTATAAGCATACCAATGTGTTTATTTTGTAGGCGATAAGGAACGAAGAATCTATGGTGCTCTTTCCTTGCTGATTCATGCCTTCAGAATCGATTGTGTGTTTGCACATTTGTGGAGAAAAAATGAATGTGGGGGTTTCAAAACTTTTCTTGGAGGACACGGAGGGACATAAACTTTTCTGCCGTAGAGGTTTCTGCCAGCTTCTCCCAAAAAGAATTCCCCTTATGTATGTTGATTTTCTCTAATATGAATTCTTCGAATGGTTCACGAATAAACAATATGTCTATTTGGTGTTCTGCTATGCCACTTTTAGAAAATTCAAAATTCCCATAACTTCTTGCTTAGCCCTAATGTGTGTATATCTTTCTTTTGATAAATTACAGATAACGTGTAGAAAGATTGACTTTTCTCTTTTGGCATTCTAAAAAAACCGTTTATCTGACTTTTCCAAAAAGGTTATGAGCGGGCCAGAAACGCAGATGAGGTGTTGTCATACGACTAACAAAACTTTCCTTTTCATCAAAATAATGTACGGTAGGAATTCCCATCAAACTACAGGAAAAAACGTTTGGTTTTTTTTAAAGAATAAATTTACTCGTGTAAATCTAGAAGTCCTTCCACTTTTCGATCTTTCGACCCCTGAGTCCGCTATTCTGCATCTTAATTCACACGACTCCAGTTTTTTTTGAGAACTTGAATGATTCCCGGAAAGTGCCTGCGGGATGTTCCGGATCCCATTCCATGCTCGAATGCGCTTGTCGTTCAAACTACTCCCAATAGAATTGAGCTGTTAACAGCGTCCTTTTTGCATGACTTATAATATCTTCAAATTAATGGATGAAACGGTAAATGAGAGTGATGGGAGGTAATACATTAATCTATTCAACCATCCCGAAAGGGCAAGTTTAGCGAAAAATACTTTCATAGTCAGGGAAGTAGCAAGTACCATGTCGTACTTCTGAAGGTTCTTTTTACTCTCAGAATGATTCAGCAACAAAATATGCATCTCTCTACGCATAAATCTTTTGCGAAGGCTACATTGGCCCCCTAATTATGGGCCTGCAACCAGTCTTTCTACTTTCATTCCTCAACTTCGGCTGACTAGTTCGTAAGATTTAACGACTGGGCCCATGAATTTATCATTGTCCTTGTTCGCTTAATTCTTAGTCAGCTGCGTTGTAAATTCTAATTAAGAGAACCCCTCTCCTTTGACAGGCCCGAGACTAGATTATGAATAATCGGACCCGCACATGTGTGCAATTACAGTGTTGTTATTCAAAGGAACCTCATTCTGTCTTCGATTATTTTCGTCAACACTACACTCATTTGCAGACTATACGACCGCATTATACTATGTAAATTATGCTGGTTTACTTTGTCTGCAACGGCTGCATTGTCCATGGTCTAAATTAACTTAGTTTCTGACATCCATATTCTTGAGCTGCGGAATTCTGTTGAAATTCAATCTATGTCCAGACAAAACCTCTTTGTGCATATGTATAAAGACTCTTATGCAAAATCCTTGTTACTTCGACCAAAAATCACATTGAAAACTTTGCAGCTGAATTTGCGAAAGAATCTGAAATGCTAGTTTCATATAAATTTTTTCTGCTCGAGTGGGGGTCTTCTTTTCTTCCAAAGTTGAGACTACTTTGTCCAGCTTCAGGAAAGAAGATTACCGCGGCTTTTTATCACTTTGAGTTTCTTACTTTTTAGTGAATATTCTATGGGAACCGGTTTATCCGATGGTTAGAAGCTATTGCTCGCAATATAAATTGCGTACCAAAACAAAATGACCGTGCCTCTCATACGCCTACCGTATTTTTATGGATTACGGTATTATGCCAAAAACTTGCTTCACAGAGTCCAAGTTCGTAGGTACAAGTATGTCTGCTCTAGGAGAATTTAACAGGATTTCGCGAATCTCTCGAAACCCCCAAATCTTGCGAGAATGATCGTATTTCATTTCTATAATAGGATGTACCATTAGGGATCTATAAGGTTGATCATCAAGTTTTGCACCACAATTTTTGGAAAATCGTTGCTAATTGCCGTTTCAGAAACTGTTCACTCCAAAAGTGAAAGACAGAATCATGCGTTTTCTGCAGTGTCTAGCACGGTAAATTCTTTTCCCATATCACGGTGACAAGCTGAAAGAAAACACGCAAATCGCACTTTTTGATTTTGGTCTCTAAAAATGCTAAAAAGACCAAAAAATCGCTATTATGTTTACTACCTACTCTTCTATGAGAAAATCAAAGTAATCAGATGTTTCTAGAATAGTTATGATTTTCGACTTTCCAACCCAACATTTCATTGCTTCAAAACTCCTGATTAGGTAATCAAATAGAGCAGCATATTGTAGGTTTTAAAAATACAAAAAAAACTTGAAGCTTTCCAAACCTTTCTCAGGTGAATTTTGTGCACTTTTTGGTGCAACATTTATTGGATAAACTTAGTAAAACACTCTCAGGTATGCTCAAAAAAGTTCGGTCTACATCTCATTTGATAGCACAAATGGCAAAAACTATCTTCCGCATTGTTGCAAGAGAACCCTTGGGCGAATGTTCACTATGTTTAGATTAGCGCTGCAAACGGAATTATGTCCAGTAAGGCGGCTTCATGTAGATTCAAAGGGCACTGCAGCCAAAACCCTCCTTTGTTTGTGCTAAGTGAGTGAGAGTTATATACTATTGATTTCTGATCTTTTGTAATTCTGGCTTATAGTGCAAAGATTAGCTTATCTTAGATTGTCCCGAAAGTTTTGTCGTTTCATATTTGAAAATTTGTAACTTTACGCTAACCGAACAGATTTTCATCCTTGTAATTTTTTTGGAGAGAATAAGTTTTTCGCTTTTGATGACTGTTTTCCAAGCTTCTACTGCACACTGGCTGCAGAGATAAAACTGGAAAAAAAATACCATACGAGGCTTGATCTTTTTGAGTTGAGTCGTCAATAATCTGGAACGCTGAAGACTAAATCGTTAGTACATACGTTTCCTGAACCCCTTTTTGCAACATTGAAAAGCTTGTGCTGTTTGGTCTTGCCTGTGAAAAGTTACGATTTTTGAGAAAAATGGCAAATTAATCAATGCTCAAAATTTTTAACTTCTCATGGAGATAATTAAGAGCACAAACTTTTGCAGTTATAGAAAGTAGGTAAAAAGAACTCATGTACTGACAATTTAAAATTTTTCTGCAGCGTTCCAGATTTTTGGCGACCTAACTCAAATAATCGAAGCCTACATGGTCTTGTTTTAAAGAAAGACTTACTCTTTTTTATCGATTTCCAAAAAAACAAGTCCGTTCAAATAGCGCAAAGTTACAGATTTCTGAGAATGAAACGAAGAACTTTCGGGAGGATCTAATACTATAATTTCCTCATGCCTGCCCTCATTAAGTCGAAACTACATTAGCGCTCCTAACTCTTGAGAAAAAACATCTTAATCTCGATTATTTATGGGATTCAAAACACACTTTTTGAATTTTTGAAACTTCCATAAGTTTCTGAATTTAACGAACATGATCTAGATAAACGCTATGTGTTCGATGGAGATGGTGGATTGGTTTTTGAAGCATTATCTGAGCAAGAATTTTGCCAACAAGAATGTTCTAGATCGCTAGATTCTTAGAAGTCCAAAAATTTCATTTTCATCTGAAAATTGCTCTTAAAAATGTTATAACATTCCGGCGATAGATATGCTGCGACGGAAATTTTTGTCACACTCCGTATTTTCCCAAAAATTGTACGCGTCATTCTGCTTTGCTCTGACGTAATCAAGCAGAGGTTTGCTGACGAATGTTTCGCAGCTTTTTCTGCTTTTTTTAGTGGTTAATCTTTTGTTTACACAATGTTGATCTATTCGAGACTGACACGCATGCAGCTGCTCCCATGTGACAACCAAACAGTGAACAATTTCTTGTTCACAGTTTGTGGAAGCGTAAAAATTTGATTTTTAATTTCTGTAGACTATATTTATCTGATTTGGTTGTGTTGCTGTTCTTCTCGAGGTTGCCCGTTTGTACTTGATGATTAGCAGCCACTCAAATGGCCCACGCACTTTTCGTGATTGCACTTTCAAAAAAGGAATTCAATTTCCATTCCATTGCAATTAGTCGTTGACGCAAAGTTCACGCTCATCTTCATACGTTCACAAACATTCTCACATTCTGCTGTAAATCACATGTCTCTGTTCGCTTGACTGCCATTATTGTGACTATAAGAATCGAAAGGTCATAAATTACTATGCACTTAATTCGTCTACCAAGTGAACTTTGAAGTGATAACCTTGATGTTATGTTAAAGTCTCTTGTTTCTTCTTAAATAAGGGTCATACATTTTTCAGCGGAGTGCAGGCGTTATTAGACAAGCATATTTCATTTTAAGTCATTTTATACCAACCAAAATCATATGATAGTATAACTCTGCCCTTGTGGAATTTTTAGAACTTTTATATATAACTTATTTCGCAAATTTGCAAGAACGTAAGGTTTTCTGTACATCGAGTAGTTGAAAGTTTATAAAGAGCTCTTTTTACCATACATGTTGGCCAATACACATTTTTTATACAAATTTTTTGTTTTGATCTTAGCAATTCGTAGTACTTTAGAGCTGCCTTTAATTTTCAGCCCTTTTCGAGTATTTCCGTTTCGTTAAGCTTTCAGTTATCATACTTGGTAAGAATTTTTCAAGAGCTTTTGAATGGCGCTCTTATGGTTTTATGGCCATTTTGAAGCTAAAATCAAGCTCTTGGCCATAATACTTCCATGCAAAACTCAACACTAGTTTTTGTGAAAATATTGCACACAAAATATTGCATTGGTGATGTCTTGGATCTTTTCTAGCCACGAAGAACATTTTGCGGAAGATAATCTGCTCTTTAGACAAAGAATGCAGTAGCCGATTCCCTAATCCTTGACCTCGTTTTTGCAAAAACTTCAAGGCATTCTTTGTACGTGTTCTATGATCTCAAAGCTAGTGTTCATCCTCCTCATAATCTCCATTTACCCTGAATTCTGCTTAGTTAATGCCCAGGTAGGGGAACGATTGCTGTTATTAGGCTCCGCTTCCGCGTATTACTGATCCCTACAAGGTATGCGATAGCATGTGCGATGGGACCAGTTGTCCGAGGAGGTGGCGCTTATTGGAGGTGGCCGATTTCTATCCAATATCCAGTTTTAAGCAACATCCTGAGTAAATATCGCTTCGTTCGCAAAACGTTGAGTGCATTGCCAGTAATGCTGCCATTACCCTAATCTTATTGCTA
Organism: Cylicocyclus nassatus; assembly: GCA_958299035.1. Classification (NCBI taxonomy): domain Eukaryota; kingdom Metazoa; phylum Nematoda; class Chromadorea; order Rhabditida; family Strongylidae; genus Cylicocyclus; species Cylicocyclus nassatus. The sequence goes on along the minus strand of CATQJL010000316.1, from coordinate 44,358,237 downwards.
TCGCTATCTACTGCCCCATATTCAACGCCCCAGGGGTAAGTAGCGATCGTCTTTGCGATAAAACGAGCAAAAGCTGCATTTTGCTCCTTCCTTCGTTAGAAACGCAGTACAGCTTTCGTTTCCTGCTCATGATCTGATTATGAGCTCGTCGTGCGTGGTGGCATCGGCCACGCGACGATCATTTCTCTCATGATATCCGGCTTTCGCACGAGTGCTTGCGGTCAAAGAGCAATGCATCGATGAATCATTGCGTTCTCACATCGTCGCTCAGCTCCAAAGCTGAGCGACGATGTGAGAACTGATATTCCTGAGATTGCAGGCTACGAGCGAGAGGCTGAGGGGGAGGGGGAGAGGCACAAATTGAGTCACTCTTTTCGCTAATTTTTCAAGAGATGCTATATGATATATAGTGCCACTGGTAGGTAAGTAAGTAACTTTTGAGATGTAGCTGAAAAGATTTACTTCTGCGTCGAAAAACATTTCCATTTGAGCGTAATCTGGCAGCCAGACTATCTACCAGCAAGTGGAGGGCACCCCTTTCCTCTTAAAAATTAATCGCGGAGTTTTTGTAAGTCACTTCACTGGGATATAATTTTTTGAATGGTCTCCCCTTCTAAATAATACAATCTCTTTTTAAAATTTTTGAAAACTGGCTTCAGAATTTGGAGGCCTGGCTCCCGTCACGCTCTTTTTCCTGGGATTCTGAGGTTACCCAGCTAGATTCCTAAAAATATCTAAATTTTCTCCAAGGGGGTGGCTAGCGCCACACTTCCTTCATTCGCGAAAATTATCGTCCCTCCCCCCTTCCTTCCCCAAAAAATAATTTCTCGTCGGCACTACTACTTACGTACCAGAAGCAAGCTGGAGCTTTCCTCCCCTTAGTCCCCGCTTCTTCTCAACTCTCGTAAGCCCAAGAATGGGTTCGAATTTTTTTGAAAATTGTTCTGTATAAGTTATAGCAAGTGACAGGCTTTTTATTTCGAATGATTTTAGCAGTTTCTCACACCATAAAGTCACTACTAGCTTCTCAAATAAGCTGCCTTCTTAATCTCTATCTCTTTTTCCAAGGTTATAAGCTCCAAGAAATGAGGAATTTCTCTGGTTTTTTCTAGAAGCGTAGCTAATCCTTTCCTCTTCCCGCATTGATACGTCATAGTCCTGATGTGACTGCAGCTTTGGAGGAAAGTGCCCATGAACGGTTTTTCAAGCGGACATAATTTGTTTATCCAATACAGTGTTGAATGCGAGGTCTAATAGCCCACATCTCATGATTTACTTTAGTGCGTCAACAAGACGAAGAAAAATATTGACAATTTAGTCATTTTCTTTATTCTGAGTTCTTTTAATAAACCTCGAAAATGAACTTTTGAGTAATGAGGTAAATTACTGTACTGATATGGAAAAAAGGTAGTTGTAAGTCAATCTATTGATAGTTTGTTTTTCATGATCAGTAGAAAGCGCTGGGAATTATCAGCTGAGCTTATCAATCAGAAAACAATTCTGACGTCTGTGTACACATGTCGATGCTAACAGCATGCTGTAGTGCAGTGTATTGTCTTGTATGTTTTCTGTCTGCCCATTATTACTTAGGACTAATTGTTCTACGCACCGTTTGCTCTAGTGTTTTTGTGTGTGTTGCCGCTTGAGCGGATTTTTTCGTACTCAGAGCCTGATTAGTGCAAAATAACAAAGGCTAATGACATCCCTGGAGGCCGATTTTCACAACAATACACTTATTTTGTCAGCTGATAGGGTACCGTTCTTGAAACTACATCATTTGATTATAACGGTGCGAAGTACACTCCTTCAAGCTATTGTGTATTAGTTGGTGCTAAAATTTGCATCTGAATTATACAAAATCATTTGCAAATGTTTGGAATTGCTGAAGAAACCCTGCAGAATAAACGTATATGATAGTTCGTATTTTGGGATAACTAAAGAACTGATATAAAACAAAAACCAATTGTAGCATAATTTCGAAATTCGTACTACCATAAAGTTATCCAGTCAATGCGTTTCTCATAGTTAAAAAGTCAATCAGTAAAATCAATACCGAAAGGAAAACCGTTCAAATTTTAGGACCTTAATCCTACAAGTATATTTGTGTGTTACCCTTCATCAGTTTGTATTCCCCCCCCCCTCTTATGGCAGCAAATATTTTCGCTCCAAACATCGCTGAAAACCGCACTATTTTATTCTATGAGACATCTAAATTGGACGAACTCGTTCCGAAACCGAAACTTTTTTCGAATTTATACAAAATATCGGTGCAAGACTTACTAACCAACCTAATATATTTCAGTTTTCTCCCGTGGAACATTTCCGATGATTTCCTAAGTACAACGTAAGAGAATTTTCCTTGTGTGCCTATCAAATACGATTACGAGAACAAAGGGTTTTGCAGGCACGGTTAAGAAATTTTTGGAATGAATTGCTAAAGCCTTGCTGCTTCTTTGCATTCTAAGCATGGCTCTTGGGTCATCGAAGGTTAGAAAAAAGCCATAATTTTCGTGTGCGAATCTTTCCTCCTCCAGAGAAAAAAGTGGTTGCCATCTTTGGTCTTTTGCAAACATCGTTCACTTTGTAACCAACGCAGCTTATCTAACTTCTGCACAATGTGCCTTAGAAACTGTCACGATTTTGGAACTGCTTCTGTTTTATCACTAATGGCTTAAATCTAAATCAGTTAGAGAGAAGAAAATCTGCCATGTATTGCTGCAATCGTTCAAAGTCCAGCTGATATTCCTTCTTCTCATTCTTATCGTAATACTTTTCATCTTGTTATTACTAGCAGTTACACACAAACTTTTACTCCTTTGATCTTGAAACAATATGCAAGTAATTCATAGATAAACCTAGATGAACCTTTCCCAGTTTCATAAAAACCCAATGTTCCTTTGCGGTCGACGAAGCACCATCGCAAAGGATTTTCCCAGGTTTATGGCTGATTCCTTCACCATCTTACATCTGTAGCATTTCCTTATCAGCACTTCAAAAATATTGATTGTCTTTAGTCACATCTTATCGCCATTTGCAAAATCTCAAGCTATTCGTATCTTCTGCAAAACAGTCTTATCAGTGAAGCGTGAAGGGCATTCCGTACCTTCGCAAATCCCTTCTTTTATTTTAATGGCTGTTATTTCGATGAATTTGCAAGAACATTATGTTAAGAAGTGAGCTTTGATTTTGATGTGACGGCTGTATTTCCCTTCTAATCTTCCATGTCTTTATTCATCACTGAAAATATGGATACAAATTAGAGCATGTAAAGGCAAGAAGTATTTTAAGTATGGCAAATTTCATCGAATTTTGTATCCGAAGATTCGATTCCCTTAAATAAAAAATGCATTCACATTATTTTGACTATTTTCTTCTTCTATATCGCTTGTAGGCAGACGAGAAATAAACTTCTGTTGCTTTCAAGGAGTTGATGTTTTGATCATGATTTCAGGGAGCTGGTTTGGATAGATTTGCAGACAATGTTTAGGCGCTGATGTTCTGACTAATCAGGAGGCTTAGTTAAAGGCAGCGTCCAGGCAGATTCTCGACTTCCATATTTTTATGTCACCCAGCCTTTTCATAGTGCTGAGTCCGAATATAGCGCTTAAAAAGCGTGAATTCCTTTGAAAAAAAACTACCTTTTTGGGGCTATTTTGGGAAAACCCGTGTGATTGCTTCTGATGCTATCCTTGTCAAGCAAGCATAAACAGTAAACGCTATTTGTTCAACTGTGTTTACCATATGAAAACACGTCAAGGGCTAAGGAGATTTCATTTGGGGGGGGGGGGGTTGGCCGAGGAAGTGGGCGTGGTCGTCAGAGCTCGGACGTCTGCCTGGATCCGGGTGGACGCTGCCTTTAAAGACACCGTCCACCCGGATTCTCCACTTCCAAATTTTTGTCGTTACAGGACCTTCTCATGTCCCTGATTCCGAATATGAAATCGAGAATCCGCAAAACCCCAACAGTCTCCGTTCCGGAGAACCCACAGGCCGGCTTTCAGGAATGGTGATTGGTTGGGCGCGCATGGATGGGCGGGCATGGATGGGAAGGGCGGTGCCGTCTGGGGGTCTTCGTGTACATTCGTTATTCCGGAGCGATTTTCTCGTTGCGGAAGCGAGATTTTGCGCCGCGACTTGGGCACTGGTTTGATAGAGGGCCCTACTATCATATGCTACCAAAAGTTAAGACCCTCAACTTAGGGTGGACGGTGTCTTTGAGCCACTGTCCAAGTAGCAGCTCATATCGTACATTCATGGTCAAGAAAATTAGCTCTAATCCTCAGACCGTATTCAATGAGCGCATTACTCGGGTTCCAAAGCGCAATAGAATTATGCGGTCTCCGTTAAGATTTATGGTTGGATTTTCTAACTAAATGGGGTGGCGCTTAGGTAGTTCAACATTTTTCCAATTGGTATCGATGGAAAACTCAATTAACATAGAAGCGCTCCTGCTTTTCTGAATTTGAGCTAAACTCATCCCACAATCGAGTATAACTTCCGCTTTTTAGTTCGTTTGGTTTTCGTGATCGAGCGCCGGATCTCAGCTCAAAGTGGCTTCGTATGCAAACTTGCAGATGCATATAGGCTCAGACGCGATTCGGCTTCCGGTTCAAATATGGACTTCTTACCGGAAAATGCCGAATGCTTCAGCCGCACTTACGTAACATCGTCTGTCTCTGCCTTCTTTGCAAATGCAGCTATGGATAAAAACGCAGGATAAGTCCTTGAAAAGCGTGTAGCTGCTAAGCTTCTTTCCTTCTTCATGTCATAGCAAAAAAGTTGTAGGAAATGTAGTGCTTGATTTTTTTTTCGAAGTGAGCTATCAACTTAGTCATGGTTGTTTTTTCATAAAAATGCAGTCACATAAAATTTGTAATAGCTCATAAAAAACTGATAAGTCGTAGTGTCATAAAACGTTTGCTTAGATGCATTCTTGAGTCATGTCAATTTCTGGAAGCTCAAAGTTATAAGATTATAGAAGTTATAAGATTATAGAATTCTAAAATAAGCCTTGGCTAACCCTCAAGCTAGTCTCAGAGTCTTCAACAGCAACATAATTTTGGTGGTTCTCACGAAAGTACAATTTTTCTCTGCGATAACACTCAACTGGTTCCATCGCAGCGCGTGTGAGCGCACAACATCACTCAGTTTCGCCATCACATCTGTTATAAAGAATGTTTCCAAATTCCTACAACTTTTTTTGTTGCTCCATTCTCAGATATCATCTATCGATTCCATTTCGTATTTCTACCTGATAAAATCACTGTATTCTTATAGGAACAACTCCTTCAATAGAATCCAAAACTGTTAAATTTGATCCGCCTGCTTTTCTTCAATTTGAAAAATGGTCCATGTGGGCACAGCAGAATTTGCTCACCTATTCTCTTATATGTATGCTGTTCTTGAAGCCGTGGCCATGCCATAGCCCCAGCGGTAGTTTACATGGTCCATTCGTAACCATAAAATTTGATGCAAATCTAGTCCAGTTGTGACACGGGCCAACCTGGTCCTCTATACGGTAGAGAGTATTTTTCGGGTAAATTTAATGGTAGACGGCCAACAGGTTTGGTGGGTCATCAATTTTATGTAGGTTAGCAACTCAGAAGCCCTACTCAGTGTCATGAGAGTCTTTGAAGTTACTGAACAAAGTGCTTCGGCTGACTAACTGTTTGAAGTTACCACCGATGTTTGGCGAAAACCCGAGTGAAAACTAGATATTAGTTGCATTTTCAAGAATTTTACACTCTCAGCATTGATGTCTCAAATTTATTTAGTGCTAATAAGACTAACAACTCATGCAGCTGTCTAGTATATCTCCTTACACACTTCCAATGTATCTGAGCCCCGAAAAATACAAATTATATGCTATTTGAAGTCCGACTCGCAGTAAAATTCGCACCCTCTGTCACATACATATCCATTCGTATTAATTTCTCAGCCTCCACTGTATTATCGCTAGCTGCTGTTTGGGCTGAATAAGGCTTGGTCAAGGTTCATTAGTCTCCACAAGAAATGTTTAACCCAGGTTTGCTTTGCCTGTACACCATACCATCAAGTATTCCTTGTATCATCATCGGCAAAGAGATGAAAATAGAGATTCAACGAATCCACATGTCTTTTTCGCCATTTATTTCCGCTTATTTTCCCCATTACATCTCTAAAATTGATTAGATGTTCCGGATTGCCGTTTTTCCCCGTTATCCTCATTATTCTTTTTATCTCTCCAATCGCATCACCGCCGCGTTGCACATCGCTGCAAAGGCTCTCATGCGTTGTTTGCCATGAAATAGATTCCGTGCATGCTTTGCGTGTCTCGATAACGTTGGGGCTTGCACATTTCCGGGATCATTGCGGATTGAATTGCAGGGGCTTATGAGACAGCAGTGGGAATGTGGTTAGTACATACCTGGGACGTTAGAGGGGTTTTTAATGCATATTTTTACTTTGTGTCCACGTGAATGTTGTTGTTTTGTTTTGTTTTTGTCTTTGTATAGCGGAATAAAGGAGACTAGCTTTGGAAGAAATAAGCTGGAAAAAACCACTCTTCCTCTCATTTTTCCAACTTAAGGAATTTCTAAATTCGAAAGTTCAAATCCAAAATTGCAAATTCTATGCCGTTTTTTGCACCGCAAGGTGCAGCTCGCATAAAATAACAAGAAAGTATGTTATTTATGCAAATATGCAACAGAATTCCTATTTTGGGGTGCTTTTCTCATAAATAATTTCCCGCATATTGCCAATAAAAGCATAAGATCGATCGAAATGTCTAAGAATGATTCTGCTATTGTGTGCTCACTTTCAAACATAGCTGTTTCACGGATTTTCCCTCTTTTCCAAAATCGCTTACATTTTTATCATTCAAGCAAAAAATTTTTTAAAAATACTTTTGATCACATTCTTGGTGCTTATCACTTTGCTTGAGTTGTTGCCAGTTCATCTAAAGCTATCCTTCTCTTGCCAAACAACATTCTCATTATCTAAAGCGATATGTCTGACATTTGAGACTATTTGTTTTGCTCCTCATCTCGTGCATAAATCGCTCGTCACACCATTTGTCTCTTATCTTTGATTCGATCGCTTGAAAAAATTTGTGATGAATTTTTCATAGCAATAATCTACAAAAATTTTGCAGATATTGAAAATGAGCAAAAAACTGTCGACAGTGGATCCACCTAAAAAGAAGATAAGCGTTATAAGCTTGCCGCCCGGTAACGAAATGCCCCCAAGGAAGAAAAGCAGTATCAAAGAGAATTTCTCGAATCTGATGAAAGCTCCAAATTTTCTCTTGAAAAGGGAAGCTGCAAAGTGAGTTTATCAACTGTTTCATATGGAGGAGGGGTGCAAAAAAAATTGTTTATGGGGGTGGAGTGGGGAGGGGGCGGGGGAGGTGGGGAGAAAAAAGTGTGCACGCTGTTTGATTGTTCCTAACAATTTTGACAAGAGGGGGCGACCTATCGCATTCATTATTCTCTAGACTTGGCTTTAATCAAATTTAGCAGAAGAGACCATCGGTTACTCTTCGTTACCACAGATTACGGTAGCAAGAAAGTTTCGCGATTAACAGCCCTTCTGTCTTCAAGAACACAAACACATTACTATTACAGTCAGTTTTGCTTACAATACTTCGTAAATGATCCACCATTCAAAATTTATTTCATGTATGCTGCGAAGGCTGTTTTCTCATTAAAGAAAATGTTCACAAGTCCTACATTTTTTGAACTTCGAAGCGGTAACTGAGATAAAGATGTTTTTTTGCATATGAGTTACTACCGTACTTTACAATAATCCAGAGCGATCAGTTCTGTTTAATTCTGCAAACCTAAGTCCAAGCCAACACTAGAAAAGATTTAATTCAGCTAGAATACCTCAAGAGAAGAGAACCGTAAACAAATAAACACTGTGCACACTTTCTATCCCCCCCCCTCCCCCCCTCCCCATATCACAACTTAGTCTTTACTGGGTAATTGGTTTCCCCTTACTAGGTCAGGTTAATTTGTTTTTATGTGAATGCGTCACAAAAAGGCAGTTGCTTACAAAAAACAGCTGCTGAACGATTGAGTCCCATGTGATCAGAATAAAGGATGTAAGCGCTAACGATGCTTCTTTCAGGAAACGCTGGAATCAAGTATGTGGCAATTTGAATCTTGGACGAATACGTACCGCTGTCAGTGAGTCAAAACTATTTTCACCTGGTAAGCTGCTGCAGAAAATGTGGCCATGGAGTAGACTTATTTATCAACTAAGTGACTGAAAATTTCGCGTGACTCGTTGCTCCGAAAAAGAGACCAAATGGAGGCGGTTGCTGTCATGCGATGATAGTGGCCTATGCTTATTCTAAAATTCAGCATAGACTTAATTTATATTGGCCTTGTGACATCAAATTTTTTTATTGTCTTATTAGTCAATGAAAGTTGGATGTGGCCGTCATCATATTAAGTTATCTGAGGCGCTTTGAAGGAGGATCTTGCCTCCATCTTTTCAACATTCTTGAGCCTTTCCATCGCCCATATTCGTATATGAGCTGCAAAATAGATGGAAACGACAGAATCCCGTTTTGCAGCCCCTATTTTGTGGAAAAGTGGAAAAGCGCTCCTGCGCTAGTCTTATCCTGTGCAGCATGCACAGTAGTTCCTATCGCATGCAACAGCAAGACGTGTTTCATGCAACATTGAGTCTTGGCGCGTGCAACATCAAGTCCTGTCGCATGCAACAGCACGTTCCATCGCATGCAACAGCAAGACCTGCCGCATGTAACATCAGGTCCTTTCGCATGCAACAGCAGGTCCCGTTGCATGCAACAAGGACAGAACTCGTTTTGAGCAGCGCTTGAAATTCAGACGCGTCAGTTAACAACTCTCGGATGGACTAAGAGAGGTAAAGAGGGCGACAGGGGCTAGAACTCCCGCGGACTACGAATTTCCACTAATAGTGAAATACACCAACCAAGTGCTTCACTTTTGAGGGTTACTTATATGAACTATCTAGTGAACTGGGAAGCCGGAATTTTGAGTTAACTCTACCTTCAAGTTAAAAAATCCTTAAAACAATTTGCGTAGTCGGGCTATCATTGAGCTCGCGCTGAGTGTCAATAATCATAGTGCGAACACCACGGAGCAGATAACACGCCAGACAACAAACATATGCTCTTTTTGTATAGGTTTTTCTGTATTGTAATTAAATGCTTGGGCGTCAAACTAATCATTATCTGACTAACAAAAACAACATCTCGATTTAAATAGATTGAAAAAATTGTTAGCGTCTGCATGCTCTACTCAGACTATGTAAATGAAAGCCTTAGTTTCTACTTGTTTCATGTGACAAACGTAGTCATTAAAAATTCAAGCATTGACAGGCTTCTTGTTAAAATCGTTGAAGTCTACATCTTAGATCCAAGAAAGGTATCCGAGTTTAGGAAAAAATGGAAGATCTTCTTCATAGTTATATTCGTCTAAAGGGGAAATACAGGGTGTCTCAGAAAAATGTTAACACTGTTTGATCGTTAGTAACTCTTTTGCTTTCAAGTCTTTCTCCGAGCGTCAGGTACCATTCTGTAGGGCGAGGACAAACTTAGATTTACAGTATCGGGTGAATCATCTAGCTCTCCTCATTACTGTAGAATTACGGTAGGAATTTTGACAAGGATTTTAGGCCATTAAAGCCCATTTTCTGCTTTAAAACAGAGCCAAACAAACCAAAATCTCTTGTACTATGGTAATGAAAGCCGCTGATTTCGGATATGAAACTTTCATTTCATTATGACACTTCTTTTCAAAGTTATCCTCGGTAAAGTGTAATAACTGGCTTCCCAGCATGTGTCAAAAATGTGATTACGCCGTCAAAAAGCTGAAAACACTCGCAAAAAGTTGTGTAGTAAAATCAGCGTGCGCGATTTTACTACACTAGTACACACTTTTTCAGATTTTTTGAAAAAATTTTTGTCAGAGGGCATATTTCATGACGGTTCCACATTTTGGAATTTCCTACCGTAATTCTACAGTAACGAAGAGCGTTAGATGATTCGCTCTACACTGTAAATCTAAGTTGAACCCCGCTCTACAGAATGGTACCTAAAGCTCGGCGAAAGACTTGAAAGCAAGGGAGTTATTAACGATCAAACAGTGTTAACATTTTTTTGGGACACCCTGTAGAATTGTTCTTGCCCTGCTTGAAAAGTATCCGCCTGCCTCGGCTGAAATTTCTTCGAAAAGAGCTTTCCAATAAGTAAGATGATGACACCCAGCGCGGCCATTCTTAGTAGCTTCCGCATTTCCAATTAAATTGCTTGTTCCTACTCATATAATGAAACTTCTGCAGTCAATAGAAGTTGAGTTTGTGCAAACCATTGCATTGTGTTTTTACGTTACAAAAGAGGTAACTTGGCCCTTAAACCAAACACGGCAGTAACCCACTGTTGAGCGATTTACATCTCACAAACTCTTGCGTCATAGAAAACCCCACGGGATTGGTGATTGACAGGCGTATATGTTCTTGTGATAGCAAAAAAGATAGGGCAATTTCTAAAGGTTACTGTAGAAAGCTTGAGATGATACGCTGACATTCGAAATTGATTCGGCTCGATAAAAACATCGCTAGGAGAAATACGGGCTAATCTAAACATGATTAATACCCCGAGCAAAGATATTTTTTCTGCTTTGATCTGCAGCCGGAAAAATGAAAATGTTGTTGTTTTACCAGCCTTGTTACGACCAAATTGCTTCCGAAGTTTCTGAGCATATCAGTAGCTAAATGCGTATGTGCTATGAATAAATCGGCGCTGTTTTTGAACATACATCATTTTCAAAACTTAGCAACAACTAGGTAACGGCTATCCCCTCCTTCCCCCCCCCCCCCCCTCTTCCCTAATCTCGAGCACTGTACTCGCTTTTGGGAGGGTTCATTCATAATTTGTTGAAACACTACTCTAGGCAATCAGATACTGTTTACATAGCTTTTCCAACAATTTTCCAAACCTCTTTTTCTGTTAAAACATTTGCATGCATGTCTCGACTGGCTGGAAAAGCATTTTAGCAATAGCAGTCAATTTAAATGCCTTACGACATGATCAGTCCATATTCAGACTTATGTCCTGATATCTTCCATTTTCTTAGTAGTTTTTTTACAATCATCTTGATTTTTTTTGCATCTAAAGATCTTTGCCTATTTGGTCCTGACTTACTACTGTCGATGAGAAACCATATTCTACTCATTCGAAAACTGAATTAGGTCCGTTAACACTATAATTACATCTTATAGTGTGCTGAATGGATAGCTGACCTTTGCAAAAGGATAATGCAACACTTTAGAAATTTCTATGGCATAGAATTATATCCGGCTCTCGTATTAGATAAGATTATTTCATAGGCAGTGTGAGTTATTACAAGTTGATGCAAAAGGTGCAAGATTCTTTATTCAGAATAAAATCCAAAAGTATTAATCCAAAATTTTAGGTGCAAAATCCTTGATTGTATAAAATGTTCTCTATCTCAATCTCTTCTCTTCCCCTTTGCAAACTCTTCCGTCTGTCGTTTATTATCCCCTGGCAGGTGGAGAATATTGTCACTCACTCGTTTCAATGTCACCATGCGCTAAGTACAGCGCGCCCACGCCAAGTCACTCAAAATCGCAGGATTGTCAAAGTGCATCATACGCACTTACTACAAGAGACTTAGGGCCCAAAATAACATAATGATAGAGTGGAAAACAATTTGCACACTACAAGTTCTTGCTTCGTATTTGGTCGACACGTTCATTTTTTCAGTGTCAAAAGAGTAAAGATTATAAACGTGGAAACGTAACGCAACACCTTTTTCAAAGCATGATGTAGATCGAGAAGAGGGCAGTAGAGAATTTTGTGCGCTAATCAAATTGTTACTTTTCATGAAGACACCTTCGTATCGAAGAGATCGTATGCTCATTAGCTGGGAGCAGGTAGCTTAAATTGAGTTGATCACGTCAAACGCAGGTTCTTATCAAAAACACACTTTTCCAGCTAAGAGGTGCAGGGAGAAATTTTGCATTTTGTATTCAACGTTAATCTTTCGGCGGATGTCCCAATAGTTTTCAGGAAGGGATGGGGGAGGATACTTTTTGTGATGGATAAATAGCATAGCCCTCAAAATTTTTTTGGGATTCTATCCAATTTTTTGCAGTCTTTTCATCCTGGAATATCAAAAAAAATTGTTTAGTGTTTCAGTTGTTACAATTATGTTGAGAAACAAAAAACAAGTCTTCTGCAAATTGTGACTTATAGCTAGACTTCGGCTTCATTTTGAAATTCTCAGCAGCACCCGTTGCCGTTCAACGAAAAAAATTTCGAAAAACTCTGAAATTTTGTGTAGCAGGATTTATAAGCATGCTAACTTCATTATGCAACTTTTTACGAAAATTCTGAGCCTTTTTAAAGCTGCAATCACATTTCCAAAGAACACTGAAGGAGCAGTTGCTTTTGTTTTTCAAATAACTTATGAAGGAAGCATGACCGTAATGTGCAAAATGCGTATCCGTAATCAGCGACTCCAAATAGCCCAATGCTAAAGTTTCTAGCTTGTTTGGTTCTCTATCCGAGGCGGAATGCGATTTTTACGGCTTAAAACCCTCTTCAAGGTTCCTACCGTAGAGGTCGGAATTCTTCTCCATGCTGCAAATCTAAGTTGAACCTAGCTCTACAAAATGGTACCTCGATCGGCGAAAGATATCGAAGCAAGCGGTTCGTCGACGATTAAACAGTGTGCACATTTTTTTGGGATACCCTGTATGTACTAATCCCAATTTTCAGCCAAGTAAGAGTTCTCTCCACCCACCCACAAGAAAAACTTCTCGTTAGTTAAGCTAATTTCTCATTCTGATGGCCTGACAGAAGTGGAATCCTCTGTTATAGCCGACTAAGGCAGTCGTTATTGCAGAGTCAATCCAAAAATCCTCCCTGCTGACGTCAGCATTGCCTTTTCACGAAAGCTAGTCGATTAGCATTGTCTGAGTGCGTACTTTATTTAGATCATTGGAGTAAAGTGCCGTCCACATCAATTTTCCTCTTCGAGCATGTTTAACCTAAAAATGGTTACGTCGTTTTTGTATTCAAAATCATTATATAATTCTGTGCCAACTGAGTTCTGCGCTGCTTGATTTTGCGCGAGAAAAATGAGTTGAGAGCGAGAAATTCGACCTTTCCATGTTTTTTGCTCGCCGTTATGAAATGACAGCCCACACGCTCTCACAAGTTCAATTTTGATGTGAACAAATATTTTTTGAGCGTATCGCAAAGCTGCAAAGCTAGAACATGCAAAGGGATCAAAAAGTAGCTTCTTTCAGTTATGCTATAGCTTACTAACATACATCATGGATGTATTATTTTCAAAAGAAAATCAAAAAATGGAGAATATAAAGGACAACTCTAATAGCTATTCATCGAGCTCTATTCATCGATAGCAGTCAATTTTTCAGGACGTTATTTCGACTTGTTACAACCCAATATATTTATATACCATGATGTGTGCGATTGCACACAATGCACACGTTGCGAGTCCCATGCAATATGCCCTTTGTTGGTTTTGCTTACTTCGTACAAGAATTTGAAAAAGTAAAAGCAAGAAAAAGCACTGAAGTTGTGTGTAATTTCACATAATCTATTGCCCAAATTCAAGGAAAATATAGAGCGCTCTTTTCGTCATACTACACCAATTTCAATGAGTATATAGTGAAATCAACGCAAGTTATAGGAAACTCATGAAAATGTAATATCTTTTCCATTCTCAATTCAATGTGTGAGTTTGCACACCGCGCAGCATCCCACGACTCTTTGTTGTAGTTGTCCAAACTGTTGGGAAACATTCACATAGTTCTTTCCAACCTAATCGAGCCAACACTGTGAAACGAAGGTTCTTAGTGGTTGGCAGTCTGTAAAAACACAAATATTGAGTCGCTGGTACACTCGTTAAGTTATTGTCGAGTCATTCTAACAATTTGTGTGTTTGCAGACTGCGCGCGGACTTCTGCCTTATTAGTGACTTCTCAGTGAAACCTTACGCAGCAGAACCATTTGCAGATATATGTACTATTAGCTGATATACCCTTTGATTCAACTGCCTCGGCGGCTGGAAGGCGGGGCTTCGTGACTCAATTGAGGCTAGTAGTAGATTAGATAGTACGCGCGCGGGAAAGATGCAGACTGCGTCGCGTGCGCGAGCGGCCTTAATTAGGTCACAAAGCCCCGCCTTCCAGCCACCAAACCTGTTGACATAGATCATATCCAGTCAAATTAAAAGAGACCAGGAGACGAGGAAAATAGTGGAAAAGAGCATGTTTCAATTTTTGAAGTTCGTTAAGTAGCGCGCACGTTGTGCAGTACATTACTGAGTTGCGAATGATTCGACAATACAAATGAGTGGATTGTTCCTATGGAGAGGCTGAGCATCTGCACATTATAAATTACCTTTACTCATCTCTACCGTATAGTTTCATACCTCAATAACTTCGCGAAAATGGGCGTGGCTTGCGCAGCTTTCACCAATGTCCCCAGCTACATTTGTCCACAGCGGGCAAAACTGCGGTGCAGAAGAGCATGTGCGGCCGCGCCCCGCCCACCTCATGCATTGTTGATCCTGAAACAATCCGAAGGTGTTGATGCTCTGCAGCGTCGGCCGTTGACACTTCTGCTATTTCCGCTGTCAGTGACGTCATCGAGTAAACAAACCATGCCAACTTCGAAACGAATTCCTCGCTCATTATCGGCGCCGGTATTCCGGAAAACTTCGAGGCGACTCGTCAACGTACTGCTGTTCAAACTGCGCGATATGAAGATCGCGACTGCCGGTGCGATATCGCTGCGATTACGTGAGTCTTCAGCATCTTATTATTTGGTCACGTCTGGCATTTCTAACAAGAGCCTCACGATTGAGCGAAGCATTAAATCATTTCCCGAGACGCTAGAATAGCTGGGGTACCAGCAGTCCATTTTTCATTTCTGCAGAAGGGGTCACTTATCATCTGTCTGTGGTTGAAATAAAATGATTTTTGCCAGCTTATATAATATATTGGTAAACATTCATCAGTATACTGAAGACAACTCAAACACTAGCTTAGGCACAGCACAGTTCGGCCATTTCGTATCCTAATATGTGCAATTGCCCGCACTTCACTCATTGCTCGTTTACCACCCTGATACGAGACCATCTGCGTTTGGGCGCTTTTTCGGCGTTTTCTTAGAATTTTTTGTTTTTTTCAGGCATCGAACCTTCATTTAGGAGTATCAGACTGCATACAAAATAGCCATAGTCGAGAAATTGACGTGCAGAGTGTGCAGTGTGTGCAATCGCAGTGTAGATATGACGACTCTACAAGTACTTCAAATCGGCAGAAATAAGCTCGTCCTCTTGCAGAATTTTTCGAAAATGCGTGGGCCCATGTACCCCACTTCTGCTTTCTTCAGAGATTTGCGCAAAAGCAGAACTCGTTTCCTCCACTTCACTTTTTTTAAATGTGCGAAGTGGCCGAAAAGCAAAAACGGAGGAGCTTCAAAGCTTCGGCGAACAAAACGAAATAGATGTTTTTTGTTATGTAAACGTGACATTCTGAAAGATTTATATTTAAGCAATTTGAGTGTGCAAATTTTTTTGTTTGTCTTGCAATCGTCAGACAGTAAATCATAATAAATCCGGAATGCACGCATGTTAAGTGATTTGTCCCGGTAGGATTATATGATATGCTAATTAATCTGAGCTATATGATATGCCAATTAATCTGAGCTTTATTACTTCTTGACTGATTTCATGCATGAGGGGATGTCAGTATCCTGCCATTAATCACTTACTTCCCAACATAAGTCCTAATTTTTGTTTTTTTTTGGACTAATTTCCAGTGCATTTCTTCCGCAGATTTACGATCAATTGTGCTGCCCTATGAAAATCGCTAAGTTGCTATATTTGAGATTAACTATGTGCAAACATAACTCCATTATGAAAAAGAAAGTAAGGATTTTTAGTCCGCAGGAATTTCACTGCTGTCTGGGCATAGTGACAAGTGACATCAAAAACTCTACATTGCATGTCGCCTGCTCAATTGCCCCGTATTTGGATTCGAGTTCGATTGCTAAACTTTTCATTTTTAATCGAAATAGACTAAATCAGTTGCTCATCTGATTTAGTTAACTCTTAAACATTCTCGTTCTTGAGCTTTTCAAATTATTTTTTGGATTACTTCAATTGCCACTTTTCACTAAAATGGACTAGCTTTCACTGTTTTGGCAAACATGACGGGTAAGAATTAAAACATCCGATCACTCCCATGCTACCTTCTGAGCAAGATTATTTACGCTGGAGCTTTTTCCTGGAATCCTAGATAGGAAAGACTTGACAATGCTTCTGTAATGACAATCAGCTTTCAAGCAGCGAGTCTGAATAACTGCTATTCGAAGTAATTACGGAAATCTGTCATACCTTACCTAATGAAGCGATTCATTCATTGCAGTCCCTTTTAAGATCTTCATTTCCCGCACTTGCCCCCTCGCTTCCGCTGGCGAGAAGCTGAAGAAGTATCCGCTAGAAATTTTGACAGATTTGGCGTTGATGAGGCACTATTTTTCTGCCATTCATCAAAGTGTAATATCTATGCACTTTCTCAGAGCCGCTTATGTACATACTCGTTTTGGGGTGCGGAAATTTGAAGATGTTGCTTTTGGGAATAGAGAAGGTATGGGGAGAGTATATAATTTACTTGCTCTAATCTGCAGTTACAGAGAGGCTCAATTATTTCAAAATTATTTTTAAAGCATGAATAAGATGTGCATATGCACATTATAGCTGCATAGACATTGTTTAGCTGAAAATTGTGCAGTGAAATATCAACGCATCAACGGGGAGTAGTAAACAATACCTTTAGGGCAATGTGGTAAACATTTCTGAGAATATTTTCAACGTTAGGCAAATAAAATGCTCCTACGAAAGAGAAGTGTACGCAGAAAGCAATGACGTACATAAAAAGGTGAGTAGTGCTAGATTTTCCGAAGTGATTTTTATTGTGCTTGGAACATGCAAGCTTATTACATTTTCATTTTTTTGTTTTTTTCATTACTCTCTTAGTTGCGGGCAATTTTTTCAAAAGGATTATCAAACTTCTAAAAATAATTATGAATGTAATTTTTACGAGTGTTATAAACATTTCATTTATTTTTTTTACATACAAGGTGCACTGAGAAAAAAGCATCAGAAAAAAGTCCAAACATCACACGGGGTCAGGCAGTCCTCAGCCTCAAGGAAAAAATGGATGGTAGATAACATGACACGAAGCTCGAAATAAAAAGAAACGTGTACTATGTTTTGAATAATCTCAAGGATACGGAAACATGCAAGCTTTCACATTTTTATAATTTTTTATTTTATACATTGACACATTTTCAACGGGTATTTTTCGTATTCATCATCAGACTTCTAGAGAAAGTGTTTTAACTCTACTACATGGACAAATTCCTACTAGATTTGTAGAAAGAAGAGAAAGAATGTCTGAAGTGTCCCTGCATTTCGGCATTTTCCTCCCTCCCTCCCACTTTTCCATCCCCATTTTATCCCGAAAATTGTTTGGCCCCTACAGTAGGAAGGATCTGCCAAGCATCTCCTCGCCCAAAGCTCTTATCTTCAGACTATTCAGCCAAAACAATGATGACCGTTGACCGCACGCTGTTGATTCGGTTCCCCACACCCACGGTGATCCTCGTTATAGCCGTATTCATTTGGATAATTTGGTATCGTTCCTTTATCGCTCCGTTAGCTGCACTCAGCTGTATTGCCCATCTGTGGATTAGCCGAAAAATCCGGGCTGTCACTAGAGCCGCTTAGTCACATAACATTAATTCATCAACGTTGTCTTCGGGACGGGATTTGATCGTTTAAGACAGTTTTGATCTCTTGACTTTGAGATAAGAAATGGAATACCACAATCAAAAATGAATAAGCACTCAGGAATGAGGAAGATGAGCTAGCTTGTAGCGAAAGACGGTAGACCACGGTGAAAGAAATGGAACAGAAACTTGGAAATCAGAAATTGGCAAGGCTGTTGAAATTATTTTTCGGTTGAACCTTACATTTGAAACTAGCCCTTCACACTAATACCTCGAAAATCTCGCAGCAAATTTTTTTCGGCTGTAGAGTTTGCGCAGTTTTGAAATTCAGCTTGTGTCAATTACGTACTCCTTTTTGCACAAGAGCTACGCAACCGCATCGTGAGGGCCTTGCTTGCGGTCAAAAAAAAAGACGAGGTGGCAAACTCTGACATGGCCGATGGAAGAGGAAGTACGCGATCTATCCAAGCCCTAGTAATTCTTAAAAATGCTGTTAACCCTAAAACTGTCTTTCTCCAGCCCCTCCCCGAATTTGGCTACTCAAAAATCCAATTTCATTTAGTTAAACGGTTTCTTAGAGCAAATGCAGTATGCCAAGGGTGAAGATTCTTGGAAAATGATTAAGTGTGAAACGATTGCAAGAAGTAACTTTTGTTTGCCACAATTCCTGTGCTTTACGCTTCATCCCATTTTTCCTCCCAAAAATAGTCCAAAGTCAGATGTTTTGCAAGCGTTGTAATACTACTCTTACCTCTAAAATTATGTCCAATTTGATTAATACTGCCGCTTGCTCCAGGAATGTGAAATTGCTTTCGTAGTCCATTGATCATGCTCACAAAACTTTTTTTTTAAATTTTTGAGTAACGAATAAGACAGTCTTCACGTCTTATTGAACTCTTTGCTATAGAGCTTCCAGCATCGTAAAACATTATTTAAGGGTTCACTTCCTGTTTGCCTCTCGTCTTTTCACTTCTTGTTGAGGTTTGCTGCGCATTAATTCACTTTGCATACGTCTAGACATTTTTTCACTTATCGAGTTTGTGGAAGACGTTGAAAATTTCGGACAGAAATGCTAAGCTTGCAGGTTTATGTTGGAGTGAACTTTGTAGATTTTAGTCAGAAAATAATTTCAAAGCAAACTGCAGATATTAGACGATGTCTGCCGACAAATTCTGATGCGCGATAGAATTACCATAGTACATAATGCTAAAATTCTAGTTTGTTGCTAAGGCATGAACTGTGCACTGAGGTGAAATAAATCTCAAGAATATGCATTGCCCTCCAGAAAGACATTACTGCATTTGTGTTTGAAAGCGTCCAAAATCAACAGACGCTGTTATCGGAAAAAGTCTTAGCCATGTCTTTTTACAATTTCAGTAGCTCATTCAACGGTATCAGTTTCCAGTTCCTAATGTCCTAAAGACACGATCCGCACAAAATGAGGGTGATGGGATTTTGATGCTTTATAACAGCGGGACCCTGACTAAGTAGTTGCCCAAGTCCCCGGGCAAAGATGCATACCGAAGCGAGGATTTCGCTAATTCGCTTCAGAAGGACCTGCAGGCACGTCCGTCCCACCCATCAATGCGAGGGGTGCGAAAGTACTGTGAGCTAAATTGAGCTATGAGTAGCCAGATTGGGGGTAATCTCTTTCATCATAAAAATGAGCTACTTGAAGCCTGTTTCAGCGCACATTACTGTCGGACCACCATGTTGATGGCGGAGCCGCCTGGGCCGCTTCTAATTTCTGAAGGAAATTTCTCGCTTCAAAAAACATGTTTTGCAGCCGGACTTGGGACCTAGTTCGGAGCCATACTATCACACAATGTCAAAATCGTAAAAGCTCCAATCTGGGTGGGCACTGTTTCTAAGCAGTGGCTTATTCCTTAGGCCCAAACACTCACTCTGACATAAAAGTGAAGCGGTCCTAGGGGCACACTGGGTGATCAAATCTTTTAGCATCGTTTTGAGCTGGGTTTTGTCGTCTATCCCTTTCCAGTATATAAGTTTGGCTTCAGAGGTGATCTTGTTTTGAAGATGGTTTTGAACCGTAAAACTGGCTTTTCTTTAGATTCAGCCGAACCAGTCATTGAAGCAAGAATGGCATGTGAACTCGCTGCTAATTGTAAGACGCAATCTTATAATTTTTATGTCCTGGTACTTTAGTACGAATGCTTTCCAAACTTGGCTGTTTTCCCATGAATAACGGACTGAATCGCGTTAATCACATTGCCATTCATAGCAATGTCGGGACTGAAAACAAAGCTCAGTCGAGAGTTTCAGCGCGGCGTAAGCTTGGTAGTTGATCCCGTGGGAGCGGAGTCGCGAGGTGCCGGAGTAAGATTGACGACGGAAGTGAATAATCGGCGAGTGAGACTTGTGCTCCGAAGCTTTTTCAAAACTTGAGATAAGGTGCTGATAGGCTGTGAATGATGCTGTCCTTGCAATACAGCCGTCTGATTGGGCCAATTTCCGCTACTGATAGAAAAAAAAAGAATTTTGTTTGAATCATGTGCACTATTTAGTTCAGAAGTGCAGGAGGCTTGCTTAGTGAAGCAGCCTGAATGGGACTGTTTTCGAATCTGGATTTGGAAGAAGCATAGAAGTATTAATGTAGGTCTTATAGAGTACCTCTGCTTTTATATATTAGCAATTGCACCGTAAATTCTAAACCTTTAGGCTTGTCTTAGAATCCTATCATTGGGTATATGCCCACATAAACAGAAGGCTTTTCAGAGGACATTATGTCGCCGAAATAAGTGGTCTCCAGGACATTTGTTAAAAACCGCCACCCTTGCACATTATAATTTGGTGCTACATAGCTATCGACTTGAGTAGAGCATATTGGTGACATAATGTTCAGTTGTAACTCTAGACAAGCAACCAGAAAGCCGAGTGCTTGTTTGAGAAGCAGTAGAAGGGGGGGGGTTTGAGAAAACTTGTCTTGGCCTCTAATTCTCGAAATGGCTCTAGTCTTTCAGTTTGAAAGCATCCATTTCGTTCGGAAAGTAGTTAACGCCTTGGAGGGGAGAAGGCCCTTGTTTTTAGAATGAAACTATTTATTTAGAGTTGTTCAGCAAAATTGGTAATTATAGTGTATGTAGATGCCTGAGATAGGTCATACTTCTGTAAATTAATTAGCGGAATTTTTGAGAGACTTTTCTCTTTTTCCTCTCACATTTCGAGACTCTTTCCAAGTTTCGCTGACACAGTACAGATAAAGAATCACAGATTTTGAATAACAAAGTACATCTGTTGCTTGGCTCCACATTTCCATTTAATTTGCGGTGCTAAATTTTCATTAGAGGCAAAAACCTTTTACGACTAATCTCGACGTTGGCTCGATGCCACAATGCCAAACACCTTTGTTTGCCTGGCACGTGTTTCAGAATTAAGATGGCAGGTGTAAAAACACAGCAAATCCGATACTTCGTATGTCCGAAATCGAGTTGAAACCTCGTTTCTTACGCAAACATTGGGCCTTCTTCTGCATGACGGATTTGAATGAATACTTTTGGCGGACGAAATAATCTTGGGACGACGGGCAGGGGATTATCGAGATGAAAGGAGGTTAGGGGAAATTATCTCCTGTCACATGGAAGGATTGGAAGGGGGTGATCTTTGTTAGAATTGGGACCAAAAGTTACATGCTCGTAGTAAATGACCATCAATATGACTTTACATAATTCCGGGAAGTTCCCGTGGACGAATCAATTTGCCAAACTTTCCGAGGGTTTCAGGTAGTAGTGAGGTGAAGGGGGCGCAAAAATGGGAACCTTCCGAGGTTTTGACTCAGGAGCAACGCAGTCAGGAAGTTCCAAATGAAATCCTCGGAAAGTTCCCTAATAGGCAGAAGTTCGCGAGCACTTACACGAGGGAATTCATCAAAGTTATTGCGTTATTTCGTAATAATGCTGCTTTTACTTCACTACCACAAGTTTGTACCATTTGTGATTAGTTTATTTGAATTTTATTTGTGTAATGACCACTCTATTAATCATTTTTTCGCAGAACCCATAGCTGATCTGCTTTGACGGTTGCAGTTTGAGATTTTCTAGAATAATTTATGGTAAAACCTAATTTTTGTAAAATACCGGACGCAGACAAGGTGAATATGTTTATGTGTGCATTCAATCATCAAGGCCTGCTTAACTATGCTGAGAGCATAAGACATTTCATTTTGCAGAAGAAACTGAAGTCAATTCATTTGTAGGCTTTCCTATTTCCGGTAGTTCCTCTCCTGACCACTCTGGAATGCAAAATTGTAAATTTCCTTCGACGTTTCCATGCATACATTGACTTAATTGATGGCGCACACGAAGAAAAACGAAATAGAATCAAGCTTGCAAGCTGGAAGTTGTGTTCCTTATTGACTAAGCTTGGAAAGCATGAGATAATTTCTTTACTGCAAACAGGGGAAAGTTATATTGTTACTCTTATACTATATTAGAAATAGCAACTGGGGTCATATTTGGATTAACGTAGGCGGTCTTTTTTTTTGCATAGCCATCAATCAAATAAAAAAGAGCGCCAACGTCATATGTCAGCCAAATTTCTGGAAGAGTCAATTTTTTTCATGACTAACGTCATAGGTCGTCCACAGGGAGTTTTTTGTGTTTTGGATTACATGGGCTCTCAGACTTTGTCGAGAATGATTAATTGGATGGTTATAAAGTAATAGCAACTTGTTGTACACAAAGTTTTTGAGTATTTTTTTTATTATGGCATTGTGTTTAATTATTGCATGCGAGGTGCCCCTTGTTACAAATCAAAATGCACAAGCAACTCATCCAAATAAAGAAGAGAACTGAGCATACTCAATAGTATCCCAACATTACGACTAGTTTTGGTTCACTTTCCAAGATAAGTTACTTTTGTACAAAACTAATTGAATTACAAAAGCCTAGTCCATGGACCAAACGAAAGAATATGATGAGCGGGATGTACATGTGTAGTGTCTAAAACATTGTAAAAACTTAGCCTACGTTCTTACCATCGCAACAAAGCTAGAAGTTTCAAAAGACTATTTTTACCTTCTTCCATCTTTGCCTTGCTATGTGTGGTTTGAGGACCAGCTAATTGGCCAAATTAAATGTTTGGTGATTTTGGTAGACAACCTTAGGCAATGCACTCTGTTAGCTGGCCCAAAATTACAAACATTCAAAAAGTAATGCGTGTAAGTAATTAAGTTGTTGGTGGTTTTCCTATAGCGGCTAGATTACAGTGCCTTTCCGAAAATTACCTCGTGTACGTGAAATTGTCGAACGGACGTCTTGAGAAGCAAATCTGAGATAAAATTATGTTTCAAATTCTTGTAAGAATATCTTCAACAAATTCTTTGTCGGGTTGCGGGTTCACCATCGGACTATGGCTGGTTGCATATTATCTTGCAGAATTATCTTGTGCAGTATCTATGCGGTATTAACGGAGCACCATCAAATATTTTTGATCAACTGCTTCTTCTGAGCAAATCATAACATCCTCCTGTTTTCCCATGAGCTAAATTGTAAAATGCATCTTATTGTTAGTTGCGTTCGCCCTATTCGAAGTTTGGAAAGAAATTATCAGCTAAGAAAATCAACAACGATTTTCTTGTTGGGACGCTGCAAAAGCGGAAGTTGAATTATCGCTGCACTTGAAGCTCTCGTCACTTCTTACAACTTATTAGACTTGCTTTCAAGTTTTTTTGCAAGCCTATAGAAGCAGTAGGGGTAAAAAGAAAGATGGATGTGTTTGAGCCTAGCAAAATAAAATTGGCTTTTGCACAATATGCGTTTGCGATGATTGATGAGCGGCTCATATTCGTGGGTCGCTTTGATGATTTTTGCTTTGGAAAAAGAAAGAACGACAGTATCTTATTTCCTTCATCTATTTACGGATTAAAAACTTAGTTAAGCCGTCAATTCGTCATCATATTATACATATTCATAAATGAAGTGAGGCAGGAAGAAGGGTAGTGGGGGTTGATGAAGACTAGCTTCTAAGCCTTAGCCTCAATAATGTTGAGAATTGATTTGGAGAGTTGTAAAGCTAGATTCCTAGAAACCACAAGAAAATGCATATCCTAGTAATGATGTATTTTTGGCATCTATTGTCTTAGCAAAAACAAAGGGTTTAGGGAACGCATAGACCGATTGTTATAATGCTCCTAGCATTCAAAAAACTCATGCATTTTATGGCGTTGTAAGGTCTAAGATTTTATCAGAATGATCCAGAATTGTGCAAAAGCTCCTGTATTGAAGGTTGAGCGCTTAGTTTTCATCAAAGCGATTGTTGCCTTGTTTTTGGAAGTTTTCGAGGTCAGAAAAAGCAAAAAATTTACATGGATGTTTAATCCATTTATCACTTTAGGCTGCAAATGACAGAACTTATTCTGACTTATACCTTTGATAGATCATATTTTCATTATTCACTACATATAGAAACCAGTAAGTTTGCGTCCTTGAGATTGTTTTAATTGCTCTTAAGTGCAAGCTATCTCTCTTAGCGATTTCATATAAAACTTTGTTGCAACTGGATTGTATAGAACTGAAAGCCTCAATAAAATAAAATTTTTAGGGTAAAGGGCTTGCTCTAGAAGCATAAGACTCTCATAAAAGTTGAGGAATGTGAAGGGATAGGATTAACAGATAACCCAAAAAAGTTCTTTGTAGTAAATCAAGCAAGTTCTTCTTTCAATGCTGGTATAGCTTTGCAAATCATCAAAATGGCTTTGTTCAAAGAATTTTCACTGCTCTTCGTTGTATTTTCAACCTCGTTCTGTCGCAAACCCGAATTCGGTAAACATTGGGTAAAGTACATTACTAGTACTCACTTAAAAGCTCTACTTCTGAACCCTATAAAATAAGCGCAAACACATTGAAATGGGTGGCTTTTACCCAAAAGCACGTCATTTTTCGGCGAGATAGAAAGTCGGGTAAAGGTTTCGCCAAGCAGCTGATGCTCCTTCGGTAGAATTAAAAACTATTCGAATACTCTTGTGGTTGTTTTTGTGTGGGCCTTCGGCCACACTTCATTTTCACCAAAACGCGCAGCTTTTCCATTCCATAAAAGCGTCCCTTGAGAGCTATTTATGCCAATAGGAAAAGCGCTTCATAGCGTCAGTAACACACATCACGGAAGTGGGAGATTGATCGACGGCTCCGGGGACTCTTTGGCCAAAAAAGAGTTTCAGGCAAAAAGCAAGTAAACGTTTTGTTTTCCAGCTGTGGAAAACTTAGGAGCAAAATAGTTCCTGAGGGCCTTCAAAGGAGATAAGCTTGCAAAAGCTGCAAAACAAAAATCTCCAAAATGTCGATCTATTAGGTTGGCTAATAAATAAGTTCGTTCGCTTTCGCGGCCCTTACAAATGCTGCAGACAAATTTTTGTCCCGTCTTTGGTATCTATGGGGAGAGCACTTCAAGGGAATCGAAGTGTATATTTTGTTTGTGTAGAACTTACCTTCCAAAGAAAAAAACTCTGCAAAGAAGTAAGAAACCCCAAATTTCTCATAGTGCACAAATATGAGGGAGTTTTTTTTTTTTTTGATAAAAGATTTCCAAAGTGACAAACTACAAATCTCAATGTTATTCACTAAATAGGAAAAATTCCTCTGTATCCAAATAACGGACTGCTGTTCTCTACATCCATTACAGCACGAAAACGAAGCTTAAGAAGTCAAAGAACTGAGTTTTGCAAATCTAGCATGTTGAGGCTTAACTGCTTTACCGCTGATAAAAAATCTTAATTATCTGGTATATGATAGAGGAAGCTTTGAGCTACTTTCTCACAAAATTTATATATAGAAAACAACAAGAAACTTTTTTATGAACACTTGCATGCCAAAACAAACTTATTTCTAAGTCAACCTAATAATGTGACCTGAAAACCTCAACCTGAAAATTTGAGCTTTTATTTTTTTCATTCATTTTTGGGAATTCCGAAGAAAAAACTCCCAATTCCAATATTTGCTAGCTCCCAATGCAATCGGAAGTCTTGAGTGATTGCTCCTTCACGCGAGCAACCCGGGAAAAGAAATTTGATTTTTAGCGCAGCTTTTCATTTGACGTTTTCTTGTATAGATGTTTATCCTTTGCACAGAAAAAGTTTTACATCGGCATAACTGCTAAAGGCCTGCAAATTTGCTTTTTTCAAGGAAACATTCCCAATTTCTTCAAGCATCACGAGAAACACCGACGTCATTTGCAACGAAACTATGTTTTGACACTTTGAGAAAATGATTATGATCGATGTTAACGTAGCAAGCTAGTGTCAACAACAACTGCATAAAAAGTCACAAGAATGGGGGAACATGCAAAACAAATGGCAGAGCAACAACGTGAGGGAACCATTCATGTTATTGGGGCTTTTTGGACCCAGGTCCAAATTTATGATGTTCAAACATATTGGCACTTACTTCACGCGTTTCGAAGCTTACAATAAGACCCAGCTAACTGGTCCCTGTTTTGATTTGAAGACCGTCAGTAACAATGAAACTGAGTGAAGAACTGTTTATGCCTCAGCGAGAAGTTATTAAAGCTGTGGTTCAGCATGCTATTCTTTATGAATGAGTTATTTTCATATTTTTCGTTCTTCTTGTTCACAAAGTGGAAGTAGTTTTGACCCATTGGGAACTTATCTGGTGTAGGCCACGTTCTAGAAAAATATCTGGTACAGGCGGTCTGAGTATTTCGAAATTTATGTGGAATTGTATAAAAGCAGAAGAGTTGACTGTTTCAATTCGGGACCTTGTATCATTTCATCGTAGGAATGAAGGAATTGCTGACTGACATTGGAAGAAACCTTTTTCTCGGAACTTGGGGCAAAATTGGGTGCGTAGAAAGCAGGCTAAAGATTAAGGTGCCTCAGCTGAGCTTATCTGAAACTTTTCTCACTTTGCGTTCCTTTTTTCAAGTATCTTTCACTTAGTGAAAAGAATCAGAACGTTTAAACTTTGTTCCCGCATAAATAGCAAAATCCCAGATTGAGGTATCGTTGGGGAGTCGTAGACTCTCGCAATTTGCGGAATTTGCGTCATGAAACACCTGCAGCTGGGGTTCAAGTATAATTCTGTCGATTTATTACGCTTTGATTCTTAATCTTAAAGTCATGCTGCTGTCAGATTAATTCAAAAGCAGGAACAAAATATCGGAAAATACGTCCGATGCACTTGAAATCTCCTGATCTTTATCGCCATCCTTATTTTTATCTCATGCACCCTAGTACGCCATAAAAAAGTGATAAGCTGGTATACAAAATAAATCACCTACCACACTTCATCGAACAGAAAAATTGGCCACGAGAGCTTTTTTTCATACCAAGTACACCTGACTTGATGAAGGGCAACGAAACAAAGGGCTTCAGATTTAAGCAAATAATTGACATTAAGGAATCTCTCTTTATTTTCTATGTCGATATTCATAACTGGAGCCAAATGTTGCCTGGTCATACCTATAAATCATTCTGTCCTCCCTTATTGCTGCCTATAGATCATTCCCCCCCCCCTCTCCAAATGGCCTTTCTCCATCGGCCTCCACTATTTTTCTCCTGCAACGAATGCAAACCCTTCGCTTCGTTTCATGATTACGTTGAAATCGCTGGAAAAACGCGCTCGAATTAGACGGAAAATTGAATCACGCGGGCGAAAATTGTTTAGCATCGACGTCAAAATAGATGCCTTCCATGTAAATACCACGAATTTCCGTGGAGTTTGACGAGGCGTCATTCATTTCAAAGGAACTTCTGATTTTCATACGCTGGGATGCTGGGAGAAGGGCGTGACCAAGGAGTGGGGGGGGGGGGGAGTTGGGTAGATGGTCTTAAAAGATAACGGTTAAATTGTTTTGTTTGCAAAAATTACAGTGATTTTCTAGGTTCTTGGTCAAATTAGCCTCGTAAAAATTTTATTCCTTGGGCGTTGCTAGCGCTAGTTTTCTTTTCTTTTTCAAGAAATCTTTAGGCTACGAACTTGCAAAAAATTGAGTTTAACAAAATTTACTCGAGAGGCATAAATCGACCAATGCTCTTTAGAGTCTAGCATTGAGATCTCGTGTAAAAAGGCCCTTGAGCCGCTTAAGCAGCATTTTCAAGTGCGGCGCGAAGTTGGTGCCTCAGTGCCGTTTACATACTTTCCTATACTTCAAAGCTTAAGACAAGGGGTAAAGAGGAGGGAGAAGTGGGACGGAGAATAAAGTTCGAACTTTTCATTGGGGCTCAGCGAAGAGTGGCAAAAAATTTGTCTTCTACCTCAAAATGTCTTAATTTGAATGCATGTACTAGGTTTCAATACACTGTCAAATGGAGGAAACACCGACTATTTACTAACTTGAGCTTGATTTCGGAAAATACCTGGATTTCTTGTCGTGTCGCGTATTCAGATGGAATTATCTGGTAGCATTCTTAAGAGATACATTATTCTTTTGAGCATAATCAACCACTTTGAGGTCTCTATTCTAATTTTATTATTTATTTATTTATTTGATGCACTCTAGGTGCGCCTAAACAAGGAACCGAGAACGGAAAGCTAGAACAGCACGACCAATCAAATTAGTAAAATCGAAATAAAAAAAAACAATCCTAACAGTGGTTAGTAAGAAAACACAAGCTCGACTTGTTAAAAAAAATCTCATCTCTAGTTATCTTCTTGTATTTTTTGCTCCGACATTAGCCAACACAAACATTTGCAAACCATTGTAGCGCTGACCATGATATAAAACAACCGCAGTCTAGAACCCAGGGAACACCGAACGAACACATTAATGCGTAGAACCACAGCAAAAGCATACAACGAGACCTAAAAATCCGGTATTTTCAAAATATTAAGAACATTTACTCTCTCTAATTTCTTTCGAAAAACACAAGAATTTTCACTTTGTATCAAGTCTATCGGAAGAAGTGGTATCCATCTAGCTGTACGGCAAATAAAAGAGTTGAAAGTTTTCAGAAATCTTCTATTACCAAGTTTACGATAATGAAGGTAAAACCCACCTGTTCTCTGACTGCAAGGTTTGAAAACCCAGTATTTGCTAGCTCTAAGTTTTGTTTCTAATCGCAAGATTCGAAAACAAAGAACTAGGTCGCTTACAATCCGTCTATATTTCAAACTTTGAAGATTTAAACTTCTGAGACGATCATGGTACGACGGTAAAGATTGCGAATATCCTGAATTTGGAAAGCATCTGTAAAAAAGGATTCTAGTAAAAGTCTTTTGTATTTTCTCCAATTTTTCAATGCTTTTTTGAGGAAAGGGCTCCATACAGGAGATGCGTATTCCAGATGAGGTAATACGCAGCTCCTGTACAGTTTCAAAAAAATTTCCGGATCTTTACTGTGTATGCTTCTAAAAATTGTAAAAAGGACTGAGTTTGACTTTTTCACTACTAACTCAAGATGAGAAGAAAAACTGAGTGAATTGTCAATCAATACTCCGAGGTCTCTTACAACACAGGAGCTCTCAAGAGCAACACCATCGCAGCTGTAGGTAGCACAAGGGGAATCACCGAGATGCATGACAGTAGTCTTGGAGGCATTGACAGGAATTTGCCAAATTTTTGACCAAGCTACCATTCTTTGGATTGACATCGAGAGCGCTTCGAAAGCTTCTGTCTGTTGGTCTTCGGAATAGCAAAAGTAGACCTTGATGTCATCAGCAAACATCTGAACTTTAATCTCGGGGTGAGTCTTCAACCATGTTGGTAGCTCAGCAACATACACCAAAAAAAGTAAGGGGGAGAGGATACCACCCTGTGGTACTCCACTGCCACAATGGTATCGCTCAGAGTATTTATGACCCACTCGGACTGTCATTCCTCTCTCCCTGAGATAGGATGAAAACCATTGCAGTAAAGAGCCTCTATGCCATAGCTGTGAAGTTTAAAAAGAAGTTTCTGATGGTTAACTTTGTCAAAAGCTTTCGAAAAATCAAAATATATAACATCGACCGATCTACCACTATTAAGCGCTGTAGACCAATCGAAAACCGAATCTGCGAGAAGGGTCGTTGTGGAACCACCAGGGATAAACCCATGCTGTTCGATGGGGATGACATGTTTCTCATCTAGCCATTCATAGAGTTTGCTCCGAATTAGTTTTTCAAGAATTTTGCCAGAAGAAGGCATAATGCTTATAGGCCGAAAGTTTGATATGATGTTGGCATTTCCTTTCTTGGGGATTGGAGTTACAAGGGCCTCTTTCCAGATTTTGGACACTACCCCAGTGCGGAGAGAGACAGTATAAATGTACGAGAGCGGAAAACTAAGTGGTACAGCACATTTTCTGTATACTATCTGTGGAATTCCATCATAAGTGGCTGTAATCATCGATTTGAGTTTACTCAATATCTTGAAGACGCTTTCAGCAGTGGCTTGTACATCACCACAAGATTCAGGGATATACATAATCTCTTGAGCACTTCCATTAAAAGCTTCATCAACATCATGATCAAACACTTTTGAAAAGAAAAGCCCCAAGGCATGTGCCTTCTCCTGATCATCCTTGAAAGTATTTCCTAGATCATCAAACAAAGTTGGTAATTTCATCCCGCCTTTGACCTTGGACTTGTAATAACGAAAAAATTCTTTGCTTCCCCTCCTGGCTAGGCGATGCTCGTAATTAGACAGATATCTTTTCAGGTAATGATTTAAGTCTAGACAGCAGAGGTGCGATAGGGGGAGCCGGGTCCCCCAAAAGTGAAGGTGGTTTCAGCTACCACTGGCCGGCCAAAAGTGAAGGTGGTAGTGTCGGACACTCACCTCCCAAAAACGTCGACGGGGGGGGGGGGGGGGGAGGTGCGGGGGGAGGATAGAACGGACGAACGGAGCTATCTTTCTAGGTCTAACGTCGACCCAACGGCCCTCCTTAGGGCCACAGATACGATGAATATTAAAAATATCTATAAATTTTATTTATAAAAATTTAAAATAGAGTGTTTAGTAAATGGTGTATTTGGAAGTACAAGTTTGTTGGACTGTACGGATTTTATTAAGCAAATTTTGTTATAACGTACAGCGAAGAAAGTAGATTGATCCAGGCAGTAACGGCCGAGAATCAGAATTTCGAATAAATAAATAGTGAAAAATCATGCAAAATTTCCACTGTTATAAATCTGTTGTTTGAAGATGTCAGCAGTTGCGACTTCATAGGCTTTGAAGAGTAGATGTTGCTCTATCAGCTAGTGAAAAAATCGGGTCGATTTAAGAGATAGTCGTTGAAAACCAGAGTCCTAAAACTTTACGCCATTTTTGCGTGTTTTTTGACTTTTGAGAGTTAAACTCTTATAAATCTTGAATGTGAAAGTGTGTGATGTTGCGACTTCATAGGTTTTATAGAGTAAGCTTTGCCTTATCAGAATATGTCTTGTCCGTTCCGATCCATTGAAACACCTCCGAGATCCAGGCTCTTGAAAAAGCAGGTAAAAAACAGCTTTTTGAACTTCAACAGCTCGTAACTTCTTCAGAACTGCATGAATCATGTTGCGACTTCATAGGTTAGATTCTTCTCATCAAGAGCTTTCAGATGATATATAATATGTGGGGGTTTAGAGCCTCCTACGAATTATGCCCGGGGGGGGGGAGACTTTTTAGGCCAAAGTCTCCCCCTCGCCCATCCAGCCAATACATTAAAATGGGCGAGGGGGAGACTTTGGCCTGAAAAGTCTCCCCCCCCTGTCATAATTCGCAGGAGGCTCTAAACCCCCACATATTATATATCATCTGAAAGCTCTTGATGAGAAGAATCTAACCTATGAAGTCGCAACATGATTCATGCAGTTCTGAAGAAGTTACGAGCTGTTGAAGTTCAAAAAGCTGTTTTTTTACCTGTTTTTTCAAGAGCCTGGATCTCGGAGGTGTTTCAATGGATCGGAACGGACAAGACATATTCTGATAAGGCAAACCCTACTCTATAAAACCTATGAAGTCGCAACATCACACACTTTCACATTCAAGATTTATAAGAGTTTAACTCTCAAAAGTCAAAAAACACGCAAAAATGGCGTAAAGTTTTAGGACTCTGGTTTTCAACGACTATCTCTTAAATCGACCCGATTCTTTCACTAGCTGATAGAGCAACATTTACTCTTCAAAACCTATGAAGTCGCAACTGCTGACATCTTCAAACAACAGATTTATAACAGTGGAAATTTCGCATGATTTTTCACTTTTCAAATATTCAAAATTCTGGTTCTCGGCCGTTACTGCCTGGATCGACCTACTTCCTTCGCTATACGTTATAACATAATTTGCTTAATAAAATCCGTACAGTTTTGCTAAGCTTTACTTCCAAATACACCATTTACTAAAAACCTTTATTTTAAATATATATGCCGCCGTATACATAAATATATGCTTTCAATAATCTTTTTTGCGTTTGTTTTGCTTATTTTCCTTCTTTGTCGTCCAGCGAAAAATTTTTTATTCCAAAAGTGAAGGTGGTCACCCCGTACCAGCTCAAAAGTGAAGGTAGGGGGAGACTTGGCTCCCCCTATCGCACCTCTGCTAGACAGACTTTTCTGTAGCGAGGATCCATTTGTGGATTTGGGCAGGCAAAAAAAGTCTTGTTTTTTGGTTGATCAAATTGCAAATTTGGGCAGGATATCCAGAAGGTGGTTTTCGTTTGGAAAACGGTACATACTGCGCAAAGATTTTATATAGAATCGTGCAAAATCGATAGTACAAATCATCAATCGAGGTATAACTATCAAAAACTCTTGACCAGCCAACAGCTAGAAGAGCTTCATTCATTTTAGAATAGTCAGCATTAGAAAAGTCAGGCAGAGGCAAAACAATGTTTTTTTCGAAAGCAAAAAGAACACGAAAAACTATAATGTTGTGATCAGATGATAGACATTCAATGATATCGCTAGAGCAAAAAACTAGATCAATAGCAGATGATCCCCTAGTGGGGACGTCGACTTGCTGCATAAGCTCACAGGCTTGAAAGAGGGAGAGAAGGCGCTCGACCTGTGGGTGTCTAATAGGGGATAAAACGTCAGCATTGAAGTCGCCCAGAACAATCGTATTCAATGGCACAGAACAAAGATCAGACAAGGCATTGATCAATATTTGGTCATCATTAGCCGTCGAAGCCGGTGGGCGATAGACAATTATGACCCTTAAGGGCGAAAATGAGAGAGTAGAAAAAATATCTAGGCAGAGAATATCAGCTTTCATGATTTGAGCAAAGCATGTGCGCTGAACAGCAAATTCGCTTTTTATCAGGCAACACACACCTCCACCTTTGTTCCCAAGGCGGTCGGAGCGGCAAACGGTATAAGGGAGATTGGAGATGAGCTCACTGTCACAAATTCTAGGACTCAACCATGATTCAGTTATACAAAGAATGTCTGGAGAGTAGAAGACTAGAAAAGCATGTAATAAATGTATTTTGTTTACCATACTGCGTGCATTGAACAAAAAACAGGAAATGTAATCAGTAGTGCCTAGCTCCCTTATGCGTTTCCCTGGAGCGGTCGTCTAGGGAGGTCAGAGATACGTTTTAATTCCCCCTTGTAGACCACCCATTCCTTTACAGCCTTCCCTCGATTCCTCTCCCCAGCCTGTTTGCGCAATTCCGAGTCCAACGCGCGCTCTGCAGGTGTCATGCTTTTTCGAAGGAAGACGTTGGACATAGTAGAACTTCGTAGTAGATATGAGTTGCGAAGTGCCTGAGACCAAAAAAATCGCGACGGAAACACAAGTTTTACCAATCTAGGTCTGCTCTCAGTAAACCTACCCATCCTGTAAATTTCGCTTGGCCAACATTCGACATTTATGATCTCCAGTACTCGAGCCACACTTTGGTCCAAATGATTTTTCTTTTCCAGCAACGACAGATTACTCGGAGCCTCGGGTAGCCCAACCAGAACAACACTTCTCTCACGTTTTTCAGTCTCGATATCTTTCGGCATTTTGTTCCTCAAAGCTAAAACCATCCTCTCAATAAGTGGATCAGTATTTCTATCCAAGATAGATTGTATGATCTCACTCGTTGAGAGGTCATTGAAGTCAATTAATTTGCCTACAATTGCATAAATTCGGTATGGGAGTTCCAAGCAATGACGGAAAAATGTTCTCGATCCAAATTTTGAAATTTTTTACAGTTTATGTCAAAATCACAATGTCTCATTGCCTCCCATCTTTGCAGTTTTTTTTACCTAAGCTGAATAATACTGCTGCTCATCTGAGCAAAAAACTCTCGAGCTTACTATTAACACCAGACTTCAGACCACTAACTCTAATCTCCTTTCGCGCAATAAAAATCTAATGGTGACCTACTAAACACAGAAAATATCGATTACGATGGTTACCTAAGCATATCTCCAAAACTGCACATTACTCTGCTCAATATTGAGGCATGAATCGCACCGGCTGTAATCCAAAAGGACTGGAACAGGCCCCAATTTACATCTTGAAAGCCCGTGTTCGCAAGGGGACATCAGAATTGACGTCAGAGTTGCGTCAGAAGACCTCAAAAACGTAGGTTGTTGCTCATGATTTTTCTAGCATTCAGCACCAATTTTTTTCGCCAACAATCACACAGTCGTGAACGAATTGAGACTTTTTGATCTCCCAGAAAAGACTCTAATTCTAATGCGTTTTCTTCTGAATCTGTCATGAGGATCCGGGTTAGGCGGAATTGAAAATATGTGCTCTTTTGCGAAAACGCGTATAGAAGTGTAAACTCGTTTGGGAGATGCTGTAAAGCTTCACAAAGTTGCTTGCATTCATAACTTATCTAGTTTTGAGAAACGGCGCGCAGCGGATTGCAAAAAGAATTTTTTGTAAAACCAACGCAACTATTCCTTAATATGCATAAGTTTTCTGTTTATTTTGCAAAGAAAAGTTGTGTGTAGGAATCGCGAGCTTTTTCTGATAAATTACTGCCGGAAACAAGATATTGAGGTACAAAAATCAAAGTTGCATATGTCCGCTCTTTTTGCACGTTTGAAAAATCTTGGGTTCTGAGGCAGTGAGTGCAAACATTGTGATAAATTGCTCAAAAGTTTCAGTTTGATATATATCTCCAGCATTCCAGCGCAACCGAAAAACCTGTTTACATGAAAGCTTTGGGTTTCTTGAGGGAATAAAATATGAAATTGAAAATTAGGAACTTTTCGGTGAGGAAATCTATACGTGGAGGGGATATGTACTCCATAAACTCCATAAAGTGCTTTTTTGAGCAAATTTCGCAAGATGATTACGCTGATACGAGAGAGTCCTAGCCTATTCTCGTAAAGTATGTGATGTTGGATGTGAGACAGCATCTCGAAGACGCTCACAGCTTTCTTCAGTTTTTGTTGAATTATAAGAAAGTGAGGAATCTAGCAAAATATGCAATTTAGTTCATTCATCTATATCATGAGACATTCTACACACTGCTAGCAACTGGTTTTCCTTTATAAATCTACCACGGTTCCCTCTTTGAAGCGTAAGCCTGAATGTATCAAGGCAGACTAGCGCCAGACGCAATGTACGCAAAAGTTTCCATTTCCTCAAAAAAGCAGCCTCTAGCTACCAATGTACTATTCAGCATTATAATGTTGTTGTGAGCATTTAGAATGTGTACGTCCGTTCAAAGAAGAGACAGACAGAAGGAAATTGGACTGATGGCCTTCTCAGACCAGAGTGTAAACATTATTGCGTAATTACAAATCATTTTGAACTTGCGCATAGCTTTATTCAAGCGTCGAAATGAATTCTAAAACGAGTTCTTTTTTCTCAAAAAGGATGGCAAAATGGAGTGAGGCGGAGCTATGACTGGATTTAACCAAGATTTAGCCTCACTCTGAGTCAAAAGAGACTTCAAGCTTTGGAAACTAGAGCTGTTATGGCACTAACATTAACTTTATAATAATTGGCTATACTGCGGTTCGTCGTGAATTTTCTCACGCATGGTAACGTCGACTTTTATGTAGATTGCACTACCGAGCATTGTTACTGAAGATGTTAACCGTTTACCTTACCTATCCAATGGGTGTACCCGTAAATAAGGTGTGATCTCTGTGTCCCTGTGTGATCGAATAAACTGTAAGTCGATATATTATCTTACGTTTATCATTTCACATTTTTTACGAAACAAACAATATGCATAAGACGATTTGTAGGAGATAAGCGCTGGCTAAACGTCTGCGAGCAGTCACGCACGGTTATCTAATGAGCTCAGAGATTATCGCATGTTGAGATAATAATCTGTATACTATACTTCAGTGATCATTTATTCCTATAGAATTTCTGTTAATCTCTTTTTCACTAACGTTTAGCTTAGAGAAATGCAAAGTTTAAGACAAGACGAAGGTCTACTGTTAAATTGTTTACGTTCTTAATGATTACTAGAACATGGCTACATTCTATCGGAAAACATGAGATTTGATATTTGAGAAAAAACATTTTGTAGAAATGATCAACGAATCCAACTGCGACTCGTTTGATGAACTGACTCATCTTATCCTCTTCTTTCGTTGTTTCTGAAGCCTTTTCTGAGTTCTGGGCATGGTACCATCAAAATTTACCTTTATTATGGTAGATCCCATCAAGAAGTGAACATCTATGAAAACGCCTCCCATATATTCTATATCGCTCGACGAAAGTGGAGTGAAAATTACCACATTGAAAAAAAATGAATATGACCTACCCCAAACCATTTACAATAGGTTTCCAGTCATTGATTTGGCAAAAAAAACTTGACTATAGCGTTTGAATGACTCTTGATATTAGCGTAGAATTGGCTGGCTTCATCTATGTAATCAACTTTTTCGTAGCGCAATCCTGTTAATCACTACGACGGAAATGAAAATGAGAGTTTGTAGGTACTCAAGCCATATGCGATCTTTACACTGTAATCACTTGCTTTGACTGGTCCTTCAGTTGAGGTTACTGTAGTATAAGTACAGCTGGAAGGCTGGAATTGTTATAGTTTCATAATTTCTGTGATGAAGAAAAAGAACAGTTTGCAATGTTTATACTCCCCTTGAATGTCTATCCGCTGTTGTATTTCAATAACTGTGAGTCTTTATCTGGAGAAAAGATCAAGGCTCAGGGTTGAGATTCTGAAATATGATGCATTCTTCGATTGAATCAACCTTTTCATCATAAAATATCGAGAAGTCGAACGCTGAAGCGTTAGCAATCTCTGTAATCTCCATACCATGTCTATTTTGCATTTTTTGAGGGCTCTTATTCACCCGGTAATCAGTACCTACGAACTGTTTCAGCTGTTCTTCATTATCTAAAGCAAAGCAAGAATAATGTGGCTGCGCTGAGCAACAATTTCACATCCATATAGCTGAGAATGCTTTTCAAAAGTATAATCAGGATATTCTCTCAAAACAGTTTTTTTTGTAAAATAGAAAAATACGGAAATACAAAATTGTGGTACAACATCGTAGCAAAAAAAAACATAGCAAGAGACCATGAGTAAGTGTACGATTTACTGTCTTAAACAAATTCCATTTTGCCTCAGATCAAGTTACCCGCTTTTTCCTATTTCAAGCACGTAAAGACGTATCCACGCAATAAAATGATCGGCTTTTTCTTAACGAGTTCCTCCCATCATGTGTGACGCAAAACTTGGGAAGCACCTCAAAGGGGCGGGTCGCACAAACCTCCTATCACAACACATGCGCTCCCCACGTATGCTACTCAAGCGACTCTCACTTCCTCGAGGTAAAGTAAAAAAAATGGAAAGTGTCTTTGTACTCTTATCTGTTTTAAATAAAGCAGTCTCTCCATGGTTGCCTGGATGTTCTATACTGTTTCGCTGAAATACATGTCTATCTTTTAGGAGAACGGCGGCGACGTTCTGCAGAAAATGGTACAAATCAAATCGCCGGTTCACCTTCTCCACGATTAAGGTAATTCTGGAATTTCTACTCTTCAAACTTCTAAGTCTTTCACTTCGAACAAAAATACCAATTCAAAACACCTTTCTAACTTTGTCATCAGAAAAGTAGTCTGAAGCATAAGATTCTCATGCAAAAGACATTTTTGATTGAAATGGATGTATGTAGCGCAGGTCAATAATTCTAGCTGCTTACAATCTTTTGGAATGGTCAGAAATTGAACATTAGAGGTATCGTATGATATACTAGAACTTATTATGGGTATTTATCACTCGTTTCTAAAGATATCAAAATTCGATCCGCGCATTTGAATTTTCAACTTATTATAGTGTTTTCGACATCATCACATTTACAATAGCATACGAAGAGCAGTATTTGGAATATGTTTTCATTTTATTGATGGAAGCAATAATAATATTGGTAAAAAATTTCGGTATTTAACATCAGCTAGTATGGCTCTAAAAATTCTGGAGAAAAACATTTTCTTTTACTTTTACTGCTCTATCGCATTTCATGAACTGACGTTTTTTGCGTAACACAAACTTCATATGTTTTTTTGTTGTTTTTGTTTTCTGCATTCAAGCTTTGATTGAAGTAGACCCTGACGATCTGCAAAAAGCTGTGATACTGTTAGAAACTCAAATAGACTTTGCAATTCTTTCTGTTGAGTAGGATCTTCCGCAAACTTTCTCTGTAGGGCCGGCATACTTCACGCGATTTCAGTCGCGACGCGATTTGGCAATTCGCCACAAGTCTTCAGATCCAATATTAGCAGACTGCACATGAATAGTGTGTACAACTTGAGATTGATAAAATGCCCTATCTTCTGTACATTTAAAACGTGCTTACAGTGGGTTATGGACAGTTGGAATATTGCCTAACCGCGTCGCGCCCAAAATCGCGTGAAGTATGCCCGGCCCTTGAAGACAGCGTCCAGGCAAATCTGGACCTATGGGACTCTAACATGGAAAGTAATTTTGAGGCCCTAAATAAGACCCTGCCCAAGCGGCAGCTCAGATAGTGCACTTACGGCTAAGATGTTGGGCTCCGATATGCCCTGTGACCGTATTCGCATGGATTCATGGTTCGGCACATCAGCTTCGCGTGGATCCTCGCGCGAAGGCGCCACGAATCTATGCGAATACGATCACGGAGCATAGTTTGGAGCCCAATATCTTAGCCGTAAGTGCACTATTTGAGCTGCCGCTTGGGAGGGTCTTATTTAGGGCCTCAAGATTACTTTCCACGTGAGAGCCCCATAGGTCCAGATCTGCCTGGACGCTCTTTTAAGAATTTAATTGGTCTTTATTCAAATAAGCATCAACGACTCTACTCCATCCCGCTTGTAAGCGAGTCTGTTTTTCCCACCCCAGGATCTGCCTCTTATCTTTCGCTGACGAAGGCAAGATTTGTCTGATCTTTTCCAGACACGGTAGCTCAACAAAAACAACTCATGACCACCTGATGCGAATATGGCATTTATTGAAGCGCATTTTCCACCTTTCTTTCCAGCTTTCTCCAGTCCGTTTTGATTTGGCAGATATCTTGAGTTCATCGTGGTGCTCACCCCTTACTAGTCTAGTCAAGAAATTGGATGAAACCCAGACTGCTTCAATGTTTTGAGTCAAATGTTTTCTCATTATCATCTGTAAAGCTTCATGTGCGATGGACAGTGCAAAATCTTTCATCAATTTATTTACTTTAGTCCTAACGAGTGGCAGTTCGCCTTCGATCACGTTATCTCCGATGCTGATGGACGGGCACAGTTTACCAAATTCTTGCAATCTGAGTACTCAGAGGAAAACATACTATTTTGGTCAGTTGATTCTGTCCTCACATCTTCACAAATGTGTTAGGTTGTCAAAAAATTATGTCGTTTTTATTGCTCGCTTTAGCATAACAACTATGCTCAACCAAAAGTAGGGTAAGGGGTTTTGTTCGATAGAGCAAAGAAATCTCTACTAGCTGGCATTCATGATGTCGCGCCAAGTTTGATCCATGAGTTTGAACTCAAAATCAAAGATTTCTAAATGCTTAAAAAATCGGAGAAAATCGATTTCTATTCAAATAATTTCTACGCACCTCCCACTCGCACACGTCAATACCTTCGATATCAGACATCCATATGTGCAGTTGCCGTATTTTTCCCTGATTAGAAACTGAGGAAACGAGCTTTCTTGATATTCTCAGCAATGCAGAGTCGTTCTTGCATATGAACTTCTGTACTATAAGCTTAGATAAGTATAACTGTAAATTTTCAGCCTATTCCGAGCGATAGTTTGCGATAATTATCGTGCTAAATTCGATATTTCTCAAAAATTACCTCTCGGAATATGCTGAAAATCTACAGTTATACTTACCCAGGCGTGTAGTATAGAATTACATATGCAAGACTCAGCATTGTTTTGAAAATATCAAGTCGAGTGTGTTTATTCTGGTACATCAAGGTACTAAATTGATATCTGGACAACTCGAAGCAAGTATCTGACTTATTGCATGTTTGTACTTACTTCAAAAAAGAATTTCACTCTATTTCTTTCAAGGTGGGCAGTCGAAGAGCTGAAGACCGTATGTGCAACAGAATCCCGGCCAGAATTTGAACGGACTGTGTTGGAGATGTTCGAAACGTTTATCGCTTCGGAGAGTCCGCTTGCGATTA
Source organism: Cylicocyclus nassatus (assembly GCA_958299035.1). Lineage (NCBI taxonomy): Eukaryota > Metazoa > Nematoda > Chromadorea > Rhabditida > Strongylidae > Cylicocyclus > Cylicocyclus nassatus. Next base: position 44,317,937 of record CATQJL010000316.1, on the reverse strand, counting down.
ACATCGATCACGATACTAGGACAGACATCATTGATCGGTTAGCTGCTTTATATTTTCTTTGGTGCCATATATGAAACTGAGCGCCCAGAAGCGATACTCAAAGTGCGTATATACTCAGACAATTATGGCGAGCGCGATATCTGAATTATGCAGGACTGTAAACACCTATCTCATTTCCAGCCTGGTACAAACGATGCCTACACAGAATTACAATGTGACGTCTAAACTATTAGGTTGTTACATAAGTCTTGTTACACTTAACTTCTAACGGCCATAAGTCATGTACCTCATAATCTTTGCAGGACTCCAAGGTACCATTCGATAGAGCAAAGCAAGCTCTCCAAGATAGCCTGCACAGTTTCACACCAACATCGACCCACGTTAACTTTGAATCCGAAATTTGAGTCGTAGTGAAGGCTCAAAAATTGCGAAAAATTCATACCTTTGTTCAGAAAAACCCTACGAATCTCCAACTTGCTCATAAAAATTGCACACTATATCAGACACTCATGTGTACCATTGCTGTATTTTTTCCTCACCTAGAAATCGAGAAAACGAAAATTTTCTTAAATAGTTCCCACACTTTCACCTTTAGTTTCAGTTCCACGGTAGTTATCCGAGACACTAGCAACGACCACAGCCCGGCTTTATTCGACTTCTAACTGAAACGGCTCACGCTGAGGCCTATCATCGCGGCGAGTCCCACGCAAGTAACAAGTTCGCTTACTGCATGCAAGAATTGCGTCTCAGGAAAGGCTCGCGCTCACCAGAATGGTTCTGTCGGGCTGTGACGTAAAAGACCAGGGCTTGCCGAGAAGTATTAGGTTGTCTCATAAGTTTTTTCAATTTTGATTTTCTAAAGCAATAACTCGCATACTTCTCAGTTCTAATTATGATGCAGGGAACCGTTCGATAGAGCAAAGCAAGTTCTATAAGATGGCGTGTAAGTGTTTGCACCAGCTTCCACATCACAAGTTAGAAGCCGAAATCTGAGAACTTCTGAATGCCCAAAAATTGAAAATTTTTGTAACTTTGCCCGAAGAAAACTTACCAGGTCCCAAAGTTATTCACGCATATATACTCCAAACAACATACTTATATGTGTGTTGCTGTGTTTGTTTCTGTGCTAGAAACCGAAAAAACTAAAATTTTCATGCTTTCAAAAAAGCGATGCTGCGCTGTTTTCAAACAGATAAATGTATACTACAGCCTTCAGTAATATATCGGTATTTCAGCTTCCCGGAAGCGCTTGTTCTTGAGAAATACCGAATCTAGCTTTTTTGCTTAGTATTACATGTTGAATTTGAAATCTCTTGGGAACTAGAGCTTATAGAAAGCTGGAAATTTGTGACTGTACTTCTATAGGCCTATAGTATACATTTACCTGTGTAAAAACAGCGCAGCATCGCTTTTTTGGAAGCTTGAAAATTTTGGTTTTCTCGGTTTCTAGCACAAAAACAAACACAACAACGGCACATATGAATGTGTTCTGTGGAGTGTATATGCGTGAATAACTTTGGGACCTGGTAAGTTTTCTTCGGGCAAAGTTACAAAAATTTTCAATTTTTTGGGCATCCAGAAGTTCTCAGATTTCGGCTTCTAACTCGTGATGTGCTGAAGCTGGTGCAAAAACTCACACGCCATCTTATAGAGCGTGATTTGCTCTACTGAACGGTTCCCTGCATCATAAACAGAACTGAGAAGTGTGCGAGTTAATGCTTTAGAAATTCAAAATTGAAAAAAAAACTTATGAGATAACTTAACACATTTCGGACCGCGAAATCGCGCGCGGCGAAAAAGAAGGTATTTTCAGCCGTTAGCCCAACAAAGGGACCTTATTTCCCAGACTGTGTGCTACATCTGTAATCAGCATGTCAGATAAGATCGATACGCAAAGTTCTGAATGAATTCGAAGTGTTTGAATTTTGTCGCTTGTGAAGGACTTTCGCGCTTTCTTGAAAGATAGAAACAAGAACTCAGTTTCTAACTGTACCCAAAAGTGTATATGCTGTACACTATACACATCATTATTGAAATCACGGTTTTCCTCATTGAATTCGGAGCAAGGAAAAGTTGCGATGTCGCACGCGTCGTTCGCGTCGCCGCACTTCGTTGCAACTGTTGTTCGATTTGTCCTCATGTCTCCTGAACAAATATCGGCGGCGCAGCTCTACAAAATTATTTGAAAAGTAGGATCCTAGGCCTTTGACTCTTGATAACCTTGGACAAAAAGAAAACCTCCTGTAGAGTTTAAAAAGATCCTTCAAAGCCGCGTGCTGCACCATGTGCAGCACCGGTCCGAAACGTGTTAATAAATACGCAGGGCGTCCTGTAGGACCCGGGGCTCGCTCAAGTGTTTTTTGTTCCTTGGGTGTTCCGTTGAAAGAGTTAGAGCCGTTTGTTTAATCTTGATTCATACAGTCCTCCAGAACTAATGGGTTTGTAAAGGAAAGCGAGGGTTGTATAACACGAGAGAGATTTGCGCAAGGAACATGAATAGACTCCGCTTGTCTCTCATGGATGTACAGATAAAATTTGCATGGAAAAGAAACTGTTAGCGTTATGGCTGCGACTCCGAAACAAGTTGAATGTGCACGCGGTGTATGCATTCTTCATGGCTAACAGCTATTGTATACCAATACGGAGAACCCTACCATTAAAGTCATCTGGGCTGGAGTCCGATCTGCAACGATGATGGATGAAAAATGTACAGATCCTCTAATGGCAACAGGCATGCAGCCGCAACGATACGCGCGCGGCTAGTAAATCACTCGGGAACCTTGGATTTGAGTTTTGTCGGTCTTCTCTGCCTGTTTCTCATTCTTTCATGGATAATCAAGAGCTTTGACTATTATCTGTGGGCATAGTATAGCTCAGAAACCCGCTTGCGCGTAGCTGTGTAAATGCGCTGCGCGGGCCTATCGCCGTAGTTTCCAGTGTACTGCCAAGGTTGCGGCTCGGGTCCTCGCGAGCGGCCTTGCTTGAGCAACTCGACGCGTTTGACGTGTTTTCGGGGCATTTTTCAGGCAGGACTCAGTTTGCTAAGTCAATCCGATAAGGCGGTTAAATACAATGAAGTATAAAGTTGAGACCAGCCTTCTCATGTTTTATCTTGGAGCACAAAGGGACATGGCAAGAGAGCTTCTCAACAACTAAACAGTGGGCTCAATTGATGAGACACTCTGATTTTTCTCTACAAAAAGCTAAAAGGGTGGTATTTTGAAATAGCTTTGTTAAAAACGTTTAATTGAAAACCATAATCGGTCAGAACAGCCTCAAGCTTCGTGTCAAATCATCAATCTTGAACACACTTATCTCTTCGTATAAAGGGACCTTTTCCATGTTGAAATACTTCTTTGTTTCAGGGTTGAAAACCAAGACCCGTCTTCGTTTCCTGATAACATCTATGAGCGAGCTCAGGCACATGTTTATCGACTTATGGAAAAGGTTTGTAATTTTCCACTCTTTATATCAGTAAGTGTGGAAAGTGTTTCTACTTACTTGTAGGTAAATATGAAAGCATAGGATTGTATCTAGTAAGCAATGGGGCATTTAGATTGTGGATGCACTCGCTCGATTAGATAAATCAAATCATTGTCTCTATACTGGCAGACATCAGAACAGTGTCTTTTTAAAGCACAGAGAATTGCCATAGAGAAACCGTAGGCACTGACAGAATGTTAGATGAATGCCACTTGTACATAGGGAATGTTGTCGGTGATCAGAAATTATAAGATTAGTATACTGAAGCCACTATCATTCTATTGGGTTGTTTCAAAAGTTCTACCCGTTTTCAAACTTTGACTTTGATTCATCATAACTCTTCTCAGAAATAATCTTTGCAATTGTTATAAACTGTATTATAATCTGCAAATCTTTGGCTATTCTGAGCACTCTTTAAGATTATTTCAGTAACAGTGAAGAAGATTTTATAGGCGAAAATCGAGGAACATCCCCTTGTAAAAACCTTCACTTTGCAAAAGCATAACCTGATTTGGAATATAGCTGAGTTGCATAAGCACTGCTCACAGTGTAGCCTATAATCGACTGAGCAGTACCGCTAACTTTGGATTTCATCAAACTCCTTCATAAAAATTTTGTGCTGAAAAATCAGAAAGGACCCACTTATTTTGCTCTTTCTGAGGCGGCAAAAAATGCATTTTTTGACATTTTTGATTTGTTCGCCGTTGACAAACCAGGAAATCTTCTCATTTTTCTAGTAGCAGTTGTTCTAGCTCTAATCTTACTATGTAGAGTAAAAGTTCCGCGATTGCAATATGTTTATGATTTTTATGCGACTTGAAGGGACCATAAAGACAGGTTATGTTTGAGCTAAAAATTTGTAGGTTCAAAATTTTTCTGAAATCACATCTTGATGAGCGTTTCGTAGCACAAGTCTCCAGCAAACACTTATATGTTTTGGAAAGAATTTCTTCTTTTGGCTGTAGATTTCACGGCGATAAAGCAAAGACGAAAATTTTCACATTTGTTTCGCTGTCTTTTTAATGTAACAACCACACAACGAACAAAGATCTATGAAAAAGAAAATATGCATGAAAAACTAGAAGAAAAGAGATTTTGAATGATATAAACATTGTTTATGCAAAATGGTTTTTTCCTCCAAAATGGGCAGTTCAAAAAAAGGTATCGAAAACGGGTAGAACTTTTGCAACAATCCAATATAACCAACTTATGGGTCTTGCATCCTTTACTACGTAGTTTACCCATCCCCCGCAAGGACAGCTGCATAAAATATGATTCAACTGGCTTGGCTCACAAAGCCCCGCCTTCCAGAAGCGAAGTCAATTGCACCGGAGGTTATATATCGTATAAATAATAATAGTTTTGATAACAAGGCAAATGTGGAAAACGATCAAGTTTAGTAATTTAGAAAACCTTTTCTCTCAGTCTTGACGCTTCTTGTTCGCCGCTGGTTTGTTTTTCTCTCAAAATGAAGCTTTTTACTAACAAGAGAGCAGAGAGCACAAGAAGAGAGCAAGAGAGAGCACACCACTTCAATCCGTCATTAGGAAGATAGGAGCAACCTTTGGTACTTAAATCGATTTATGGAATTTTTGAAAGTCACCTACATGATCGATCCGCACTGTATATAGTCATGCAAGCACAGTTTTGAGCCGTAATCTGTTTTGAGCACAATAATTCAGTAGCTGTAAGTTTTTTGACGAGTCAAGGCATAGGAATACAAAAGGGTAGGGAAAACACGAGAGAAGTTTAAAGTGGGAAATTCACGAGATTTCGAGATCAGCAGCTTTGTTTGCACAGTTTGGCACTGTTGGCGTGAGTTCGCGTGTGAAGACACGGTAATTTTGCTAGTAGAAAAGGGTCAAAAGTTGAAGGATTAGGTTGGTGCAAAAATAATGTCAGTATCCTATGCTATTAAGGCATGTGAATATGAAAATTATGGGATACCGCTTGATATAATGATGCAACCTCTACAAAATGACTATCGACAATTTACAAAATTCGAAGCCAAAAGCTGTGAGCATTTGACTACACCAAAAATTAGGTCTCTTCCTAGAGAGCTCCTACGAGCTTCTCAGTCGTTCATTGCGCAGCAGTTATATATAGTCGCCCTCACCCCACTAGTCGGTCGGTGGACGAATTCATATTTGAATTGGAGCAGGCCTGTCACGGCAAAGCGCGGCAGGAGGCAACGCTCAGCAATTACAAAAACACAATATAGATCAAAAACCTTGTAACAATACAAAAATTGCTAAGCAATGGCGAAGAAATACGCAAAGTGAATGCGTGAATTTAAACGGAGAGCTAAGGTGCCATGCTCTGCCGCGACCTGCCTGCTCCAGTTCGAATTCGAATTCGTCCACCGACCGACTAGTGGGGTGAGGACGACTATAGTAACATTTATACAGGGTGTCCCAAAAAATGTGCATACTGTCTAATTGTAAATAACTCTCTCGTAATGAAGTATTTCGAGAAGCTTTAGGTTTAGACTTACAGTATAGAGCGAATCATTCATCGCTCTTCACTACTGTAGGATTACGGTACAAACATCGACATTTAGGCTATTTGAGGCTATACACTGCCTGGGAAAAAAACCAAACAAGCTAAAAACTCTTATGCTACGGTAATGGGAGCCGCTGATTTCGAATTTGGAATTTCCATTCAACTGTGGTGCTTCTCTCCAAATTTATCTCCGGTAAATCGTAATAACTCAATTCCCAGCACTGTCAGAAATGTAATTACACCGTCAAAAAAGCTGAAAACACTTGTAAAGCTGTTAGATGGAATCAGCATGCGCGAAGATCTTACTACAAAAAAAATTTGTTGGGTGGCATAACTTCACATTGGTTCCATAAGCTGGAAGTTCTTACCGTAATCCTACAGTAATGAAGAGCGATCGATGATTCGTTTCATACTGTGAATCTAAGCTCAACCTCGTCCTACAAAATGGTACCTAAAGCTTCTCGAAACACTTCAATACAAGAGAGTTATTTACAATCAAACAGTAGGCTTTTTGGGACACTCTGTATATCGTTGAGTCATTTGCAGTACAAGTTGCGTATTGCACACCATGCGCATTACTTGACGAACTTGAAAGACTACATCTTGCTCATGTATGGTAATTTCTGCTTGTTTCCTTGCCTATTTTGATTTGATTGGATGTGTATTAGTTAGTGGTAAACGTCGCTGATTGTGAAAAAAAGTTACTGATAAGACGCTGTCGGTCGCCGCGCGGTTTGTGCAGGCTCGCATGTCAAGTTACAAATGTCTCAACGATATGGGCTGTAAGTTTTTCGTGTTTAGAATATCAGGAAAACGATAAGCGAAAGATGGCAATCTTTACCTCTAACAATGCAAATTTTTCCAATATGTAACGTATGTTACAGCCTTCGGAAGCGTAACTGTGAGTTTACTGTCTAATATGAGCTTCGGTTTCCAAGAAAAATCAATTTCAGCATAGGAACCTATAAGCTAGAACATTATCTATGTAGATATTATCTATGTACCAAACTAATAAATGGGATTAAATAGGATTCTGGACCCGTTCCTGCTGCAATCATGGTCGATATATGGGTTTAAATCGCATTGAAGATTTTGGATTTTGATACAGTTAAATACATATTGTTAAATAATTTAAGCAGAAAGTGTATCAGACTGCGTTAGCGTTTTGTTGCCCTTATTTGCGGTATCTGAAATAGAATTCAAACTGTGTAATAACGAGTTTACCTTCTTCAATTCATCTCCCCATTTACTGAGACCCTTCGACCATTATTATGCGTGCAGTTCGAAAATGTATTTGGTCTTAATTTCGCACCTAACAATAAATCTAATTCACTTTGTTGCAGTGGGCAGGGCAAGTGTATGAGAGACTTCAAGGAATGTTACATGGCAGACGGTAGTAAGGTGACAAATGCCTTGAAGTCTCATTCTTAAAACATTCTCTACCTATACACAACTGGTCCACTACCCTATCTACAAGATACTAGCTGGCATACTGGGCTTTGCCCGGCCTTGTCAATATACTATGATAAAGATCACTATTTCCTAATTTCAAACAATATGCCTTTGTCACTGTCTCACATCCAGTTAGACAACCGCCGGGGGCAGGCGATTTCTTGGATCAGCTAAATTTTGGGGCTTAGCACGCCTCTAGTGAGCTGGACTTCCTTCGCTGCCACATGTTCTGCTAGCGGGCAGCATATAGGATTTTGTGCGAGCGATAGTCCAATAGCTTTTTTCAGCGAGCGGGCCAAATTTTCAGAAGATTCTGCAGTTTCGGGCATAAGCGGAGTAAAGGTAACACTCTTTATGGCGGAGGTGTCATCGTTGTGTTTAATTACCTGATTTGACGTGCTTCCTCTCGCGAAACTACGGTCTGTTCGGCTCTCAACAATTTTGAAAATTCTTGGGAAAGTCCACAAAAATGTGGTCTCTGAAAAGCCGCAATTGTTCTTTGAGCGTTCGTGTAAAAGGAGGCCAATGCTTCCGAATATCTGCGAACGGACCGCAAAGAATCAGCAGACTATTTCTCCGGTACTCGTTTGCCTATAAATAGCATGACCGCCTACCCCGCTGATTCTTTGAGTACAGGCCCTACCCCATATGTTTTCGTGGTCAGCTTGCTGGCGTAATCTCCCATGCGCAATTCTCAACCCATAGTCCAAACTTTGCAAAATTTTCAATAGATTCACGGCCGCATAGCTCTTTGCAAAACGATAAAATCGTTATCGATTGGCAACAAAAAGTCTATGACATACACTCAGAGGTGTAATGCGCAAAGTTTGTCTGTCACTACAAATATACAGCCAATGAGACAACCAGCTATGTGTAAGATTTCTTGACTTTGACTGTGTGACTTTCATTGTCTGGCAGTGGCGGTCACAGGATTCTCCTTCTGGGGGGGGGGGGAATTCAAACAAATGGCCTGGCGTTAGCCACTCACTTTGAAAATTTTTGGGAGTGTTTCTTAAAATTGCGGGCCCATACCACGCTCAGAAAGGCCCAAGGCTAATTCAAATTTCAAAATCGAAATTTTATTGCAATCATTTACAAAGATAAGCAAGTCAATTGCACATTTTTGTAGCCCTTTTAGTAGATTTTGAAAAATTTTGTGATCCATTCTCGGTTGGAGGAGTGCGCCACTCCCCGCCCCTTCCCTTGGTTCGCCACTGCAGTCTTTCTGAAAAAAGATCTCTCAAAACAAGAAATATGTATCTCAACAAACTTGAATCGTCCATTCTTTTCAACACAATTCCATTATAGAAACTGTTTATAAAGCTCGTGTAAAAAAGCACTAGCTTTGAAAGAGCAATTTTTTTGCACCCTCATATAATCAAGACCATATCCTTACAACAAAGTCAAGTATGTGTGGGGGAGGATACAGAAAATAGTATGATGGTTAATAACGTGAAAACTTGGTCAAGCTGCAAAAAAAAACAAATATTTCCAATTCATCTTTGATTGTATTCAACCTTGTTTCAGGACTGCTTCTCAAGATTTGTTCATACACCAGCTTATAAGGACGTCGCAAAGAAAATAGGTCTACCTCAAACATTTCGATTCAATGAGAAAATTACTCCCACGTGACATGATTACCACGATTTGGCTCGCCACTTTTGTATCTTCTCACTCTTGAAATACTTTGTTAATCCTCATTTTTCAATGTTTAGTGTTTTGTTTTATTTAACAACTTGCTTGAAGGACCAGTTCTAAAATTTGCTTTTTTGCACGTTGTTTCGTAGCTTAAAGTAAGTGGGATGCATTAACAATCACTGATATAATAATCGTAATTATTGGTATTCGGATGATCTCGTGAGACTTGTTCACATACCATGCGGCAGAAGTAAGCGATGTCTGTCATTGTGACAATTTAGTCAAGTAGTTAGGATACTTGTTGTGGATTTAAATACTCTTTGAGCAAGCATATTCTTTGAAGCTGTTTTTTTTTGTTCAAGCGTTCACTGGAGCTCCAGCCCATGTAATTTCTATTGCCCTACGGGTTACCTCATGAGCACAATTTAGTCGTAATTTGTCAACAATCCAATAAAAATTCTGCTCTTTCAATCGGACATTGCGAATATTTATGCAGTGGATTTTTAAGCAGTAAAAACGCTTGTGTAAAATTTTGCTATCTATGATAGACATTTTCGGACGGCGACATAGGTGCACAAGTCTGACACCTTCTCTTGAATTTCGCGGAAAGTTCTGTCAAAGTCCACGATCATCAAATGAATAGGCCTAGTTTAGCACCTTCACCTTGTACCTTCAGCAAGCTTCTGAAGCTGCTACATGTAGATCCATGGAGGCTATGTAGTTACATATGAAGCAATACTTGGACTACTGCGGTGATGCAATTGCGTGCGATGGCGGATTTTACGCTCTTTTTTCCAAGAAGAAACTGGCGCTTGTTGTGTATGATATGTGACTTACTTGAGTCTACTTAGCATTTGGGGTTGGACCCTCGTTTCTATCTTTCAACAAAACAGCGCAGCACAGTTCATATTACAAGATCACCTTATGGCAAACCATTTGGAACTTTACATGATAATTTCATCTGACTGTAATTTAGATATAGCACTCAATCCACAAGACAAGTTCGCTTCCTTCCTCAGTACAAATTATAGGCCTTTCCCTACATAAAATCGTGGTCAGAAACTTGTTGAAACATGCAAGCATCCTCGTTTTTTCCATCTGTCGCCGAAATTGACAGACAAGTGCCGGAGAAAGAAATAGCGTTTGATAAACTGCGTATTCTATAAAGGCTCAATCTGAAATTAGAACCAGTGCCCATGACTAGCGTATACGATTGTGAAATTTGCAAAATCATGACTTTTCAAAGAGGTGCTACTTGGGCTTTTCCAGCCCGTTTCCTTTTCCACATCTTCCTTACCGGTTCTTACTTTACTTCGCTTTTCTGGTGAGAGAAGTCGCGATTTAGATGAGAAGTTGAAGAATGAAGGCTGTTCTGCTCTATGTATCCGAGAATATGTCATCGAGCGCTTGTCCATACTATCTTCGTTATTTCTGTTCATACCTAATTCATGAACCTACTTCATGTGTCCCAGGAAGCAGCTGCGTAATTTCCAGTCTGTATTGAAAGGCAAAAAGACAGCTTTCTAGAACACAAGAAGTAAGTTTGAACATAAATAAGGAAGAGGGAATGGACCAGAGCAGAAATCTCATTTTGCTGCTTACTTGGAGCAGAATGGCGCTCATTCTACTACCTGCTCTAAAATCAAAGCTCTTTTCACCAAAGAAGGAAGTGGGATAGAAGAAGGAGGCCGAAACGAGTGAAATCTGAAAAGAAAAACCGTTGAAAGCTGTCAGAAATCTCTAACACCCACACTCAAAACCGCATGCGGCCGGCTGCAGCTATGCAGTACGAGTTCCGGCACAGTTTCAGCACAGTGCGAAAAGTGTGCTGGAACTGTTCCAGAACCTTCTGGTCGGTATGAACCCAGTTTAACTTACCTGCACACAAGCTTCACGGCCGCGGTTTCCCCTGTTACACTTTATGTTATCTAATACTTCCTACTCCAACGTGTTGACTTTTAATAATCTTTTGTCATCTTCTTCGATGTAAAAACACCACCAAATTGGATAATAAGTAATGTGATAGAGATAAACAATGGACCAATAAAGGGAACACACTGCGTTAACTGGCTTTTCCTTTACCTGGATGCATCTTTTGAGAGTTCTTTTGGAGAACGTGCTTTAGTCAAGGAAGTTGTGCGCCTGGATTCTATTAGCACTGTCTAAGAGGAAGGTATTCTTGAGTCTTTGCTGGAAATGATCAATATGTTCTGATGAACGTTCTAATTTGCTCCGTTGCTAATAAAAAACAGCTGAACAGCTTTTGAGACATCCCAGGTGCACTCGTACCTCAACAAGATAACTTTGAAAGACAGGCAATATCGAGACACGTTAATTTTTTCTTGAAACGTGACAGATAGTTTTTATATATTAGAATAGTCTAGAAAAGAAGTGAACTAAGGTCCGAGCATACCAAAACAACAGCGATGTATTCAAGCCATTACTCGTATGCTATACTGCCTAAATTTGCAAATTGATCATTTCCAGCAAAGACTCAAGAATACCTTCCTCTTCAAACTTTTTCTACCATGCAAATTTAGGCAGTATAGCATACGAGTAATGGCTTGAATACATCGCTGTTGTTTTGGTATGCTCGGACCTTAGTTCACTTCTTTTCTAGACTATTCTAATATGTAAAAACAGGATAACATTTTTATAATATCAGTGCATGCCTTAGATTTTTCAATCGCAAGTAGTTTTATTATTGACTAGAAAACTAACTTCCTATATAGGGGTAGAGGCGAAACAGGCTCAATAGTAACCCTTTATTATTTATTTACTAGCTGGCTTACCCGGCTCCGCCGTATGTTCCGAATAGAAAATTCCATTTCTTAACCGATCCGGACCAAACTTGGCACACATACACTTCGGGCCCCGGCGGGTGTCACAGTCCACTTTTCGTTATCGATCGATGACGAAAAGTGGCCTATGACACCCGCCGGGGCTTGATGTGTATGTGTGCCAAGTTTGGTCCGGATCGGTTCAGAAATGGAATTTTCTATTCGGAACATACGTACACACATACAGACATACAGACAGGGGCAACGTAGGGCGCCTTTTGGATCGGACAAAAACGATACGTCTGCCCGAACGACACGCCATGGAGACTGCCTCATGCTCTGTACATACAACGTCAGGACAGTCTCCACAAACGCCGACCTCCACGCTCTTCTCGACGCTGCAGAGCACATCAAGTACCACATCATCGCTCTGCAGGAAACGACCAGAAAGAAGGACGTGTGACAGATGAACAATGGGACACTCATCATTCGTGGAAAGGTTCCATCACGAAACGTGGGAGGCGTCGGCTTTGTCGTCCACCCATCTATCGTCCATCTTGTCGATTCGCACGAGATCTTATCACCTCAACTTGGCATCCTACGACTACGCCCTCCACATCAGAAGACCATCAGCATCATCAACTGCTATTCTCCAACATCAGCAGCTGACGACTCAGAACTAGATGCTTTCTACGAAGACGTGGAGGAGGTCGTCCGCAACGAAAACTCCTTCTACAAGTATGTTGTGGGCGACTGCAACGCGAAAATCGGGATGCCACTGGAAAAAGAATGTAGGATCGGGAAGTTTGGATATGAGCTCCGGAACGAAAACGGCAACCGTCTCGCTGGGCTTCTCTCCGGCACGACTTTTCCATGGAAAGTCCATCTTTATGAAGAAACACCATCGCCGGTGGACTTGAAAATCGCCCAACGAAACAACTCATGCGGAGGTCGACTACATTCTCACCAACCGATTGTGGAGCTTGCTCGATGTCTCAGTGGTTCCGTCCTTTTGCAGTGGCTCCGATCACCGCCTCTTGCGAGCGAAGGTACATTTCAGTTGAAAGCTGGAAAAGAAGTTCTGCCACAGTGCCGCAAGAAAGAATAGTGTCGTTTATGATGGTAAGAGGCTGGATGAGCTCATATCAAGTTGTGACTGGCCCATCGAGGAGGACTTAACGTACGACTACGACCGGCTTCTGAAAGGATTGTGAGCCTGCGGAGAGTGTGCCTCAGTGACTTCCGAGAAGAACTTGGAACGAATTTCGAAGACCACCAAAGAAATGCCCGAAAGAAAAAGATTTTTGAGGCAGGATTCGAATGCAAGCCATCTCGAGCGACTGATAACCAACGCCAGTTGCAGAACAGCTTTGCAGGACGATCTCAGGAAGAACAGGCAAGCCAAGATACTGAAAGCAGCCGAAGAAATACGAAGTCTCAAGGAGTGCCGAAGGGACCTCTGTAAATATCACGTACCGCTGGCTGCACTATTGAAAGAAGACGGGACTCCGACTTCTTCCCGATACAAGATGGAATCTATCGCGAAGATTTTTTACACCAATCTCTTCCGCTCATCAACACCCGTGCCGATGCCCGGTTCCCACTGGAGACGTACCACCACGAATTCTACCTGCTGAAGTGCGTACCGCGATACAGACCATGAAGACGTCCACGGCTCCAGAACCAGACCATCTTTCAGTCAAATCACTGCGAGCCGGAGAATAACGTCTACACGAGATTCTCGAGTCGCTTCTGACATCTTACCTTCAGAAGGAGAAGACTTTCGACCAGTGAAGAACGTTAAAAACCGTCCTTCTTCTCGACAGGGGCGAACGGGAGGATCCTTGGAGCTACCGTCATTATGCCTGCTGAGTGTGTTATACAAGCCTTTCACGTTGATAATCCTCGCTAGCATATCTAGGACACTGGATAAAGCCCAACCCCAAGAAAAAGCTGGATTTCGCAAGGGATTCAGTTGCATGGACCACATTCAGACGGTTTCGAGGGTCATAGAAGTCTGCCGGAAGTACCGACTGCCTCTTGTCCTAACCTTCGTCGACTACGAGAAAGCCTTTGACAGCGTCGAGACCAACGCCATCCTGTCAGCGCTAGTCAATCAAGGAGTGGATCCAGCTTACGTGAGGACGTTAGTCGACTGTGCAAGGACTGTACAACGATGATGCAGCTGTTCCATCGCCCCCTGACTCCCAATATGGAAGGGGTTCCGACAAGGTGACACAATCTCGCCGAAGCTGTTCACCGCGGCCTTGCAGTGGGTGATGAAGTCACTGGGCTGGAACGAGAGAGGCATACGAGTTGATGGGAGATTCCTGTCCGACCTTCGTTTTGTGGACGACATGGTTCTCTTCTCGAGCAGTATCACCGAAGCAGAGACGATGCTGAAGGAACTGAACGAAGTAGGGAAGAAGATCGGACTGCGAATAAATCGGAAGAAGACTCAGTTCATGAGGAACGCCCTTTGCGAAGATGCAGAAATGGAATTGGAAGGCACCCCTATCATGGAGACGTCTTCTTACGTGTATCTCGACGTTCGATGAACATGGAGAACGACTTCAGGGGAAAACTTAACAGGAAAGAGCAGCCTGGGCCGCCTTCGGGCCTTTAAAGGAAGCCACCGACCAGCTGACGGACACGGAGCTTCGTGCACACTTGTTCAAATCAACCGTTTTCCTGGCGCTTTGCTACGCAGCTGAGACTTGGGCTGACCTAGCCACGTCGAAAGCTTTGAGGACCACTCACAGAGCGCTAGAGCGTAGTCTTCTGAATGAAAATGACCCCCGACACAAGCAACATCTTCGGACTTCGCACCACGGATATGAGAAGAATGTCCCGTCTTCGTGACCTAGCAGATTACGTTACGAAAGCGAAGCATCGCATTATGAGAAGAACAGACGACAACATTTGAACGCTCATAATTTTTCCAGAGAACGGCATCGCGGATAAGGAAGGTAGGTTTAAAATCATCACATTAACACTCATCTAATATGTGCAGCTCATTCCGGTTCAATACCTTAGAGACAGCGTCCCGTCAGATTTTGCATTTCCATATTCTTGCATGTTTTGGGCCTTTTCGATCCGTAGACCCGAATTTGAGCTTTAAAACCAAGTGGAAAGACCTTTGAAGGCGTTTACCCAATTTCCGAAAAGGCAGCTGAGACGCGAATTTTGATGGAAAGTTACGAGGAGCTGCCGCGAAGACCCTACTGCTTGTAATTTTTGCTGTGGATTGCATGCACAATGCACGAGAGCAGTCGTAGGGACCCAACGGTAAGCGAAATCGTCCGCGCGCGCCGGTTCAAAAAGGCTATTTTCTCGGCCCGGGGGGACATCAAACAGGACCGCGCATGGAACTCAGTGGGATGACTAAGAACCCCACCATAGCAAAATCCCCCAGGGCACGAATCTGCCGGGACACTGCCTTTAATTTGGAATCTTTTCCTTGTAAGATTTTCGGGCCCCTGTTTACAAAAATCCTTGTTATGCACTGAAATGTCTTACAAAAGAGTACGGTGAAAAAAAAAGGTGGATCACTCAAGGTAACAAAATGGACTGCATTTTTTTATCTGTTGAAGAACACTCTGTTCTGTGAACAGCGATGGCAACCCTGCTCAACTGAGGTCCTTATCTGTAGTGTTCACAGGATTATGAGCTTGCGAAATGAAGCTCTCGTGAGTTTTGTTTCAAATCTGAAGATCGTCTTTTGCGGAATCAATCCTGTCACGGGCGAGTGTTTCTCAGGCTGACTTCACCATGCCTCCACTTTGCGCTTCTACCAAAGGGGAGTGAGAAAACCATAATGTGAAGTGGCTTTAGCAACTCTTAAAATACGAAGTCCCCTACAGCACTTCTACGTCATGCCCAGCGAGGTGTTCGTAAAGGAGAAAACAGAATAGACATTGAAAGCCATTTCAAAATTTATAAAAAGAAACAATAGTGTTTGTATGGTTTGCTTTGACGGCGTGATGTGTCAGCCACGCATCACCGCGCGCTTGGAGCAGCATGCCGCAGCATTCCCCATTCATAAATTTACTAAGCGGGGACGAGGGGTTTTGCGGCCATCCAAGAACGCATCAGTAGGTAAGAGAATGCAGAACAGAATATGTAGAAAATTTTGAAAAAATCATGTGAGGAAAGAATAAAGTTGATTTTCGGCTACCTCGGCGTGCAGTTGGCCGGAAAGACAGCTGAATCCCAAAAAAGCTTGTCATGCTTCAGCTACAAATCAATTCATAACTTTTATACATAATTCCAATTTCCTCTTGCGCACTTACACACCAATTTTGGTGTCATTTTTTGCTTTTTAAGTGTAAACAATACTTTTGTTCATCAGAATCCATGTTCGACTATCCACAAATCTTGGTGTAGTTTGAATCTTCTGATTAGTTTCTTTAGCAGCGTCCAAGACTGGTACTAATATTTATTCCACAATATACAGAATGACGTTTTGGTTCGTCAGTCTTTCGTCAGTCTGTATATTGTGGAATAAATATCTGTGCCAATCTTGGACGCTGCTAAAGGAACTAATCAGAAGAAAATGCTTCTGTTTGTTTCGTAAACCGCCGTGTAAGAGCATGCCGAGGCATGCTCTTACACGGCGATGTTCTTGCGGTGCCCTTTTGCGGTGTCGGCGGTGTCCTTGTAGAAACGAGGATTTGTTGCAGCTCTGCGCGCGAGACCTTCTCTTTAGGCACCTAGGCCTCTAATAAACTCCCTTCGAGTCGTGACGACTCGCTCCCCCCCAGCATACCCTTTACGCAGACAGTCGAAATAGTGAGTCTTCGTTGGAGACGCAAAGAGGTGGTGGTGCCGACAAATGACTAGCGGTCGAATAATATCGATTCCCCAACTGTGGCGAGGCGGATCCGTGATGATCAACAAAGATCAATGGATCAGGTATGCCTCAGCACAGGGCAACCGCAACGCAAGAGCTGCTAGCGCAGCTCCGCCTCGCCAAAGTTGGGGAGCCGCGTATACGTCCGGGCTGGTGGTGCCGCCCGCTGTTCTTACTGACTTGTGCTGCAGACGTCCAGCTCAATAGTGCGCGACACAGGCACTGCGCTATCTATTGCCGTTCCAGATATCGCCCTCCTTGCGTTTATACCTGTCAAATGGTAGCTGTATTTACTAAAAGGCGAGGCTCTGCTATAATAAGGCTGCTTACTAGTTTCAACATATTAGCTTGAGGGCCTATCCATCTACCTCATGCACCTTTTTCTTGCTCACAGTTTGACAGAAACACTGTCTATAGCGCAGTGGCTGTGCGCGCCGCTCACGCAGTCATTACGACTTCGACGACGGGGGATCGCGGAGCTTTTTGCGGCGGGTGGCCAACGTCCGCCGTGCCCAAGTTGTGACGCCTTTTGAGCGGTCATGACCGCGTTTTCTTTGAGTTGTGACGACTTTGGGGGGAATTACTACTGGCCCTAATGTCCTCATTGTTTACTCGATTTGAAAATGAAATTTTTTTTCTTAAATTTCGTTTTATTGTTGGTTTTAAAAACACTGGGGTGCGATGGTTAAATCACTTCTGTTTCACCTGCTTGTGAACAGAGCAGGCCAAATTTCATTTTTCAGAGACAAAAAGTTGCGGCCGTATTCATCAACGATCCTTGAGAAAACTCTACCTTCAAGTGTAAGTTCTATTCTCAGGATTCATTGGTCGCATTCATAGGCGAACCCCTATATAGCCTGTAGGGTTTACCCCAGAAATCAATTAACCAAGAATGATCAAGGAATTCAAGGGTAAATCTTACCCTTTAGGGTGATTTTAGCCCCGAGAGCGATTAAGCCTATTCACGAACGTGGCTCATCAGGGTGAATCAAATCTTAGCATAGAGCAAGATTAGAATCACTCTGACGCTTCGTACAAACAGCAAGTGATCTCCCGATGCACTATCCAGTCATAGCGATATTGTTTTGACAATAAAGACATAATCACGTCCACTACTATCTCATATTGTGTTGATTTAATGTTGAGCCAGTCCGAGATTGGTAAATAGGCTTTTCAGGCTGACGTTTCGGCTATGTCGCCTTCTTCGGAGCCTGAAATGGGCGACAACAATCTATAAACTATCCGATCAAGCACATCTCCTCAGCCTCATAAACAAAATTCTAAGCTTTCTTTCGGATCACAGGCAAGCTGCCACTATACTTGGGTAATTCGAGAATTTTTCATCGAATGAATGAATATCGAATAAATTCGAAAAGGAAAAATTTCGAATAAACGAATATCGAATAAATTCGGAAAATCAAAAATATCGAATGAATGAATTCCGACTAAATTCGGAAAATCAAAAATATCGAATTAATGAATATCGAATATATTCGAACATTGGAAGTCGAATTTCGAATAAATATTCGAATGATTTATCGAATAACTAAAGCAATCACATCTCAAACTTGCCGACATATCTGGCTAAAGCCGATCCAATCATAATCAGCCCCCTAGTATCTCCTATACCAACTCCTTGCTCAAAAGTTTCCAAAAATTATTGAAATCGTTAAAATAGATTTCGGTTTTAATCAGCATCCTCATTGGTACCCCCTCTACTCCCCTACCAACTCCCAAGCTCGTAGCGAGATTTTCCAAAAATCGAAAAATTTATAAAGTGAATTTTTATGCATAATCAGCACCCTCACTTAACCTCTTGTAACAACTCTCAGCCCCGCAGCTCAAACTTCCCCAAAAATCGATAAAGTCGGTCGGTCGGCATCTAGTCTATACATCAGCAAAAAATCATATTTTACCCATTATGGACGATCTAAAAGCACTTGATATAAATTTTTATGCTGTGCTCAAAGGTTCTTCTTCAGATGGTCCGAATGAGACTGATGTACACCAGAATTAACTTTATTTCTTATCAGCATCAACAATGTAAAAGCAGAAAGCTTGCTCTACTTTCCACATCAATTAAACACATATGATTTTTTTACTGTCGCAAGCAGTCGAAAGAATGCAACTCTCCATACAATTTAAAGGTATAACGGTTGCAAAAGATGCATTACCGAGTTTTGCGTAAAAAAAACGCGGACGAAGTGAGCTTAATACTCAGCAGTTGGCTTTGCAATAAAGTCGAATAATCTGAATACGGAGTCATTCGAATACGAATTCGAATAAACATTTGAATAAAACATTCGAATAAAATCTATTCGAAACCTCGTTTTTTGATTATTCGAGTTTTCGAATAATATTCGAAACCTTGTTTTTTGATTATTCGAGTTTTCGAATAATATTCGAAACCTCGTTTTTTGATTATTCGAGTTTTCATATTTTATTTGAAACCCTGTTTTTGGTTATTCGAGTTTCGAATATTATTCGAAAATGAAAGAACTCCGAATATCGAA
The DNA here is from genome assembly GCA_958299035.1 of Cylicocyclus nassatus. Lineage (NCBI taxonomy): Eukaryota > Metazoa > Nematoda > Chromadorea > Rhabditida > Strongylidae > Cylicocyclus > Cylicocyclus nassatus. The sequence continues at coordinate 44,298,717 of CATQJL010000316.1, read as the reverse complement.
TTTCGAATACGAATATATTCGAATGTTTTATTCGAGTGATCGAATTTCTATTCGATTCGGACCCAAGTATAGCTGCCACACGCAATACTCACCTTTTCGATCGCCGGTAAAATTCTCGAGTATAAACGAGCGCTAACTGATAACGTAATTGAATGATTGAACATGTCTTCACCGGATCAGAAAATCTGATCTATTATAGATATGGTGCCAGCTCGCGTGTGATAGAGAGGCATTCATCTTCGCGATTCATTTTGGGTTGTTTGAAATGAATCCAAAACGCTTCCAAAGTCTTGCGGGTAGATGTTTGAGGTTCACGCGCTAGGATCTCTACATTTACTTCAAAAGTCACTCCTTCATGCTCTTGCACTCTATGGGCGCCCAGTGGAGTAGATAAGCGTGATCTTTTTTTGCCATTGAGATGTTCCTTGATGCGTACGCATAAGGGACGTGCTGTTTCACCGATATACTCGGCTCCGCAATCTTTGCATGAGATGAGGTAGACAACTCCCGCGCTCATGCAGTCGCCGTCCTTTGCTGTGGGACATACTAGACAGTTTGACGTAGTGCAATTACCATCGTACATGCGATTCCGAATAAGAATGCGTTTCAAATTGTTCGGAGGCATGTCCACTACCAAAACTGAGTTGTTCAACCCTGTAAAAAACCGTGTTCTTAGTTGTTTAACCCTAACTCAGTTTTGGTAGTGGACATGCCTCCGAACAATTTGAAACGCATTCTTATTCGGAATCGCATGTACGATCGTAATTGCACTACGTCAAACTGTCTAGTAAGTCCCACAGCAAAGGACGGCGACTGCATGAGCGCGGGAGTTGTCTACCTCATCTAATGCAAGGATTGCGGAGCCGAGTATATCGGTGAAACATCACGTCCCTTATGCGTACGCATCAAGGAACATCTCAATGGCAAAGAAAGATCACGCTTATCTACTCCACTGGGCGCCCATAGAGTGCAAGAGCATGAAGGAGTGACTTTTGAAGTAAATGTAGAGATCCTAGCGCGTGAACCTTAAATATCTACCCGCAAGACTTTGGAAGCGTTTTGGATTCATTTCAAACAACCGAAAATGAATCGCAAAGATGAATGCCTCTCTATCACACGCGAGCTCGCACCATATCTAGATCAAATTTTCTGATCCGGTGAAGACATGTTCAATCATTCACTTACGTTATCAGTTAGCGCTCGTTTATAAACTTTACCGGCGATCGAAAAGGTGAGTATTGCGTGTGGCAGCTTGCCTGTGATCTGATAGAAAGCTTAGAATTTTGCTTGTAAGGCTGAGGAGATGCTTGATCGGATAGTTTATAGATTGTTGTCGCCCATTACAGGCTTTGAAGAAGGCGACATAGCCGAAACGTCAGCCTAATAAATATATTTACCAATCTCGGACTGGCTCAACAATTAAATCAACACAATATTCATCATGCCGAGATTTAAAGACAGTTGCACTTTTCGATTACTATCTCATAGTTTCTATGGGTTTTTGGTGCTTTTTTCAATCTTATCATCCACTATCAGATTCGACCGAGTTATAACAATTAAGGATTTAGTTTTGAATAAAGTACATGTTCAAATAAGGGCATTGATAAGGGAAACATCAAGCTCAATACATCGGAATGATTTTCGTAATATGGAACTCCCTCATTCAAACTTTAGCCCACCAACATACTCATTTAGAAAATGACTTGATACATGGACAAACTACCGTAGCTCGAATAAACTTGCTGCCCAACAAAGTATTAAAAAATTTTATCCTAGTTTTTGTAATATGATTAGACGAGTGGAAAGAGGACTTGGGATATTTGAGATAAATAATTAGAAAATGTTTGCTGTCAGTTAAGACTGAGTGGTGCATCAAGATATTACTTTATATATGTACGAATGCCGGGTTAAATTTAATGTCGCTCTATGTTAGAATTAAATTTACCCTCATGTGCCACGTTCGTGAGTGTGGGTTAATCTTTTTTTGAGGTAAGGTTTACCCTAAAGGGCAGGTTCAACCCTTGAGATTAAGCCTAGCCTATGCTTCTGAATATGGGTTTTATGTTCCCTGGGGGTAAAACTTACCCTCAACGGTTAGGTTTACCCTTAGGCCTAAGGCATACCTCGCGCGATTTCTGTCGCTGCGCGATTTGGCACAACAGCGACTCTCTGTAACTCGTCGTTGATGCGTTTCCTTTGGTCAGAACTTAACGCGTTTGCAAAAACTTACACAAGGTACCCGTCTATGCATTCGAGAAGCGCGCACGATAAATCTGTAGAAATTTCGCAAATTGCCAAATCGCTTGAAAGTGGCGATTTGGCCAAATCGCGTGAAGTATGTCTTAGGCCTTAGGGTTTGTTGATGAATGCGGCCATTGGTATCTTACAAATCAAACATATCTGGAGATATATAGCAGAAACACCACCGCTTCTGAAAGAATGTGGTAAAAATTCCTTTTAGTTAATCCAATCAACAAGTATCGCTACTTCATTTTGAGCTCAAATCATAGTAAATTGCCCGTTTCATGAGTTTTTGGATGAAGGCGGGATACAGTGTGCGCAGACTGCTCTGCGTATGGTGCTAGATAGGTACTAGTCAGGTTTCCGCTAGTCTATGACCAGAGTCAAGCGTGTTGATGCGATCCTGGACCCTCATTTAAGACCCCCCCTTAAGGGTACCCATCGTACGACCCCCCTCCTTAGGGTACCCATCCGTACGACCCCCCCCCCCCCTCCCCCCTGCCTCCCCTTCCTCCCATCTGTCCACCTTACCTCCCCTGCTCACATTTCTCGCGGTAACCTGCATAAACGAATGTCAATATCAAAAAACACCTGCGTGAGAACCTCAGTAAGGTTTCAGAAGCAGAATGTCTGAGCCAATGGGTGCGCTTAGCATCTGCAGCACACAGACACACCTTCAATAATGTTTGAGATTCTGCAAGTTTTTTTCCTGAATTTTCAGGCATACTTCAAGCCAGCAAATTCAATTCCCGTATGCGACACAAATTTTTACACGGAGAACAAAATGACATTCTTGATCTACAAAAGATGTTTTCGACTAAGAAGCTCAGTTTCTACCTCTTTCACAGTTTTTCCTGCGAAAAAAACCGCTTTAGCGCCGTCCAGAACGACGTCGAAAACGTGCATGAGCACGGTAGTTTGAAAATTCGTAACTAAGGCCAGGAAAAGACTGAGAGGCTGCAAAGAACAGGTTCTGTAGCATAGTGCCCAGACTATTCATAGAGAAAGTTTCAGCCCTTGAGGAGCAGTGAGCTCGAAAAAATTTAGATGCGACTCTCGCAAATTTAGATGCGATCTTAGAAAGCAAAAACTGGGATTTTTGAGCTTAAAATTTTGTAACTTAGCAGAGAAGTTATAAAACAGCCTGAAATTTTTATGAGGGAAAGTAGGAGGTTGGCCTCATATTACAGCAAAGTTGCAGCCAACAAGCTTCGATAGCCCCGAAAAAATTTAGATGCGACCCAGATACGACCCCCTTTCCTGAATTTTTGCTACCATACATAAAATCATAAGAAAATCCACAGTTTACAGAATAACACCAGATTTCGCACAGTAATATCAGGGCTTATCTAAAGTACATATAAATTGTAAGGGCCATATAATTGGCATTACAAAAAGATTTTCGAATTATTGATTGCCATCGTTGATCTAGATGTGCGCTTTTGTCGAGTGAGACTTCGGTGAGGTTCCGGAAGCAGATTTTTTAGGCCAATTAATGCGCCCAGCATCTCTAGCGCACATACGCACCTCCAATAATGTTTGAGATTCTGCAAGTTTTTTTCTGAATTTTCAGGCATACTTCAGGCCAGCAAATTCGATTCCCGTATGCGACACAAATTTTTACACGGAGAAAATGACATTCTTGATCTACAAAAGATGTTTTCGACTAAGAAGCTCAGTTTCTACCACTTCCACAGTTTTTCCTGCGAAAAAAACCGCTTCAGCGCCGTCCAGAACGAAGTCAAACACGTGCATGAGCAAGGTAGTTTGAAAATTCGTAACTAAGGCCAGGAAAAGACTGAGATGATGCAAAGAACAGGTTATGTAGCACAGTGCCCAGACTATTCATAGAGAAAGTTTCAGCCCTCGAGGAGCAGTGAGCTCGAAAAAATTTAGATGCTCTCGCAAATTTAGATGCGATCCTAGAAAGCAAACTTACCAGAGAAGTTATAAGCGCATTTTTCTATCAGATGCTTCCCGCTAATTACGATTCGTTACAGATACCGGGCGAAGTTGTACAGGTACTAAATCATTATTCGCTTTAAATGCAACTTAGGCATGATGTTTTAGGCAATTAGATGTGTATTAGTCGTTTCTGCAAGTAATGCAGATCCAGAACGTAGCTTTTCGGCTGCGAACAGACTCACAAAAGATGAAGGAAGCAATTTGGCAACAAGCACCCTCGATTCGTTGATGACGTTTGTGATGATTTCTAAGGGCCTTTAAACTTGGGTCCGCTCTATTGACATCTGCAGAATACAAAGGGATGGTCCCAGCATTTTGACTGTCAAAGTTCAACAGCTAGCCGCGCAATGGCTGTATCCTCGTCCAGGCCTAAATCTACATCCAGGACAGCCTTCTACGTTTGGAAGAAAAGGCAGTCTTATGAAAGAGATAAAAACAGCTCTTGCAAGTGGTATGTTTTTCTTCCAATTTACCTACGGCTACATATGTTTGAGAATTAAGGGGATGTCAACCGTTTGATTGCTAAACATACTGCTCGCCAAGACGTCAAGGAAATCAGCACCCGACTTCAGAACGAAGAGGAGGCCAAACTAGCAATTTTTTCTATCGGCTCAGTTGCCGAAACAAGTCCATCGCAATAACTCAACGACAATTTTCTCGAACTTCTATGACAACATCTTTGGAGATAAAAACTTTGTTGTCGCCAATCTCTTGAAGCGGCCTTACTGCGCTCTATGACTGCAGACGAGAGGAGTTCAAAAACCTAACTAACCTAAGTATAAAAAACAAGTCAATTCATACTCTCCCAAAAATGCAGCAAATAAAGCGAGTTTCTACATGAGCAAATGTTTTACATTGCATGTTGCTCAGTCGTTCTCATTTGATATATTGATACTCAGCATTCTACAAATTATGGTAACGAACATGTATTAATTATTTAAAATGATTATTAGATGTTATTACTACTATTTGATTAATAATTATTACATGTTATTATATTTCATTGATAACATGTAATAATCAAATATTAGGTTGTTAAATAAATCTTGTTACACTTAACTTCTAACAACGATAACTCATGCACCTCATATTCTTTACAGGGCTGCAGGGTACCATTCGATAGAGCAAAGCAAGCTCTACAAGGCGGTATGCAAAAGTTCGCACCAGCTCCGATCCACCGTAACTTTGCATCCAAAATATGAGTCGCAGTGAAGGCTCAAAAATTGCAAAAAATTCTTATCTCTGTTCAGAAAATCGCTACGAATCTCCAACTTGCTCATAAAAATTGCCACTATATCAAACAATCATATGCACCGTTGCTGTATTTCTTCCTCATCTAGAACTCGAGAAAAGGAAATTTTTTTACTTTTTACAAAAACGAAGCTATGCTGTTTCTATCCATGTAGCTGTATACTACAAGCCCTTAGAAGTATAACCGTGAATTTTCAGCTTCCCGGAAGCCCTAGTTTTCAAAAAATACCCAATTTAGTCTTGAAAACCCTAGTGAGAGAAGCTAAATTTGGTATTTTTCGAAAAGGGCTTCTGGGAAGCTGAAAATTCAGGGTTATACTGCTAATGGCTTGTAGTATACACCTACACAGATAGGAACAGCATAGCTTCGTTTTTGTAAAAACTAAAAAATTTTTCTTTTCTCGATTTCTGGACGAGGAAAAAATACAGCAACGGTGCATATGAGTGTTTGATATAGTGGGCAATTTTCATGAGCAAGTTGGAGCTTCGTAGAATTTTTCTGAACAAAGATATGAATTTTTCGCAATTTTTGAGCCTTCACTGCGACTCAGATTTTAAATGCAAAGTTACGGTGGATCGGAGCTGGTGCGAACTTTTGCACACCACCTTGTAGAGCTTGCTTTGCTCTATCAAATGGTGCCCTGTAGCCCTGTAAAGAATATGAGGTGCATGACTTATTGCCGTTAGAAGTGTAACAAGACTTATGTAACAACCCAATAGTAATATTTATTACTATTTGATTTGCTTTCAAGCGTACGGTTTTTCATTCAAACTACCCCTTTTACGAACCCACCCCCCCCCCCCCACTGTAGGCCCCCTTTACAACCCCCCGTTGCGACAGTCGCATCACACGCATGACCCTGTGCCTGGGGGATCGTATTGAGGAATTAGGGAGGGGGAGGGGGGTTATCAAGGTCCACTGTTCGCATAACATGATATTCGTTAACAATGTCAAATAGGCCCGTCATGCAAAACACTAGCAGCATAATTAAAGATCTATAAAGCATAAGAGCATCGTTTTGTAAATAGCAAGTAAATTAACCCCCTGTGGTCCAAGTTTCAGCGAATTCTGAGGTTTCCAGATACAGGACCAGAGATGGTCGTTTTCAAAAATGTTACTTTGTTTCAAAGGTAAGTTAACTACTTCTTTTTACGCTTAATACAAAGAACTACTATTTCTTTGTCACATTACGAATCCTACTTCAAATGACCTCCAAATTAAGGAATCAAGAGCAAATCAAAATCTCGTTCATTCCATTTTTCGTTTTTCATTTTCTCAGGCTAGAGAAGACCAATCAGACTCAAATCACTTTAATGAAGATTACGAGGCTTAGGCTATCGAATATATACATTCTTGTCGCCTTCCCTTGTGATTCACGTAGTAGCGCAGACTTGCCATGTTACCGTTTCCCAATATTTTCGCAGTACTTTACCAGTATTCTACATTCGCATAGGTAAGGAAAAACGATTACATCTTGCTCTTAAAAGAACGTTTTGAAATGAAATTTTTGCTATGTAGAGAAGAAGTTAAGCAGTAACAACGATATAAAAAACGCAGCTATTTGATCGGTTTTAGGGTAAGTTAATGGGGTGTGGCACCACCCCTAAAAAGCTGTGGCAGCCACAGCTTTTTAGGGGTGGTGCCACACCCCATTATCTATATCAAAAAAAAAACATTTTTAGCAAACGTTATTTATATGAGTCGATGACATAGACCTCGTAGATTCCACAGGAGTGATTTAAGCCTGATTCGTCTTCTTAGCTCTGAGTAATATTTGGTGAAAGCGCAGCCATTGAAAGCGAAAAATGGGAAAAGCAAGATTTTGGTTGGCCTTTAATTCCGAAGTTAGAAAATCTTTTGAACTGAAGTGGCCAAAGAAGGAGTAGGGCTTTGTCTTGAGTGCAAAAACAGCTAGCTACTTCACCTTTCAAACAAAATTAATCATGCTGGAAAATGGCGATTCACTTAGGTGGCCCAGTATCTTGAAACTTCAGAATTCGCTCAAACATTGTCTACAGGGGTTAATTGACATGCCAATCATGGATGTGTTGCTCCTTATGTTTGACAGGGCCTTCAAGTAATGCTATTTTAGCTATATATATATACCAGTGCGTCACCTCTGCTTCGCAGAGGCTCGCACTGGCTCCACTATCTAGGCCCTACTCATTCTCGCACAATGATGGCATTGGAACTCACCGAGCAATGCCGACTATCAGGAACAAAATGTAAACAACTACTCATTCCGAAAGCTTTTTTATGTAAAATCGGTGACTTCGCGTGGATGAGACTTTTTGCAGGAAAACAAACGCAAATTTTTATAGGTTCTTGATTTTCCCGTGGTCTTGACAGTTGCAATAAGAATAGTAGTCACCGTAAGCTACATCTTTGTGCAAAAATCTCGTCAAAAGCTCTGGTAAAACCTTAGCAAATTGACCATTTAAGCAACCAATACTTTTTGGCGCCGTTTTTGTAAAGTAATGGACATTTGATATACCAGTGCGTCACCTCTGCTTCGCAGAGGCTCGCACTGGCCCTATTTTTCGTATGCTTACTCATTCCCGCATAATAATGACATTGAAACTCATCGCGCTATGTAGGCTATCACGAATAATTCGTAAACAACTACTCATTCGTAGAGGTTCTCCGTGTGAGATCGGTATTTTCGCGGATAAAATCTTTCCCAGAAGAACAGATGCAAATTCGAATAGGTTTTTGAAACTTTTATGGCTTGGTAGTCGCCGTAAGGACAATAAACATAGTGGGCTACATCGCTGTGCAAAAATCTTCTCAAATGATCAGGTAGAATCTTGAAAAATTGACCGTTTACACAGCGAACGCTTCTTGGCGCTTTCGTAAAGTAGCAAACTTTTCATTACTTTTTTAGGCTAACATTCATGGCTTGCACATTAGCTTGTCAAATATACCCTTAACTCTGCAAAAAGTAGTACTACGGACCCAAATTTGCTGGCCAGAAGCCAAGTGGATCCGTTTGACGCGCAATTTTTAATAGATTCACTCAACGAATCCGCTTATGCTTTTGTATAGTGAGCTTTCATGCTGGTAGCGTGCACTCTGCAAAATTTGGGCTCAGGACGTTGACTGGAACACGCTCTACGAATTTCGTGACAGACAGAGATTCACACACACACACACACACACACACACACACACACACACACACACACACACACACACACACACACACACACACACACACACACACACACACACACACACACACACACACACACACACACACACACACACACACACACACACACACACACACACACACACACACACACACACACACACACACACACACACACACACACACACACACACACACACACACACACACACACACACACACACACACACACACACACACACACACACACACACACACACACACACACACACACACACACACACACACACACACACACACACACACACACACACACACACACACACACACACACAGACAAACGTAAACAATCCTTAGCCTGGTTTTTACACAATCTATAATGGTATTCTTTACCTCTGCATCATGAGCGCGTCATGTCGAAGTAGAATTTTTGACAGCGCTGCTCAAGAATCAAACGTCTTCCTATGCTTGTTTTTCTCCTCAGCAGTTAAATTTCTGCAATCTGCTATCTTACGTTTACATTGAACTAGCTGGCTTACCCGGCTCCGCCGTATGTTCCGAATAGAAAATTCCATTTCTCAACCGATCCGGACCAAACTTGGCACACATACACTTCGGGCCCAGGCGGGTGTCACAGTCCACTTCTCGTCATCGATCGATATCGATTTTATCGATTTTTTGCAAAATTTGAGCTAGGAGGCTGAAATTTGGCAGAGGGGTGTAATCGAGCATGCTGATCACCCCCACGGGGTGATCAGCATGCTCGATTACATTTAATTTCTACTCGATTACCCCCCTGTGCCAACTCCCAGCCCCGTAGCTCAAATTTTGCAAAAAATCGATAAAATCGATATCGATCGATGACGAAAAGTAGCCTATGACACCCGCCGGGGCCCGAACTGTATGTATGCCAAGTTTGGTCCCGATCGGTTCAGAAATGGAATTTTCTAATCAGAACATACGTACAGACAGACAGACAGACCTACAGACAGACATACAGACAAACAGACATTCAGCTTTATATATAAGATAATTCTGAGCACCACAATCGATGGAACGAAGATTCCTAAGAGAGCTTGGTAGCATGCGGTGCAGCATTTCATCATCTCTCTAGTAGTTGTAACTTCATTGCTGCAGTGCCAACGAGCGAAAAATTATCAAAATTTGCCGCTCAGGTTTTTTGGGACGCTCAAGTTTCACGATTTTTCTCATGTCAAACCTCCAAAGAGTTCCGAGTAAAGGGTGGATGGAACAAGCCCTACAGGATACAAAACAGTGTTTCTCTCATTCCTTAACCCGTAATATTTTCGAATTTAAATCAATGCTACCAATTTCCATACTTGGTCAACTCATACCTCCAAAACATCAAACGGTGAGCATCTTGGATGTCATTCGGTGCAGCTTTTTCTCCTCTTTCTATGTTTTATTTCCGCTTTGTGGAGTCTCTGGGGTTGAATTGTCAAATTTTATATTTTCGCACGTGCCCCGGGCTGTACTGAAAAATCAGATAAATATTCCGATTCCGTAAACTCTTATTTGCCTTGTAATAAATTTATTGGTTTGGTGCTTTTGTATCTGAAACAGGCCTGCCAAAATCCAATTCAAGAAAAGTTTTAGTAAAAAAATTTCTAAGAAAGTGATGGCGAAGTTTGGAAGAAAAGAAAAGTCGTGCTGTTTTCTGTAGGGTTTGTTTATCCACCCACTATTTATACTCCTTCGGAGGGACATAAAAGTTTTAAAAATTTTCGAAACTTGAGCATCTTAGAAGCATGCGTTTCGGATTTGGGTTTTTCTGGAAGCTCATTCATTATACTGCAATGATAACTATGACCATTAGAAGGAAAATGAGATGCTGCATCGAATGCTTTTGAGGTTTTTTAGGAAACTTTGTTCCATCAAATATGGCGCCCTTTCAAAAAAAAAACGGTCCTAAAAATGTGCCCACTGTTTGATCGTTGATAACTCCCTTGCTTCCACGTCTTTCGTAGAGCTTGAGCTACCGCTCTGTGGAACGAGTTTCATCTTACAAGGGAATGGTCAGAAGTCGAAGTGGCCAATCCGTACAAGCTGCATACCATTCGATGCAGCATAGAATGTTAATTTTAAATTTATCTTCTATATCTGCAGAGCGCCTTTGTAGGCAAAGTTATGAGCAGCTTTATTGCGAAAAAAATCCTATACAAAAATTGCAAAATAAGGCACATTACTGCCCTTTTAGCTCACCTCTATGTACGGGCCATATAAAGTGACCTAGTTGCATGTTTTGGTCCAACACTGAGCCGAGAATGGCTTTGTATGGCCAAATTCGCACTTTACGCGCACAATTTTTCAGCAAAATAATCGCCTTCAACGGCTTATAATTTTGTCCACAAAAGCGCTCTGCAGATATGGAAGAGAGATCTAGAATCAGCGTTTTATGCTGCATCTAATGGTATGCAGCTTGTATGGATTGGCCACTTCAACTTCTGAACATTCCCTTGTTAGATCCTTCTGTTTCTTGTTAGATTTCTCATTACTGTGGGACTACGGTAGGAACTTTGTGAAGGATTTTAAGCTGAAAGCTATATTTTGACTCAGAAAAAAGTCAAACAAGCCAAAAACATCTTAAGGCCCACCGAACCTCCACACTGCCCTCAAATGCCCATCGCCAACCCCATAGGCAGGAAAGGGTAGAGCAGCTTTTCGATGAAGAATGATTGATACGACAACTCAAACATATGCATGTTCTCAATCGGGCATGCCATTTAGGGCTTGTTAGCCCACTCCAAGAAAAGACGTATGGTAGCCGAGCCTCAATTAAACAAGGGTTATCACGCAGACTCGACAAGTTTGGTATGAGCTAGGCAGAAAAAAAACAGCAAAGAAGCTTTATTTGTTATACACATAATGTCTCATTGAGGAGCATAGTACAAAAATGCTAGATATTTCTATTAGGTGGGTCCAAAAGTTCTGTCGTTTAGGTCACCAAAAATCTGGAACGCTGCAGAAAAATCTGAAATTGACAGTACATATATTTTTTGGCCTACTCTTTTGCAACTGTGAAAAGTTTGTGCTGTTTGGACGCCTCTGTGAAAAGTTATAAATTTCGAGTTTACTATGGAAAACGCCAAAGTCAATTGATTCGCCAATGTTCTCAAAAATCACTTCTTACAAAGACTTCCAAACAGCATACATTCTTCACAGTTGCAAAGAGTAGGCCAAAAAAATATGTACTAAAGATTTCAGATTTTTCTGCAGCGCTCCAGATTTTTGGTGATCTTACTTAACATGCTCAAAGCTTGCATGGTCTTAGTTTTCCATTTTTAAGTCCGCATCCAGTGTGAAACAGAAGTTTCACAGAGTAGTGTTTGAAAGCGAAAGACTTGTTCTTGGTAATGAAATTCCAAGCAAGCAAATCCTTTGAATAGCGCAAAGTTATAAATCTTTGAAAATGAAACGACAGAACTTTCGGATCCTAATAGAATTTCATCACTGTTTCCCTTTGTCTTGATGCAGCGATTCTTCATTTAGTTCTTGAAGCAACTTCTCTATAATCCTTTTGTATAAAGGCCGTAAAAGCTCGATACCGACTGTGGTCAAATGGGTCCCATCTCCAATTCTTGCAAAATAAGTTCGTGGGTCGTAGGCGAAGAAGATGCCATTTTGAAAAAGTCCCTGGAAATGTATGTGCGACTTTAATGGAAAGTGTATACAGTGCTTGCCGAAATTATAGGCTGTGCAAAAAGGGTCGTAGCTCATCCTAATGCCGATGTCCAGCCTTCTATCAGTCATCAAAACGGTCTTCGATTTAAAAAAAATCAAAAATTTGAGAAGGGCTCGAAGGTTGACCAAAATTATGGGTCCATTTGGAGTTTTTATCCATTTGACTTCCGAAATTTTCTAGGTATATGTACACATTCAGAAGTGTCAAAAAGTTCTGGTCAGACTGTGTCGTACCTTCAAATATTTGCTTTTTTTTAGCTTGAAGATGCTTCTACATGCACTCCGCTCCTGAAACCTGCAGTTCAAATATTCGGCTAGTTCGGAAGCGACGCGACGTTCTCTCATGTTTGATGATGCGAGAATGAGTAAAAGAACTGTCTTTTTGCTGTGGAATCAAATCCGACATGGATCTTACTGCAAGTCTAAGGTCGAACTTCTGCCTTTAGTCTATTTCTGCAGTGCCCTCAGAAGCACAAAAGAGTAAGCAATTCCTGTACGAACAAGAGTCCATACTCCATGGTTACAATTTACTAAAGATCTTAGCAAGTAGGCAATTGCGGAAACAACCCTGCAGAAATTGATTAATACAAGGGCCAAAGTCAATTCGGACTTCTGAAAAAATTAGGTGAATCATGTGCCAACATACAAAAAAGCTGTTTCCATTATCTAGTGGATGATAACCGCTAAAAATCCAAGTGAACTAACACTTGATCCGCTATCTTGGAAGTGCTCAACATCATCACTGGGCTGCACACTCAGATTTTGAACTGAAGCAAAGGGCGGCTTTGTGAACACTTGCTGGTACGGCGTACATATTTTTTCCGTGCAAAAAAATGTTTCTACTCTGTTTTGAGCTTACAATGATAGCTGAAGAAGTACTTTAGGGCAGGAATGGACCTTAGGCTTGCGATTCAATGCCAATTTGTTTCAGCAGGAAAAATTTAGGGATCTCCTCATAAGGGTTGTTTCAGACTGCCGCACTGACCGCAGCAGACTGCAGCAGACTGCAGCTCAGCTGACTGCAGCTGACTGCACTGACCGCATCGGTCGCTGCCTCCTTTCGTAAAAGAAAAAGCAACCGCGATTATCAAAACACCGTGATTTACGCATAAGAAGATTATAAGTTTCATCAGAATTCTTCTCAATGAAATTTTTTGGATAGTTTTTCTTTCGTATGCTCGTATTTGTTCTAATTCCTCCTATCATTGCATATATCCGTTTCGTAACATTCTAGCCCGCGTTGTCTTTTGGTTTTAGGTATATATATTAGGGTGAACGGTAAAAAATGGGACACTTACGAAATAACTGGAGGTTTCTCAAGAAAGAGAAGTGATTAGATTTCCCAATTTTGATAGATGTTAGAATATGCTATACTCTTTCAGATAATACCTATATAAGGTCATTTACATAATTTATAACTTTTATACTTCTGAAATGCAAAGTTAGTCACTTCGGTAAATTATGAAGTTTGAGCAGTATCTGCGCAATGAAACATGTGAGACCACCCAAAGTACCACTGCTGGAGTGGGTGGTGGGACAGTCACCAAAACCAGACGGCTTGGTAGTCTCAACTTTGAATGTCAGGAAATATGGCCATTATCAGCTTCGAGAACAAAGATACGCGCTATTCAATTCTTTGCAAGTGAACGCATGTTTTCTAGGTACCATCTGATAGATCTTTTTACGCTCTATCCATCCATATGCAACTTACCTCAGATTTTATCTATCTTCGGAAAACATAGGGCAAAACATGATTTTCTGGGTTTTTATTGCGCCAAAAATAGCTATTTTCAGGTTTTTTTCGTTCTTCTTTCTGAAATTGAGAAGAAATCTTAGGCATTTAACATATCGTTCAAAAGAGCATGAAAAGCTCTTTCGAACGGTATGTCATTTGCTTTACGACTTTACGGTATAGCAGTGCAAGATTGAGAGTTGTTCAAAATACCCCGTCCGAGTTCTTCACGACGCCACGCGTACGGTTATGAGAGAGGAGCGGTAACGCGTTGCCAGAATAATAGGCGAAGGTCGGTTATGTAAGCGACGTTTGAATTGCAGCCTGCTTGTTACTGGTGAGGGCAAAAAATCTCAAAATGTAATAAAAATCAAGCTGTCCCATTTTTTACCGTTCACCCTAATATATTGGTGTTTGTTTGAGCCAGAACTATTGTCCTCTCCACCTGTAGCTTCAGCCGCTGCGGCCGTTGCAGTCAGTGCGGTCAGCTGCAGTCTGCTGCCGTCTGCTGCAGTCTGCTGCGGTCAGTGCGGCAGTCTGAAACAACCCTAACGTGCACGTCAAAGAGCATCCAAACACAAATAAGATTACGGAACTGCACAATTTCCTACTTAAACAGAAGATTTCCTAGTTATATGTGCGGAGCAAATGCACGTGAAGGCATCTTTGAGTCAAAAAACGGTTAATCTATTCATTTGGAGTTACGACACAGCTTGACTAAAGCAACTGTTCAACACTTTCGGATGTGTGTCTAGCTAACAACGAAAGGCACCTAACTTAGCGAGGCCTTTTGAAAAGAGCCGTACATGTTTAGTCTAAATCAGCTCTAAAAGCTTATTCCAAATAATTATACTCAGCTGTGGTCATCAACAGGGACACGCGTAGGGTGTGGCACGCCTGGGGGGTCGTATCGAGGAGTCAAAAGGGGAGCGGGTCGTAGTTGGGTAATCTGATAATAGTGATAACATGATATTCGTATCATATGCATAATTAGCATGTCAATCAAACCCTGTAGACAAAGTTTGAATTCTGAAGATTCAGAATACTAGGCTACCTAAGTGAAATGGTCATTTTCCAACATGGTTAACTTTGTTTCAATAGTGAACTAGCTATCCGTTTGCGCACTCAAAACAAAGCGCTACTCCTTCTTTGTCCATTTCGGATATCACGCTTCAAAAGACCTCCAAACTGTGGAATTTAAAGCCAACCAAAATCTCATTTTTTCTATTTTTCGCTTTTGATGGCTGTGCTTTCACCAAATATTACTCAGAGCTAAGAAGACGAATCATGCTTAAAACATTTCTATGGAATCTACGAGGTTTAGGCTATCGCTTCATATAAATACTGTTCGCTAAAAATGTTTTTTGATATAGTTAATGAGATGTGGCACATCCCCTTAAAACTGTGGCAGCCACAACTTTTTAGGGGTTGTGCCACACTCCATTAACTACATGTAAAAAAAACATTTTTAGCGAACGTAATCTATATAAATCGATAGCCTATATCTCCTAGTTTTCACAGGAGTGATTTGAGCCCGATTTATTTTCTTTGCTCTGAGTAATAGTTGGTGAAAGCACAGCCATCAAAAGCGGAAAATGGGAAAAACGTGCTTTTGGATGACCTCTAATTTCACAGTTTGGAGGTCTTTTTGAGCGTGGTTTCTGAAATGGACAAAGAAGGAGTAGTGCTTTGTCTTAAGTGCAAAAACGGATAGCTGATTTACCTTGAAACAAACTAAATCATGTTGGATAATGACCATTTCACTTAGATAGTCTAGTATCTTGAATCTTCAGAATTCGCTGAAACTTTGTCTACAGGTCAACTGACATGCTCATTATGGATATGTTGCTTATTATGTTTGACAGGGCCTTCAGGTAAAGCTATCTTAGGTATATAATTCAGGGCGGGGGGTTTTATTAAGATAGCAATTAGGGGGAGGGCGGGTCGTAACCAGCGATGTGTGCTAACTCCTTGCTTGACCCTCGTCATCAATGTGCACCGTGCTATTTACTTTTTTTGTGCAAAAGCAGCGTAATTGACTTACTGGCATTAACGCGTCATCATCTAAGTGCTAATACACTCTGTTGAGTTTTTGTTACTAAGAAAAGATTCGGTATAATGTC
This sequence comes from Cylicocyclus nassatus, assembly GCA_958299035.1. Lineage (NCBI taxonomy): Eukaryota > Metazoa > Nematoda > Chromadorea > Rhabditida > Strongylidae > Cylicocyclus > Cylicocyclus nassatus. The sequence continues at coordinate 44,282,551 of CATQJL010000316.1, read as the reverse complement.
ATTTCGATTCCTAGCATCTTTTTCGGGCTGATTTCAACTATAGGCGGTCTTCCCATGTTGTAGTATGCCAATTTCGCACTGTAAAAATGCTCACGACTCGTTTCAGAATGGTGCGCCGCAGCAGGAATTTTCAAGCTGTTTTAGAAAATATACATGTCTCCACCCAAAAGGCCGAGCTAGGTTGGGTGTCTTTACTCATAAGTAATTTCCAAAGCTAATAAGTGCTTCAACGAATAAAGCTTTAGGTGGACCTAAATTTTCGCCGTGTTCTGACTTGTTCTCAATAAAACGAAACGATGCTTGTTCTGATGACTGACAATATTCTTATAAGCATAAGATGTACCAAGTTTTAGAGCAATTCGTCGACTACCAGTAAATTACGGCATTTTATGGTAAACATATAATTCTGGGCAACACTGTACTCTGCTGTATGTTAACAACAATTAGATTATAAAACTTTTGATTGACGTGTGCTTATAGTAAGCAAAGACACTAACAACCTTGGTACGCTTAGCATAATCTACACGGTGTCAGAGTTCAGAAATGGTCGAATGTATAATATTTCGAACAACGTCAAAAAGACTTGTACAGATTATGGAGCAAATTATCTTGCTATGTCGAACTTCTTGAATGCTTGACTATAAAATGGTTATATTAGCGTTTCATGAGTTCATAAATTTTTTATTCTTGTTCTTTTTCTTGAAAAGCATAAGTTTTCATTCTTGTTCTTATTTTTTCGAGAAACGGAGGATTTGAGGCGAGATGCGCATATCACTGAGAAGAGTTGATCATGCTTTTTAGAAATAAGCTATTCAATCTTGAGAAAAACCTAATGTGCTTTAATTCCTCAGCTTCCAAAAAAGGATTTTCAAGAGGAAAAGAAAACTTTTCCTCACCTGCTCATTTTTTTGAATAAAAAAAAGCGTTTTGTGCAGTTTCTTTTGGCCATCATGGAAGATGGCATTTTGCCGTCATCATGAAACGGACCATGTTCAAAAAACAAAGGGTTTGCAGAGTGTTTTCTGAGCAAAAATTTTCTGAAATGGGCAGGATTTTTTGCATTAAAAATTGCTAGACAAGAACCAAGAGGTTGCCCGCATCGTGCAAACTGCGTTTCCTAAACGAATCCCCACTACAGAAAAAGTGGGGGGGGGGGGAGTCCCAATAAAGGTGCGGGGCGTTAGCCACGCACTGCGAAAATTTTTTTGATATGCGCTCTAAAATTGTTGAGGCCCTCTAACCCCGAAAATTCAGAAGAAGGAGCGTGGTGCCAGTTACCTCCGGTAAAATTTTCATAAAGCAAAATCAAATTTTCAAAAAATTAAAAAATTATGCTATTTTTCAAGTATCAACAAGTCATTTACAGATTTTATATTAGGTTGGCTTGAAAGTTCTGAGACAAGTTCGATCTAGATTTGCTATTTCTTGAAGTTTAACGCATATACACCAGATTGAGGTACCATTCGATAGAGCAAAGCAAGCTCTACAAGATGGCATGCGAAAGTTCGCACCAGTTCAATTTACCATAAGTTTGCACTAAAAATCTGAGTCGTACTGAAGTTCAAAAAATCGCAAAAAATTCATAATCTTTGTTCAAACAAATTCGACGGTTCTCCAACTTGCTTACAAAAATTGCACAGCACATCAGACACTCATACCCGTTCCTGTATTTCTCCTCATCTGGAAAATGAGAAAACGAACAATTTCGTACTTATATAAAGACGAAGCTGTGCTGTTTCCACTCATGTAATTGAATAGTACAATTCCTTAGAAGTATAACCGTGAATTTTCAGCTCTTCAGAAGCCCTAGTTCTCGAGAATCACCGAATTGAGCGCTCCTCACCCGGGCGTTTAGTGCTAAAATCAATATTTTTCGACAACTAGGGCTTACGGAAAGTGAAAATATACGGTTATACTTCTGAGGGCTTATTAGTACTATTCAATTACATGAATGGAAACAGCACAGCTTCGATTTTATAGAAGTACGAAAATTTTCGTTTTCTCGATTTCCAGATGAGGAAGAAATACAAAACGGTGCATATGAGTGTCAGATGTGGCGTGCAATTTTTGTGAGCAAGTTGGAGGTCCGTAGGATTTGTATGAACAAAGATATGAATTTTTCGCGATTTTTTGAACTTCCGTACAACTCAGATTTTGGGTGCAAACTTATGGTGGATTGAGGGTGATGCGAACTTTCGCATGCCATCTTGTAGAGCTTGCTTTGCTTTATCGAATGGTACCTCAATCTGGTGTACATGCGTTAAACTTCAAGAAATAGCAAATCTAGATCGAATTTGTCTTAGAACTTTCGAGCCAACCTAATAACACAATTAAGTAACTTCCAAAAATCTCGCGACCCATTCTCGGTTGGCCACTGCCCTAGCAGAGGTGCGATAGGTGGAGCCGGGCCCCCCAAAAGTGAAGGTGGTTCCAGCTACTACTGGCCGGCCAAGAGTGGAGGTGGTAGTGCCGGACACTCACCTCCCAAAAACGTTGACCGTGGGCGTATATGTATATATATTTAAAATAAACGTGTTTAGTGAATGGTGTGTTTTGAAGTGAAAGTCAGCGAGACTTCAAAGACTTTATTAAGTAAATCTTGCTATAACATACTGCGAATGAAGTATCTCGATCCAGGCAGTGACCGAGAACCAGAATTTGAATAATAAATTAACGATAAATTATGCGAAATTTCCACTTTTATAAATCTTGCGATTGAAGATGTCAGCAATTGCGACTTCACAGGTTTTGAAGGGCAAGTGTTGTTCCACGAGATAGTGAAAGAGTTAGGTCGATCTGAGCAGTGGCCGCCGAGAACGAGAATTTTAAAAATTAAGCAATTTCAGGTTACTTAGTGACAGCTGACAATTAAACTCATATAAATCTTGAATGTGAAAGCGATGTGACTTTGCGACTTTATATTTCTTGTAGGGTAAGGTTTGCCCTGTCGGAATATATCTTAGCCGTACCGATCCATCAAGATACCACCGAGATTCAGGCTCTTAAAAAAACAGGTGAAAAATCGCTTTTTAAACTTCAACAGCTCATAACTTCTTCAGAACTGCATGAGTCATGTTGCGACTTCATAGATTAGATTCTTCTCATCAAGAGCTTTCAGATGATGTATAAGTGGGGGGGGGGGGGGTCCAATGATTTTTGCGGCTCTAACCCAGGGCGGAGACTCTTCACCCCAAAGTCTCCACCTCGCCCATGTTAATGTATTGGCCGGAGACCGCCAGTGGAGACTTTGGGGTGAAAAGTCTTCTCCACCCCCAGGCATATGCCGTGAAAGGCGCGAAACCTTCACATATTATATATCATTTGAAAGCTCCTGAGGAGAAGAATCCAACCTTTGAAGTCGCAACATGATTCATGCAGTTCTGAAGAAGCTATGAGCTGTTGAATTTCAAAAAGCGTTTTTTCACCTGTTTCTTTAAGAGCCTGAATCTCGGTGGTATATTGATGGATCGGTACGGCTAAGATATATTCTGATAGGGCAAACCTTACTCTACAAAACCTCTGAAATCGCAACATTGCACACCCTCACATTCCAGATTTATAGGAGTCTAAACTTCAGCTGTCATTAAGTGACCTAAAATCGCTTAATTTTTTAAAATTCTCGTTCTCGTCGGCCACTGCTCAAATCAACCTAACTTTTCCACTATATAGTAGAATAGCATTTGCCCTTCAAAACCTATGAAGTCGCATTTGCTGACATCTTCAACCACAAGATTTATAACAGTGGAAATTTCGCATATTTTTCGTCATTTTATCATTTGAATTACTGGTTCTCGGCGGTTAACACCTAGATCGACTTGCTACATAGGTATATGCTCTCAACACTTTCTTTTGCGTTCCTTTTGCTTATTTTTCTTTTTTTAAGCTTCAGCAATAATTTTTTTCAAACCCAAAAGTGAAGGTGGTCACCCCGTACCAGCTCAAGAGTGAATGCAGGCGGAGACTCGGCTCCGACTATCGCACCTCTGTGCCTTAGGCGAACGGCGTGATAGCTGCTTTGCAAAACCTGAATGAAGTACACTGATATCCAATCTACCCTGGAGACCTCGTTCTAGCATATTACCATCTATTTCAGTCTATCACAGCTCATGTGAACGGGATCAGTTTTGAGACCGAAGACTATCACAGACGCTAATTAACGACGTTTTTGGGACCGGACCAGCTGAATTTTTGGGAAAACGAATTGAAAATCTGACGACGTCGTGGCAGAAGCTTGTGCGTAAAAACAGAACATGCATCGTTGAATGAATTTTGCTGTAATGTCGTCACTTGCTTGATTTATGAAAAGTTTAGGAACTAATGGATCAATGATTGCAGGTATTTTTTGCGGAACTATGCAATGTTGTCATTGCTATGTAGGAGTTCTTAGACTTTTCTCAAACTTGAGAAATATTAATATTTCTAGGTTTTTTGATTCTTTTATTTCAAAAGATGACAGCTTCTTTAGTGAGAAAATTAATTACAAGAATGGGATGAGATCACATAACTTCACATCTCACTCATTGTCGCAGGGCTAGAGAAACATGGGAGAACTGTATATCATTCGATAGCTCTTAAAGAATAAATTTTAGAATCAGCTTCTCGCTGATTTTCGTTTATTAACAAGAGTTACTGCAAAGCGATTTTGGGCGCTTCCATTTGGTGTTCTAAATCTCGTCGATGGGTTCCTCTCATGAATTAGTTTTTTTCACCAACTCAAGAAGACTTAAATGATAGTACTTGAGCTGTCGAGAAAGATGCTGAAGAGCCTGAAGAGCCCAGCTCATTCCAGTTTGCATCGAAATAGTGGCAATGCACTTTGCATGAAACTAGTAAAATATAATGCTGAATTACAGCATATGATTAAATTCATCCATACTTGACACAGCTCGATGGTTATATACCATAGAATAATCAGGGTAAGCATATGCCCCAACCAGAGTCAATTTTGCTGAGCAGTTACTTTGTCCTTTTCTTTCTATCATGGATTTTTTCTAGATGGCGGAAAGATGAAACACATTCTTTGGCATTTTTTGGTAACTTCTAGCTCAAGGCCGTTTTCATCTGTGTTGTAGTTCTGCCTCCAAAAGTGTTTTTTGAAGTTTTTAACACGTCTTTCATTACATTCTTTATCAAAAACTATCCGAAATCATAATAGTCAAGTTTTCATTCAAGGCTCAATATTGATGTACTCGACTGTAGACCTAGATAATGTGGCGGGACAGGTACCTTCCTTTGTTCGCATTTCTAGCGTATAACTTATGCAGTACCTCTGACAATGGATCGTATGTGACAAGTAAGAATAAGCTCACAAAGAGATTATCAACGAAACCAACGTATATCAATTGAGTTGAAATGTTATTTCTTATGATATATACTTGGTAAAAGGGGAAAAGATGTTTGCAGATTTGTCATTTTCCTCAATTCTTACATACGACATATACTTTTGATGTCTGGAATAGTGATGGGTCACAACACATTAGATTTGAATTGTGAAATATAGCAAAAATATAGCAATGTAATTCCAAAAAAGAACGTGCACCGCTAGTAAGCGTCTTCTCACAACGGGAAATCTTCATATAAAATTGTGATTCCTTATTACAACAAAAGAATGGTGTGTAATGAATTGTAGCAAAACCTTCGACGCTTCAAAGGTCGACCAAGGCAGGCTCCCATGTATAGTCGTCCTTATCTTCGTAGACACCTGTGGCGGCATCTGTCAAATTCCTGATGAGGTTTTGTACGGTCATCCGTACAGGTGCTAGCGGTAACGCCAGCGATAGACCAAGCTAAGTATCTTCGGGTCTCGCGATCTGTTCTTACCCGTGCATAAGCATTTACATCATTAACACGTCTCACACTACGGTTGCTCAATTTGATTGTGAATGTAAACATCCTTGCGAAGTAGTTCAACTTCGGTGGAGCTGAAATTTCTTGACTTTTTGAGATTTATACAGTGCTGACCAAAATTATAGGTCCACTCTAAAGAATTCCGTAACTCACTCGGTTGCTAGAGGATTGATCCCAAATTAAGTGTAGTTGTATGATCACCGCCTACTTTCTGTAGCCAAAACGGCCCTCCTTTTCGTTCGTTTTGAAAGGTGACCAAAACCATAAGACCTAAACTATTCATCAAAGCACTTCACAGTTTCCAAATTTTTCAAGTAGATACACATTTAATAGTGTCACACAACAGCTGCTTTGGTCAAGCTGTGTCGTACCTTTGAAAAAACCGAATATCTGCTCTTTTCTGGTTTGAAGATACTTTACATGTAACTCGTTACCGTAACCTGCATTCAAGCAAGAGATTTTGCAGTTTTTCAGCTGGTCCGGAAGCGATAAGAACATTTGCCTTCTAGATTTTTTTGCATGACCATCAAGAAAGATTCTGCTGTTGAAGCAAATCCGCATCGAACGCGCAAGCATATGCTAGAATTTCTGCCCTATAGCTTTGCGCCATTATTGTATGCTTTTAAAGTAAAAGCGTTCTCGATACAAGAAGAGATCTGTACGCTATAGTCGGATGTTCATAAAGCCGAGCCTGGTTGCTTTGTTTCCGAAACATGAGAAAACGTAGCCGAGTTGTTGTGCAGTTTCAACTAGCTTACCAAGTGTTACCTTACATGGATTTTTGGTGCTATTTATCCGCAGAGATAACAGCTTGTTATTGCAAGAATATGATACCCATGTTATTTTGGTCAAAGTCAGAATTCAGTTTGGAGCTTGTTCCTATTAACTTCTGCAACTTAATTTTCGCGAGTATACCTTCATGTTAGCATTTCTAGAAATTTCCAACCATGGAGTACAGGCTCCCGTTTGTACAAACTATGCCTTTACTCTACTCAGTGTTTTGAAAGTGCAGAAAGAGAAGAAAGAGACCAAAGATAGAAGTTCGAGCTCAAGCGCACATCAAGGCCGATATCGGGTTACTCCAGCGGCGAAAAGTCAGTTCGTTATCTTCGATGCTCGCATCCCAAACATATAAAAAGTAATTAAAATTCCGTCGGTTCCGAATCAACAGAGAAACTGCAGAAACTCAAATGCAGGCTTCGGAAAGGAAATGCATGTGAAAATCTTCAAGCCAGAAAAGCAGATGAGGTCCCTTGAAAGGTACGATATAGTTCAATTGAAGCAGCTGCTTGACACTTTCAAATGTGTACCTGAGTTTGGAAGCTGAGAAGGGCCTCAACGGAAAAAAAGTTTAAGGAAGTTCAGTTGCACCTACAATTGCGGCAAGTCTTGACGCCCGCTTTTTGTAAAAATTCTGCACTTCTCTCGATTAACCGAACGGGCCCGTTCTGATGTCTTATAACGATCTGGTAAACATACAGTTATACCAGATTTCAGTTCATCAACAACCGAGTGAGCTACGGCATCTTTCAGGGTCGACGTATAATTTTGATTTTTACAGTACACAGGCCCAAAATTGTGCACAGTTTGGTCGTTAAAAACTCGTTTGCTTCAACTCAGACTTTTAGCACGGAGCGAAGTTTCGATTCCTCTTCCCTTCTGCAAGATTAACGGTATAAACTTTCAGCATAAAGCACATTGTGAACTAGGTCGTTTGAAAATTCCAACAAAATTGGAAACTTGAGTAGAACGGTTTCTAAGCATGCTGACGTTACGAAACTTTTAATTGGACTTTTTTTTTATGACAAAGCATAGTCCAGACAGTTTCAGTCGCAACGCGATCTGGCAATTTGTCAGACCTCTTCAACTCAATACTGGTAGACTCCAAGGCACAGCACTTATAACTTCGTTGGATAATAAAATTCCTTATCTTTCGTACATTCAGAAATCTATTACGTGAGTTATGACCAATTGGAGTATTGTCAAATCGCGTCGCGACTAAAATCGCGTGAAGTATGTTTTCGGCCTTAGAGTGCATTCACATTTTTGAGAAGCATTAAAAGAGCACTTGCTACTCTCTCCCTGAGATAAGCAATGAAGGAAGCATGACCGTGGTGTGCAAATCTCACACCTAAAATCAGCAACTCTATTTAGCCTAGTACGAGAATTTTGGCTTATTTGGCTTCCTTTCTGAGGCAAAATGCAACTCCTAAGGGCTTAAGACCTTTTCTAGAGTCCCTACCATAATCCTGCAATAACGACTAAAGGTCGGAGATTCGCTCCATTCTGTGCATTTTAGTTGAAGCTAGCTCTACGAACGGCATCTAAAGGTCGACATAGGACATTGAAGCAGGAAGATTGTTAGAGAACAAGCAGTGTGCACATTTTTGGGACCCCTGAGTATAAACGAATTTATGCAGTTTGAAGCGAACGAGAAAAAGGCCAACGTCTCACTTGAAAATGTTGTTAGCCGATCATAAAAGTCTAAAAACGAAGACAGAGCTTACTAAATGAGAAACTATTAGGATCGCGAGAGAAAGGAACAAGTTTCAAAGTCTACAATTCGGCAAAGTCTTGTGAAGCGACACTCATGCGATCAAGCCAAAGTAACAAGAGCCTTTTTTATGTGGCTTGGTATGGCATGACAAGCAATGTCGAAACGCAACGGGGTTTTCTGTTGCATACGACATGAGTAGCGCCGGAGGACTCGTCCACGTCTGCCAAAGTAGGGCTCCAGAAAGGGGTAAATCACGGGATCTCTGGTAATTTGAACCTCCTATCCAAGATCAGCGCCATGAAAAGCATCAATAACAATAAAGAAATGGAAACTGATTTCGGGTGGGAGCTGCCTCTAAAAGTCCATTTGTCAAACTTGATCACGTCGGGAGAGGCAGTTCCAATCGCACAGATCGGTCTTTACTGAAGTGCTTAAGGCAGGCGCTCAAAACTTTCATAATCATGGTTGGACGCTTTTTTCTTTCCAGGCGATAGTGTATAATGGGTGAAACAGCGCTTAGACAGCAAGCGGGAGATTGATAAATACCGATCCTGGTGCACGAACTTTAGTTTAAAGTGGAGCAAGAATTGTGTGGTACAGCGCCAGCTAAACTCAGTTCATGCCTACGCATGTTTACTTCTACGTCTCAGTCGTTGTCTGCAGTGTTTGAGTCTCAATCTATCTGTGCCTAAAGTTGCATTTGAGTTGCTTTGCTCGGCTGAGCTTTGATTAAATATAAAGATTTAAACATCTCGAGAATTCTGTTTTGATAAATAACACGTGTAAAAACGTTGCTTTGTGGCTATGATACATTCATCAATGTGTGTCGTTTTCTCAAGCTTACTCCAATCAGAGCTGGGGAAAGAGGTAGCAGTAAATAGGAGGTGGTGCAGGAGTAACCAAAGTCCTTGCCGCCTGTATCCAAGGAGGATAATGGAAGGCAGAAGAGGCTCCACCCATCGCTCCGCCCAGGATGCTCCCATCGTGGGTGAGCAAGAATGGTAGATGGACTACCAGATATTGATCAAATTTGATGGATGAAGAGGTTAAACTATGTATTTGGAATTTGGGAAATGGAGAGTGAAGATTCTCAAACAGGCTTTCAGGTACCAGGATGATAACAAAAGTAGTATCATGTCATAAACCTAGTAAATGGACAGAGTAACGGTTATCTTTCTAACGGTCAAATGGAACACCGCTACCAATCATTGATGAATTTTGTTCAAAATCGAAGTGATGAAGCGGGAGAACATAAGTCGAAAATGAAGTTTCAAAGTGATTTTAACAATAACTTTAACATAGAGACCAACACTACATCCTGGGTATCAACAGAAAGTTTTGGTGACTTTGCCTGCCTTTTGCAGCTTTTTGCCCGAGTCTGATTCAACTCGAAAATTTTTGATGAATAATTTGAGATCTACTTTTGCAAGTTCACCTATTTGAAATACGACTTTTCAACGTTTTTCTCGCGAATTTTTCTCACCTTTTCCCTCGCCCTTCCCCTACCCCCTCCTCCCCCCGAGTAAAACATTTACTGGAATTATTAACGAACAAAGTTTTACTTGAATTATGACTTTCTTGGCTCATCAGACGACTGGTGACCCTGCAAGGTCAACTAATCGGCTATCGATTAGCACAAATGCAACTAACGCAGTGACTATCGTAAAAGACTGAGAAAATTACAGGAAAAGAGACAGGAAAATAAAATGCAATTTAGAGTAAGTTTTTCGCGAAGCAATTTATAAGAGTTCATGAAAAATTTGAAATCGAGCCAAAGCTCTTACCTCCCTGAAAATTGTTTATCAATTCCAGTCTTTAAAAGAATGCTAGCATTGCATTGATTTGAAGTCATTTTAAAGTCCATTTTTTAGACTCGTTTTTCAAAACAGGTCACAAACTTGTTTTTCCCTTTCTTGTATCTCCACCCTCAGGTCTTTTAAACTAGCCTTTTCCTTCAAGGAACTCCTGAGCAAAAAGGGCAAGACGCAGACTCGGAACAGAGGGCGGAGCTTGGAAGGTTGCCAGATCCTTCTTGACACGTGGCCAGCTCCTCCCCGTTCCCCCATGGATACACGCGGTAAGGCCTTTGGTCCCTTCTGCACCGCCGCCCAGTAAATGAATCGAAACAGACAATGGCGAATGAAAAATTTGCGTGAAAAAAACGCGCGTGCACTCAGATTTTCTAACCTCTCCGTTGCTGGAGTGGCACGACGGCAAACTAAAGGCAGCAATGAGATGCCAGATGACGGAGCGCTCTTTGTGATGTTGCAACATATGGGAAGTAGTAGATAACACTATGTGGATATGGTACGTGGGCGACCGAAGTGACTGTGCTTCATGGAAAACACCCGATCATGGTAACTTCAGTGACTGACCGTGATTCTCTTTGAATCTACGTAAGGATTTTCTTTTCCCAAAGCTACCGCTCCTACAAGGAAAAGCGTAGTTGTTTACAATAGTTCATGATGGTCAGCATCGCACGATGAGTTCCAGTGCCAACATCATGCAAGCAAGAGGAAGGCATATAGATAGAACAGCTAGTGCAAGTGTGAAGCAGGTGAAGCACAGTTATATACAGGGTGTCCCAAAAAACGAGAACACTGTTTAATCGCTAATAACTTCCTTGCCTTCATAACGCCAAGCTTCGCAAAGCTTGAGGCACCTTTCTGTAGAGCGATGTCCAGCTTAGATCTACAGTATAGAGCGGATTATGGCTTTTTCGTTACTGTAGGACTACGGTAAGAAGCATGTGGAACCATTGTGAAATATGCCATTTGACACAATGTTTTTCTGAATCCACTACATAACTTTTTATGGGTGTTTTCAGCTTTTTTGACGTTGTAGTCCATTTCTGACAAATGCTTGGAATTCACCTATTACGGTTTACTTGGGATAACCTTGGGAAGAAGCATCACAGTAAAGTGAAAATTTCATATTCGACATCAGCGGCTGTCATTACCATTGTATAAGAATTTTTGGCTTGTTTGGTTTTGTTCCGAGGCAGAATATAGCCTCCTACGGCCTAAATCCTTGTCGAAGTTCCTACCGTAATCCTACAGTAATAAACGGCGATCGGTGGCTTGCTCCATACTGCAGATCTAAAATGAACCTCGCTCTACAGTATGATGCCTCAGGCTCGGCAAAAGACATGAAAGCAAGGGAGCTATCAACGATCAAACAGTGTTCACATAATTGGGACACCCTGTATATATGTCTCTTGCTTAACCCGAACTAACAAGAGAATTCAGGTAATCTTATTCGTTTGAGATGACCATTATATCTGGAATCAGCTCTGAATACTTGTTCTAAACAAGCTATTTCTAGCTGCAGCACATTATTCTGAAGCAAGTTACTGATTTTTTATCAAAAATAATTTATTAATTTGGCGAATCGCTTATGATGGGAAGAATGCCTGTATATCAATATCTGCCCGAAAAAAGTGCTGCAGAATCAGAATAGGAACAGATCAAATCAGTTGTAGTTAGCAAAGAACTTAACACACTGTATTAACGCTCAGATGTTGGTACAGCAATCACAGTAGGTCAGATAAGCAGCGTTTCCCGCATTTCAAAAAAAAAACAGTAACTCGTTTCAGAATGATGCGCAGCAGTCAGGAATGGCATATTCGCAATCAGCGTTCGAAACTGATTCCAAATATATGTGTCTCATCTCAAAACGCGAAATACCTGATTTCCCCTGTAAATTAGCTCCCTTTATAAGAAGTAATCTTAAAACCACATAATTCGACAACATTTCATACAGTAGCAATTATGTTCTTCCATAGACTCGAGAAAGCCGTTTTTTGACGTTTCTGTAAAGTTTGACCATCAATTGCGCTGGATAATCCGTCATTGTGAAATTGCCGAATCTCTCCACTTCATGTATCCATGTCGTTCCCCAGTTGTCATCAACGAGATCACGGTAATGCCTGCAAGAGGGTAACGAGTCACTGATAGCTTTGGCCTTATGAAATTGTCTTATAAAAGATCTACAAACCTTATAATGGCTTTATCTGGTGGTGCAGAAACAGTAACACCTTTATATCCAGGAAAATACAGAAGGACATAGTGGATCCACATGATCAATACCTAAAATATATACTCACAGCAAGCCTTACAGATGACAAACTCACACGTCGAGGATCTATAATGCATTTTACTGTGTGTCCACGGGGACCTACAGCTGATGTATTATGGAAAATAAGTGTGGGGAGATGTTTCTTTAGCGTAACTTCTCCCTGGAATAATTACATCTTTGCGATAGAGCAAAAATTATTACAAGCGCATGCCTCATACTTATTGGGAGGTTTTCTGGGGCGTAACACCCACGTCTGTCGAAATTGAAGCATACCTATGTTTGTCTTTTCGGTCATTGCTTTTCTAAAAAAAAATTTGGTATATTAAGTACAGCAGGGCATTATTTGGGTCGAAACCTACGAAGTATACTCTGCGAGGGTTTGATTTCCCAAAGCCATTATTCTTTCGTCAATGTCCGTAAATATTGCATAGCGAGAATGATGTCGACTTCGGTGAAGACACTCCTTTAAAGTATAAAATGATAAAGACAAAATGATTTGTATCGTTTACCTATACCTCCACTCCAACCATATGCCACTCCATTCCATATCTATCTTGCTCTTTCCTCAAGTACACCACCTCAACTTCGCCACTCCTCTCGTAGTCGTCAATCAGCTATGCCGGCATCGTTTGACTGATATCCATTAAGGGTGCAATCGAGTTTTGCAACTTTTCTCATAAGTCTCTTTTCATATGGCAAAGTCAATTTTCGAAATATCTTGAATGTGATGTGGGCTACACATGTGCATAAACTGTCCGGTATTTTATAGTAAGAAATGGAAAAAATTTCAGGCACTTTCCAAAAACTGGTAAAATTTGAGTCTTACAGGGTTTGAAGTAAAAATGAAGCAGTGCACAACCGAGATCAAGCACATTGAGACGGAACTGTGACCAAAATGTTGCCAGATAGTGACACACTGATCGCAGTAAAAAAGAATTAGCAGTTGAAAACTAATCGGGACTAGCGTTCTCTCAAATTGTTAAGCGAGTAGTTGTAATCTTCTTCGCAGGGCACCCATCAACAGCAAAAGCAAAACCCCAGAACTTGCTGAGACTTATAAGGCAATTTGGCATGCTAATCGAGCACAGTATTCGTTCTTTGCCAGAGTCACACCGAAATTAGGGAAAAAGGCAATTTCAAGCAAAAAAATAAGTGATATCAATTTTGTTTAATAATTTTGTCCTAGTTTCAGCAGAATCTGGAGAAATCGAAAACTTATATCTCCTTACCGCAAACCTACGTAATTTTTGACTGCGGTGTCAGAAACCGGCGGAAATGGCTGTGATTGTGAATGACTCACAGTCTATTTGATGCCGAAAATTTGGGCGATATTTGGGAGTTAAAAGTTATGTTATGTAAAGAGCTGCAAAGCTCAACCGCGACCTGATACTTTATTGACTCAAAGATAGCTATTTGTTTTTCGTTTAACCCTACCAAGAGATCTTCTTCGCACGCCGACCATAGTAGCCAATCGTTTTGCGTCATAATGCGCCATGCGTTAAATGACGGCATCTGGTGAGTTATGCTAGGTATACATGCGCATACTTAGCATAACGCCACATATGTACACATACGTATACACGTATATAAGTTGTGTATTTGGTTCTGTCCCACTTTTTTTCGATTTTTACCAGCAATATTTACCTCACTTGGGAAAAAGTGTACATGCTTTCGAAACTTCTAAGTTTGCTCTGAATCAGTGCGTTATCCTTCAAGCAAGATATTGAAGAAGTTTTTCATCTTGAGGAAAAAGTCTATGGGACAAAAAAATCATTTTTGACATCTCTTTCCTCTCCAAATTTCTTCGCTTTCCATGCAACTTTATCCAAAAAGCTCGAAAATAAACAAAACAATCTACTACACTCTTAGATTTGTATTGTCACTGTTTGTGCTTGTTCCTTTCTCATCTACCAACTTTTCCATGCCATTTTTTCGAAAGTTGGCGCAGCAAGACTTGTTGCGGTGCTCGTCGTTTCGCGTGCCTAAGCTTTGTGTCCTCCAACCATTGAAATTTGAATAAATCAAATTGTATACGAAACTTCCTTGGTTAAAAACCATTCCCTCTTTTGGATTATCCGTTTTCAGCCCTTTTTCAGGCGCCTTCAGATGCGCAAGATGTTGAAAAGACGTGAGGAAGAACACTATTTTGACTTTATAGAATTCCGAAACTTTCCAACACTCCAAGCACTGCGCAAGTTATAGCATCCTTTTATGCGCAACAAGTTTGTGAGCCGTTTCTTAGATATTCTGACTTACAGTGACCGCTAATAAGTTGCGGACGAGAAGCCTTTCTTTTTCCATTACTCATTTTTGGATGGAAAACAAAGATGAAAAAATGATAGGGTTGCATGAGATGATAGAGCTCTTCAAGAGCTACAACCAACACATTGCGCTTTCTGGAAAACATGTAATCTGAAAATTTTGAAATCTTTTATCATGAAGAGTCCGAAAATGGCCGCGTCACAATGTCGCGGACAATAATTTTTCGAACGCGAAAATTATCCTTCAAGTATCTGTTTAAGGCAAAATAGAAGTTTTCCTGACAGGTGAGCATATATGTAATAAAGCTCATCGAGGACGATGATCAGGTTGTAGTTGCTTCCAGAAAAACGCAAGCTTAAATTTTGTTTTGCTTTTTAAAAATAATAACTCTTATTTTTCTCTTTCAAAGCAGATTTCTTCACATGGAAACATATTCAGGGCATCCCAACAAAGCTATTTGGATAAAATGTATGGTCTTTGCCATGCTCTAAGCATCCGACGTGTGTTCGTGAGTTTCCTTGCTGAAAATAGCTCTTGACAGTGCGTGCACATGACTCCACCTGCCCCTCAACACAGACTTGCACCGCTTTGCAGGCTTGTAGCTCAGCCAGCTATCACTCTACAAGTCCGCGAGTAGGCTCAATCGAAAGAGCGTGACTTCCTCGACATAAGCGTGTGAAAATGAGTTGAGCTTGGGAAGACCCGGAGATTACGGATGGGGTGAAAAAGTGCAGCCTTAGAAGCGAATAGACTGAAGGCTCTTATCAACACCAGAACAGTCTTAGAGCTCCGAAATGCGTCTATTACAAGAAAATTGACAGTTTTGAACTTCCAGGATGGAACTGGTGGCGAAAGAAGCTCTCTTCAGCTTTAGCTGAAAAATCCTTAGCCTACAACAGAAGCTTTTCCAGCCTGCCCGTAAATTTTCCGGGACTTCCCAAACTGAAATTATTTGCATACCATCGTGTCGAGGATGTCACGCCCTTTCGAATGAACCCAACAGCAGGCTCGTAGAGTGCCTGACGGCTGAGCCACAAGCCTGCAAAGCGGTGCATGTCAGTGGTGAAGTGCAGGTAGGTCATGTGCAGGTGTCAGGAGATTTTCAGCACGAAACTCACCAGCACACGTCCGATGCATACAGGATGGCAGAGAGCGTACATTTCATCCAAACAGCTTTGTTGTGATGCCTTGAATGAGTTTCCATGTTAAAAAATTTGCTTTGAAAGAGAGAAATGGAAGTTATTTTAAAAAAAAAAGCAAAATAAAATTCAAGCTTGAATTTTTTTGGTAATAGCTACAATATGCAGTATGAAGCAAATCTCCGATCTTCCTTCGTACTGTAGGATACGGTAGAAACTCTGAGGGAAATTGAAGGCGCTAAAAGCAGCATGTCTGCAAAGTTTCGCTATTCGCTGTTTCGCTTATTCGGAACCTTCTCGCCATGAGGAACACATATCTGGGCTTTTCAGCAAATGAAAATGGCGAACGATGTTTCTCGAAGCTTTCCAGGTTCGCATTCAGTGAAAATAGCCTGAGTACTTCCAGGCTCCTCCTCTAATGTTTTGGACCCATCCCACTTACACGTACCTTCCACAGAATGCAGACCTGGCTTCAAGAAAAGCTCGTTTTCGCCATTTTTATGCGCTGAGAAACCCAAATATGGGTTCCTCATGGCAGGGAGCCTCTGAAAAATGAAAATTGGAGAACGAAATTTTACAAGGACGTTGCCTCTAAGAGTCGCGTTTTGCCTTAGAAAAAACCAAACAAACTTAGAATTCTTCTACTGGGCTAATCTGAGTCGATTTCATCATGGTGATGCCACACCATCTTCAAGCTTCCTTCGTAAGTTAATTCAGAAAGAGAGAAATAACTGCTTTTCCAGCGTTTTTTAAGTATGATTACGTCTCTAAAAAGGTCAGAAATCTTGTAAGAAGTGGGCAGTGGAATCAGCATGCTTGAAGATTCTTATATATAATTTTTCAGATTTTTTTTTCAAATTTTCTTACTGAACGGCCTAATACAAAATGACACTATATGCTGGCAGTTCACACTGTAGTACTGCAGTAGCAAAGAGAGGTTGGAAGTTCACTTTCAAAGTCTAAGTTAAAGCAAGCTTTACATGATGGTATTTAAAGATCTGCGAAAGACATCGAAGCAAGCCGATCAAACGGCGTGAACATTTTTGGGACACCCTGAATGAATTATGAAGAAACGAATGATAGTTACAAGACATACAGGCGTAAAGCAGATACAATCACATTTTCCAAGCGCTGTGACAGCCCGAGCAAATGGTGTTAGTGTGTGAGATCTTACCACTCAAATAATCAGCGTGCGAAATAAACCTCTTGGAAGAAGTTTCATAGAAATACAGATTTGGAATGTTTTCTTGATAAACAAAGTAGATTAGCACCGTTTTACTGAAAACCTAAACTCACAAGACGAGAGTAATCATCGATATCCTTGACATATAAGTACACATGTTGCACACCTTGCAGTTTGTAATGTTCAATTAGTTCGGCCAGCATCAACCATTTGCTTTCATTTCCATACATTGGTGCAAGACACACTGACAAATTGTACTTAGGCTCTAAATGCACTACTCAGGCCTCAGTTTTGGCAAAAGCTTTCAGTACTTACTATCCACAGTTCTATCAAGTATTGGTACTGTAAAATTCACTTCCTCATCTTCACTTTCGGTTAACCCCATGTAAGCCGCCCTGGGATGTCTGCAACAATGTACAGCAAATTCGGGAAAAACTACTGATTCGACAGGAGGACCCAGTTCTTTCCAGTCTGCATCGAAGTAATGGCAGTACACCTTCCTTCTAAAAATAGTAAAATATGATGGTGATTTTCACTATATGATGGAACTCACCCATACCACTGACATGAATCAATGGTTACCACAGAATAATCTGAATAAGCATATGCTCCAATTAGCGTCAGATTTGTCAGTGCCTTCCTGCAGTTCCTTCGTCCTATCTTTGTTACCATAGATTCATTCAGTTGACTGAAGAA
This sequence comes from Cylicocyclus nassatus, assembly GCA_958299035.1. Taxonomy (NCBI): domain Eukaryota; kingdom Metazoa; phylum Nematoda; class Chromadorea; order Rhabditida; family Strongylidae; genus Cylicocyclus; species Cylicocyclus nassatus. Next base: position 44,264,850 of record CATQJL010000316.1, on the reverse strand, counting down.
TGATACACAATCCTTGGCATGCTTTGGCAACTCCTCGCTAAGGGTCTCCCCCGCAATTTCAGCATCCATGCCATAGAATTCCTTTGACCATGAATTATAATCGAATAAGAGTGTTCCAAAGAAAATAAAACCAAAACTGATGAATATCCTGATAGGCTGAAAGAGTATTCCTTATGTTGATGATACCCTTTAGATGTTCAAGTCACACCCCGTTTGCTTCAATCGCGAATCTTCCCGAACTCAGCACTGCTCATGACATATTTATACAATCCCAAAATGTGCACACTGTTTGATCGTTAATATTTTCCTTGCTTTGATGCCTTTCGCCGAACTTTAGGTACCATTCCGTAGAGGGTTCAACTTAGATTCACAGTAAAGAGCGAATCACCAGTCGCTCTTCGTTATTATATGATTAGGGTAAGAACTTGCAGCATATGGACATGAGGACTACCGATTTTTCCATTCATATGATTTATCAAATGGTGGGCGGTAAACAATTTCCCTTTTTTCTTGGATATGATTTTTTGATAGTACGCAAAAAATGCTTCAAAAACTACCTCGTGAAATTTTGGCTTGTAAAGATGGTAAAATTTTCATACTTGAACTGAAGAAAGTAAATCTAAAAATACTCTAAGTAAAACAGGGCTTATGACACATATATTATATGTGGAATATGTGTAATGCATTCTTATGGTCATCTTAACTTTTTCATGGTCACTGCTTGTCCTGTCGTACTGATGCGTTTCCTTCAGTTTGAGTGCATGGAGTTTTCAACTACAGACTAAATTTCAAATGCAGCATTTGATTTGCACTTTTTTCTTTATATTAGGTTGAACCGAAAGTTCGTTCGCACCATTTTCAAAAAATCATAACTTCTTTCCGTCACAATAATCTCATGCAGTTCAAATTTTTTTAGAAAGCATATAACATGCAGTTTCCAAAGATCTCCTGGTGACTTTCCTATATGCTCAGATTGCAGAGATAAAAATGAAAGAACGAGATCATCCGAAATTCGGAATTTTTAAGCAAAAATTCTAAAATTCTAGAAACTGTGCGATAAAATCCAGAACAGCAATCATCTTAAGTTTTTTATATTTTATTACTATCTCAGTCAAGTTTGTGCTGATCGAGCTTTTCTTTCGAAAGTTATAAGTTATGAAAAAAATGCCGATAAATCGATTTCTTAAGAATTCTTAGGGAATTAATTTTTTGGCATTTTTTTCAAAAAATCATAACTTTTGAAAGAAGAGCTCGATCAGCACAAACTTGACTCAGTTAGTAATAAAATATAAAAAACTTAGGATGACTGTTCTGGATTTTATCGCACGGTTTCTAGATTTTTAGAATTTTTGCTTCAAAATTCCGATTTTCGGATGAACTCGTTCTTTCATTTTTATCTCTTCAACCTGAGCATATTGGAAGGCCCCCGTGGAGTTTTGGTAACTACATGCCTTACCCTTTCTAAAAAATTTGGACTGCTCAAAATCGTCGTGATGGAAAGAAGTTATGATATTTTGAAAATTGTGCGACAGAACTTTCGGTTCAACCTAATATATTTCCTTTTTACATGCCTTACTAACTGATGTCTTGTCATTATAGTAGTTTAGGTCTAATCAATTTGCCCTTTTTAATCCGTGCAGCTTGTTGACTTGCTATAGTTGAAACTCAAAAGCGCTTATTGATATTCTTTCGGAGTCACCGGACTTGCTCCGAAATCACTTGAACAAATTCTTTAGTACTGTTACACTATTATTCGAGCCCCGCTTTGCTTATTTTATTGAGAGCACTCCCTGCTGGCAAAGGAGTTGGTATGACTACCACTCATTGATCATAGGCTCAATATGATCTTCCCAAACATATGAGTTATCCATTTCATTACAATCCTTGCTGATATTCATTTGAATCACTGCACTACCTCAGCATACTGGTTTGGTGAGATTAGACAGTATATCAACCATCAAACGCAGCGCTGCGCGTTATGCATTCTTTCGCAGCTATGTTGTTCACGCTGAAACATTCTAGGCGTATCGGACGGCGAACTCGGCAAGCATTCGATCATCGACGGCCGTCCCGAACGAGCAGCTCCTCGTCCCTGACGTTGGCCACCTATCCGCTGATGCCATAGTCCACGGTCTCACTTCTCGTCCCCGCTCCCGCTTCACATCCTGCATATTGCTACTGGTTCCAACTACAATAAATGTTTCTATTGATGATTTTCCTTCGCATGATAAAGGTGATCACACGCTTCCACTGTACACGCTTTCTTTACAATCGAAATTGTTTTGTTGGCGAAAAAGAGGCATGGATATCAACTCCACGAATCACACTAACTCAATTCTGTTGACTACAATCGTAATGCAGTCAACAGGATTTCATCACACTTTTGATAATGCAGTCCGAAAACTTGGACCCAAACTACATGATGATGAACTATCATGATTGAAGTATAAAGTGACGGTGTATTTTTGTTCTTTATAAGGAACGCCATGAGCGTATGGAATAAATGAAAATGTAAATAAATAAATAAATAAACATGGGTCCTTGTGAAATAGCCATTTGACAAAATTTGTATTCAAAAAATCTGAAAAATCATGTACTATGTAGGTTTTCGCGCACGCTTTCCACCACACAACTTTTACAAGTGTTTTCAGCTTTTTACCTGGGATAACTTGAGAAAGAAGCAACATGGTAAAGTGGATATTTCATATTCGAAATCAGCGGCTTCCATTATCTAAGTATGAGAGCTTTTGGTTTGTTTGGTTTTGTTCCGAGGCAGAATATGGCAAAAATAGGGTGGAGGACATTAGGTCGCCGAATTTGGAAGAGTCCCGCGCGGATTCCCTGCAAGAACGCATGTCCTCTTATGTACAAGGGTGCGTATTTGTCGCAAATGACCGCGGGAACCGCCCTCTTAAATGTCCTCCACCCGCAAAAATGCTTTAGAAGTTCCTACCCAATCCCACACTAATGAAAAGCGATCGATGATTGCTCCATGCGGTAATTTTAAGTGGAACCTCGCTCTACAGAATGGTACCTAAAGATCGGTGGCAGACACATCAAAGTAAAGAAGTTATTAACGATCAAACAATGTATACGTTTTTTTGGGACACCCTGTATAACCCTCGTAGTTGCAACGCCTCACGGCAAATGTTCTCACGCAAAAACTCGTTGCGTGTTCGCTCTTAGAATAACCAGGGTGCGACTGTTACATCTGGAAATGGGATCAAAAAGAAGAATGTACCGAAAATTTGTCCCTTTTCGCTAATCTTCCACACGACATATGGTAATTCTGATGTCTAAATTTAGAATAGGTTACTGGTTGGATTAGTAGCATCAACACATTATTATTAGGTTGTAACAGAATAAATGCAGATTTTCTGAATTTTGTGTTTGGATCATTGTAACTTTTTACACAAATAGTGTTTTCGTATGCAACAAGTTGTTGTAATCAGCAAACCTTTTTCAACTCAGTATGCATTATTGCGTTGTTGTAGCTTCACTGAGATAAATCTTATAGCCCGAATTCTACCAAGAATTTTTTTTGGAAGACCTTTACTTTGAGACCATAACTTGCTACCAAATGTAGTAAGGTAGCAGAAATATAACTCACTGTGTAGCTTATGGTCGGTTGTGCAGCAGCGCTAAATTCCAAATTGTAAAAGAATTCTTTGCGAGAGTATATTTGAAAAATTTTTGAAAGTACTCATTTTTTCGACTTTTCTGAGAATTTGAAAAATCGCTTCTCTGAAATTTTGAATTTTTCTAAAGCTGAATACGGAGAACTGCTCCCAATTTTTTCAGCCATGAATGTCTAAAATCTATTCTTCCTATATAAAGCGGAAGCTGCGCAGCCGGCAGAGGATTTTTATATAGGGCAGACGAACCGCAGCGACCGTTCAATTTTGCTCTGAAATTTCCGGCTCAGATGCTTTCAGAATTCATGATTCAACGTGCATTTTGTAACATAGTTCATTCAAAAGTACTATGTAAATTTGCAGCAAATTCTGATTTTTTCTGGTGGTTTTAGAGCCAGGTATATTGAAAGGAAGAATTTCGAGAATTGGTTTCTCAAATTCAAGGGCTTAGAACTTCTAGACAAATTCACTTTCATTGAAAAAGAATGCACAAGAAATTAGAAGAAAAGAGCTTCCAAATGACACGCAAAACTCTCTGGGAAACAAACCTTCGATAGTCAAGAGACAGAGGCTAGAAAGTGATGGTTGTTTGCGTTCCTGCCCCTTACAAAAAGTGAAGGTTGTTTCAGAAAAATAGATGGAAATTTAGAGAAATGGATTAAACCAGGAAACTTAAAAAATTTATATAATGCAGAGGTTAGCGCATTACCAAATTTGAAACCTCAACTTGCTGGTTCCCTACGCACAGTTTTCTCTTCAGGATTGCCGGTTAAAATGGGTGGCAACAAGAGCAAAGTTCTTTTCCAATTAAAAAAACACTGTTTAGCTGTGGCGATAGTTAGGAAACCGAAAGAAGGAAGCTTGTCAACAACTGAATTGAACATGTTAAACATGTTTGAAAAGATATGTTGCACATCGACGCCAATCTGATTTTTGATGCGTTCTTTGAATTTTCACCCCCGCACAGTCGTTTCGTATCCTGCGACGTTGTCTGGATTCTTCCGCTCATCATTTTGAGCAAGTATCGTCCATGCTAAAGAAAATTCGTTGCAGAAGCACTGAAAGAGAAAAGCTAAAGCAAAACGCACTTTTTAGTAATTTTCGCAAAAAAAACCGGCATAAGCAAGGAAGTAAGCTCGGCGATGTCTACATCATAGACAGAAGCAAGACCTATCGATTACACGAAAAAAACTTAGTGAAAGTTAAATTGAAGAAAAAACAAGAGGTTTTTGAAAACGCCGTTTTTCCCAGATTTCTCGTTTAACTCAAAAAAGGAGTCTTGCGACGTTGTCCGCGTGCAAATAGAGATCAAAAGCTTTAATATGACATATAGACTGTCGAAATTGGGCTCGGAACAACGAAGAAAAGGGTACCAGAGGTGAATGCTCCGCGCCCCGCATTTGAGGTAGCGAGGTAGCGCGCAACGTGCGGAGACACAGACGAGCAGCGGAGAGAGACCAGAGCCGACGGGGCATTTGGCTCTGGTCATTGATCTCCGCGGGATCATAACGAAACCCTATAACATTATATATCGTTGTGATCCCCATGAAACGGCCAGGGGCACCTGACAACGTAGCGGGTCTTGAAAATCACTTCATAACGAGGTAGACCAGCATTTATGTGGCGAGTCTCTGGGCAAGATTTGAGCGCAGTTTCTCGTTTGAACTTTCAACGCTCAATCGCAGTCTAGAGGAAGAATTGACAAATTTTGTGCTAGTTTTGGTTGACTTTTTGAATAAAAACTTCTTTTCAGCAAAAAAGGCCGTAAAAACGCAAACCTCTAGTTTTTGAGCTTGTTTTGTCACTGCTATATTTGCCTCATTCACGTTTATCCCTATATGATTATGTCATTAGCTATCATAATGTCGGGGGCTTCGCCCTAGATGACTTCTGAACTTCTCTCCAAGTGAAGGCTGTGTTCTATCATGACGCTCAAAGTGAAGATTACCAAAGTACATGGCTCTATGTGTCGAAGGTGTGCTGGGACATTACTTTCCTGTTTTGAACCAGCGTTCTGAAAAAGGTGCGCGAAAAACCTGCATTAATTCTGTTACAATCTAATAGTTTGAACCTTGACTTAATGACGTCGATAACGAAGATTTCCGTCGAAGGCTAAGCTAGTAAAAATTTTTTTCACCACAACAAAAAACTTTATGAAATGATCAATTGGTACAACACGAGATTGAGATGTGATGCTCAATTTATAAGATTTACTCTTTTACACAGTTCGACGCAAGTAGAATGCCCTAAGATTATGTGCACAGTGTCCAATAACATTTCATCAAAGAGCTGTTTTTTTAGATCAGCGGCAGTTTTAACAACTCCTTCAGTTTGGTTGTTAAATTCCAGAGACCTCAGGTCATTCACATTACTTCAAATATACATCACTTTGAAAAAAGCCCCTGCAACATTTTACTCTATCCTTGTAGGTTGAGGCTAATTCTACAGAATGATATTCGTAGATCCGCGATTTGACTTTAAGGCAAGAAATTTGCTCACAACCGAACAGTCTGGCTTTTGGTGCACCCTATCTCTTACCAACAATGGCTTTCAAAATATAGGTTTGTTCAAAACTTAGAAACTGAGGGTGTACTCCAAGCTTTTACCTGAAAAGTGATACGAAAAGTTTGTCCTTTTAGTTTAGTCAAAAAGTTCTGCACCTTCATTCTGTCAATAATCGTGATCTCTTCAATTCGCCATCATTGCATAACTCATTTGACTAGGAGAAAAGAAATCATTGGAGCACCAGGACAAAACTCACTGTTAGTGTAGATATGAGTGTATTCGCTGATGTTTTACGAAGTTTGAGTTGAGTGGCAATAAAATGCCAACAAGGGAATGGTCAGAAATCGAAGTGGCGAATCCAAAGAAGCTGCATACCATTAGATGTAGCATAAAACGCTGACTCTGAATCTGTCCTCCTTATCTGCACAACCCTTTTATGGATGAAGTTATGAGCCATAAAAGACCTTTATCTTGCTAAGAAATCGTCCATGTAAAGTGCAAATTTGGCGTCACGCAGCCATGTTCTATTTAATGCTGAACCAAAACATGCAGCTAGGTTAGTTCATATTAGCTACACCTAAAGGTGAGTAAAAGCTCAATAATCTGCTTAATTTCGCAGATTTTATGTACGATTTTTTCGCATTCAAACTGTTCATAATTTCGCCAACAAAGGCGTTCTGCAGATACAGATCATAGATTTCAAATCAGGGTTCTTTGTTGCATCGAATGGTGTGCAGCTTGTTTGAGATAGCCACTTCGACTTTTGAGTATTCCCTTCTTGTAAGCTAAGTAGGGAATGGTCAGCACCTAACTCAGCCAAGCCAAACATGTTGTATATTATCATCGGACTCGTCTTGAAACGCTGATTTCAAATATATGTTTGATCTGCCAAGCGACTTTATGGGAGGAGTTATGAGCGGGCGCATGTTTAAAGGCAGTGGCTCGGCAATATTCCAATTCAAAATTTTAACGCGATAGACTCCTTACTGCCCAAGTATGAAAACAGTGCAATCCCGGTTGCACAGCATACCTTCCTTGCCGAGAAAATTGCTCTCAAACTTACACGCGCAGGCCATTCTTACACGCATCTGGACGAGTTGGCAATTTCCTTCTTACCATTGGAGGCTGCCCGCCGCAATGCTATAACCATTGGGTCCTGCAACGATTCGGCGTCATCAGCCTTGCAGCACTCGTCCAGTTCCAAGGGGAAGGGCATTGAAAAACGCTCGTTTTCGGCATTTTCAAGCTCTCAAAAGTGGATTTTCGGAATCAGCGTATTGAATAACCCCAGGTAAGCGAAAATTTGACTATGTTGAGATTTGCCGAGCCACTGCCTTTAACGAAATAGGTTTTAAAAACACTCATTCAGATTTTTGTTGAATGTGCTTCGTCCCTGTATTTGAAGTGACCATGCCGCTGTAAATCCGCGCCATCAGGCTGCCTTTCAAGGAAATATATTCGTTAAAACTTGAAAAATTTTCATATATGAATGCTCATAGCTCCTCCCCAGATGATCGCTTGGCAGATAATTTTCGAAATTAGCATTTTAAGGCGAGTCCGATGATATACAGGTTTGGGATGGCTGGGCTAAGTTCTGACCATTTCCTCGTAAATACCACGATGCAACTGTGCCAATTTTTTCAATGAAATATTTAGGCTGATTGAATATCTTACAAGGGAAGGATAATCGGTCGAAGTGGCCAATTGGAATAGGCTGTAAATTAGGAAACCGTCCTCCGTAAGGCAAACTCAAAACTACTTTCGCTAGGTGCCAAGCGATTTTGTGGGGAGAGTTACAAGGCCATTTTCCTCCGGCGCAGCCGGCGCACCCAATGATGAGCGAGGCGCTAGAATAACGCATTAGTGTGGCAGTAGCGTAGTGGCAAGACAGCGGCGTACGAAGCGGATGGGCGAGGGTTCAAGTTCTGTTGCTGCTGTTTTCTTTTACTGTCCTATATGAAGTCTATTGGGTGGCAGTAAAAGAAAAATACTCATTTCTAGGCAGTTGAAACAAGCTATTTACTGCAAAAAGTCACTGTTTCTACAATAAGCTATAATCTTCTACATTATGTAAATCTGTGGAGGGTATGATGTCACAACAAGGGATTCAAATGATATATTAACATGTATGGAATACAACCACAAAATGCTACAGCAGAAGAGCTTCTCGCGCGCACATCGGATAAAATATAAACGATGACAATCATCTGCTTCACAATTGCCTATCAAAGTTGGTGAAAAACAGTACTGAATAGGAGACTCGAATTCGCCGGGGGTGCTTATCAATGTATCCGTGATCGTGTATCAATGATACAATACAACCGGATAACAATACAATTGGATACAATACAAGGGGTTGTATTGTATCCAATTGTATTGTTATCCCGTTGTATTGTATCAATGTATCCGGTTGTGGTTGTATTCCATACATGTTAATATTCACTTGAATCCCTTGTTGTGACATCATAACCTCCACGGATTTACATATTGTAGAAGATTATAGCTTATTGTAGAAACAGTGACTTTTTTGCAGTAAATAGCTTGTTTTAACTGCTTAGAAATGAGTATTTTTCGTTTACTGTCACCCAATAAACTTTTTACAAGACTGCAAAACAAAACAGCAGCAACAGTACTCGAACCCTCGATCATCTGCTTCGTACGCCGCTTTCTTGCCACTGCGCCAGTGATGCGTTGATCTCGCGCCTCGCTCATCACTGGGTGCGCCGGCTGCGCCGGAGGAAATTGGCCTTGTAACTTTCCCCACAAAACCGCTCGGCACCTAGCGAAAGTAGTTTTGAGTTTGCCTTACCGAGGACGGTTTCCTAATATACAGCTCATTCCAAATGGCCACTTCGACCGATTATCCTTCCCTTTTTAGCGAAGTTAGGGAAAATATGTCAAACCGAACATTGTAGTTGTTGTCCAATTGTGGTATTGTATTATACGATATACATACATAGTAGTGCTGTATTGTATTTGTTACTATATTTTCATATCAAGACAAGAATCTTGGAGAGATGACACAAATTCTCAAGAAAAGTGCACAGCCTTTGAACGATATCCAGCGCGATTTATCAGGTTGTTCAATCACAAGTAGAGAAAATGAGAGCTGAAAGAGTGATGAATGGACTTGTTATCACCAGAGGAAGGAACCCAACCAAAAATTGATTAATGGAATCATTTACAGCTTAATGTTATGAACCGTAAAGTGTGTATATCGTTGGCTCCCGAATTCCTATAGAGTGGAGACGTGGCAGCGCCATTTGCAACTTAATTGATGTATTGCCCAAAATAATTAAAAGTTGATTTACAGGGAATTCTCTTGTTTCCTTTTTTCTTTAGCTTGATTGCAGCAATATTGAATTGTTGTACACGTTTAAACGGTTCGTATCGCTAGAAAGTTTTACAGAGTCGGGAAATTCCTTAAACACGTCTGACGTCATCGTTTTTCTTCCTGCTCTGCTTTCACTGCATTTCAAAAATTATTCCTTGTTTTCTTTTCTTCTTTAGCCTGATTGAGAGAATACTGAATTGTTGTATACTCAACGTTTGCTCTGCCAGAAACCTTTGCAAGGTTGGGAAAGTCCCTGAACACAATTTGAATCATTGTTTCTCCGCCTATATTTGTTATAAAAAAACCTTCAAAAACCAGGATGACAGCTTCATTCTTCTAGAAATTATGCCTTCTCAAGTGGGGCGAATGCTTTGCGTGAAGATGCATGTGGATAGAAAAGGCTGAGCAAAGAGCTATCGCTCAGACAATCGACGGCATGCCTCCGCAGCGAAAATGGGAGGGTCCCGGGCTCTGCCCAGCGGACGGTGACGTCAGGGTGACGTCACAAGAAGGCGAATGGAGCCCTCCCCAAAGCTCGCAAATCTCTGCTCCGGAGGTGCGCCAGATTTGGAGGAGCCCCGGAGCATCAAAATGGGTGAAATGGGAGGGCTCCGGAGCACGAGTGGCAAACCCCCCGCTGGGCAGAGCCCGGAACCCTCCCTCGATTGTCTGAGCGCGAACGCTCAAAAATAATGGGAGGTAACCCTCGCATTTTTTTAATCTCAGTGGGTTGGAGAATCGAAGGCCGCCAGTTTGACTGGCGGCCTTCGATTCTCCTACCCACTGAGATTGAAAAGCCGACTTTCTCTGCCAACTGGTCCTTTTGCAGTCGCTGCATGCCGTTCCAGGACCAGTAGTCCGCGGAGGCGGCCCAAACTGGGGGTTTTCTTTCTCCTACCCACCTCAGAGAAGCTTAATTGAGTCGAATTTAGAGCTGTCGATCAATATAGGGCCGTCCCCGACATTTTGAAGCAGTACCCTACTACGATTCATGGATTGTAGAAAATTACGTTTTCCAGGGCAGTCAGAAGCTGAAACAATTCCACAGTTGCCGTCGAGTGCTTGAGTTGGTGGTTTTTTTGAGCGCGCCACCAGACCATCTCTTTTGCTATCAAAGATTATCAAGCTACCCGGTATTGGATTGTGAAATGACAGGATCATCTTTAGATTGATTCAAGATGTCAACAAACAAAGATAGGCTTGTTGAAGAAAACAGTCATCCGGGTTTCGTTGTGGATTGGGGGGCCGACAACAGCGACAACGTGCTGGCCCGGGGTTTTTTCAACCATGGCATCAAAGCAACGTTGGAAATTTCATTTTGCAAAATGTTTCCCTTATTCGCAGGTGAATTTCTCGACAACAGCGTCTAGTTGGTTCCTAAGGCGATCCTAAACCTTTTTTTACAAAGGAGAGTCCCTGAAAAGTGCTCTTCAAGGTGCTTAAAAAAGACCACATAGAGTACATTCTTGCCATCGGTAAGCGGCTTTCGCAAGCGTTCGCGTTCAGCGTTCGCGCCAAGGGAGAGTTTTGAACTATAGAGCTATGTACATGTAGAATTCTTCAATAAACGCTCTTTATTATTTGAGTTATGTGATCATCTTGCCTAGTTTGGGGTTGCTAAGAGAACATCTCGGTAGTGGGTTGTCGCGTTTTTGTGCAGACTCACATAATAGACTCATGTCGCACATAGAAGGTTTCCATTTGTTAGATTGGCACACGAGTTTTGCAAATTCTCCCATAACTTTACTCTCTTTTTTTGCGTGTGCCGCTCTCATTTTTTTGGCCTTCAAACGAGACAAACCGTTCGACTTTGATAACTTGATAGAAAAAATTTGAGCGTTTTTCGAAGACTGTTTTGATAAGATTTTAAAGTTCATAAGGTAAGAATGAGCTTTTTTCACACAAATTAATGATAAGAATTAGATTAGAGATAATAATAGCTGGTTCAAATTGCATACTCAATAGTATGCTTGTAGTAAGTTTTGATTTGGTTCAGTTAAACCACGCTTTTGAATACCATATTGACTGTCTACGATTTATTTTTTCATTTTGTTAAATTAGTATTCTACGCGCCGTTTGAGCAGTTCCCGAAAAAAGTACAGCGAAATTAGGGTGATCTGATTTCATGGAATAGATGCAAAGATTTCACGGCTATGAACATAATCTGACTGAACTCCAGACTTCACCACGGATGAAATGATCACTACCAGTGGAGTTTTCATTTGAGTATGGATAAGCACGTACGAAGCCGTACTCAGTTCCATACTTCGCTAAGAAATGCGCGCTGGACATCGAATTTGTTGAAAAATAAACAAAATCAATGTTTTTATATATAAAAGGATAAAAGATTTGGCGTTTTCAATACCCTCTGCGGGCATGCGCCGAATGGGCACTACTTCATAGTCGAAGAGGCAATTGTATGCGTGCGGGCCTTTTACATGACTTGGGGTCCAGCCGATTACCAAGTCAGTACTTTTATCCTCCCAGATTACTCTAGTACCAATTTACTTGGTTGGCCCATGGGCGGCGATCGAACCTGTGTCCGATTTGGAGCGGAGCCTCATACCACTACGCCACTCGTCCCATTTTTGTGCTAAAAACAAAATCTGTAAAATAAATTAGTTTACATAAACAAACCATCTATTTGTCCTTATCAATCTTTCAGTATCACTGTTCTTCGGAACTTATGGTTGATCTGACTTTCCCTGTGATCTTTGCTTGAGCCATTCAGATGTTTTGAATGCTGGCATTTCCAATACTTTATAAGATAAGAGGGTACACCTGCAAATCTCGTGTCAAAAAGCTCGGTAGGGTTTTTTTGTGCTAGAAAGGCATTTAGAGCGTATAAAGTGGAATTTCGACAAAGCCAGCTATCCCCCATATCGCTCAATCCTCTTCGAAGATGCTGTCGGAATTTTTGAAAATAGGGATCCTTTTTTCTTTTTTACACATAGGATGATACACGAAGTGTATGCGATAAGGACTATTTATCATGCAAAGATAATGGAATCTGTAGGGTTTAAGATTTCACTTCTATTGGCAAACAAAACCTGATGGTTTCTTTTTCTAGAAGTTCGCAGCAATCAAGCTTTGATGAGTAATCTTCGTATTGTCTAACATATTTAGTTCGCATGAAGATTCTGTTTAAAAATCGCCTCTCCGGCATTACTGATTCAAATAACTTTTCAGTGAGTAAATCTCTTTTGCAACGCATTTATCCGGCTAGAAGAGCTTAAGGGATTGCGATACGAAGAAAAAGAAATTGAATTGCAATTTTCCGAATCAGATTTCCTTTGCATAAATTTCATGATCATTTTTAACTAATTTCCTTATATGATGTTGAAAATTGCGAAAAAAAAATAATACTAGGTCTATAGTTTGAGTTTTATTAAATTGTAATACTTTCTTATCTTTTCTTGAACTCTAGGGAATTCGGCGAAATCTCTTGAAATAAATGAAAGAAAGATGAAGGACTATCTATTGGCATCACTTTTGCTTTCACAACCTTGAATTACAGCAAATGTAGCGATTCTCTCTAACAGCGCTTCAACCTCCATTTTTTTCTTGTATTTTGGAAATACTCTCAATGTTCTTTCTCCCCTTTCGGATTTTTATAGACTTTAAAGCCAGTAGTACAACGAAAACAGCCCAAATCTTTGAGCTCTTCAACAACGTATGTTGGAAAATTCCAAACATAAATCGAAAAAATTACCAAAAATTTAAAGTTTGATATTTTATGTGTTACATGTATCTATCACCACAACCGTCCACATGATTTGGAGATGAGGAAGAATTTTCCGAAGGAGTTTTAGAAGACTACTTTGTTGAGTGTAACAAAACTTTATGTAACGACCTGATAAAATAAGGAAGAATAGGAAGAAAAACGACAAAGGGGCAGTCGTTACAAGATTATGGCACGAATTCGAAGACACTAAAATTACAGGATAAATTTTTTTTGAAAATTTTGAGAAGGCGGGAGTACTCGGATGAAATCATGGCATGTCACTTATCAAGATAAGATGAATTTGTTAAAAAAACGTCTGAATTTATGAGTGCAGGAGACTTGCGGCAATGGCAAGCATAAATTTTTGAAAAATCAAAAAAAAAACGCAGAAAGATTGTCTCTCGATTTCTTTCGCTGTCAGAGAAAGTCGACAAAGCAAGCAATAAATCAGGTCGACATTCGCGCTCACCCCCCCCCCCCCCTTCACACCACCTTGTAATTTCGGTTGATAATCGGTTTTAAGCGGCTTCATTGTGTAAATGATTCTCGTATGCCGTAGTTACAACGCATTAAACAAGTGTCAAGCCGAACATAAAGAAAGGTCGTGTTGTTTTGTCGTCGACTGTGATTGCTGTAATCTGAGCACTCCGCCCCGTTTTTCATTAAAAGGTCAATCTCCACTAATCAAACAATTCACCATGATTTCGTCGTGGGTGGCGGTTCTACTTTTTTCCTATGCTGGTGCTGCATTAGCTCGTAAGTTTATATTAGCTCCCGGGCTATAGTATATAAATGTAATTTTTCAGAATTTTACGGGTCTCTAGGAGGATATGCATGTTCTCAGCCAACCTTGTATATGCAGTGCCAATGCCCTTCGTTCTGCAAGTGAGTGAATTTTGTAATTAGTTTTACGACAAATATGGAGTGGCAGACAAGTAACATAGAAGCAAATAGTGAATTGCATACAGCCTCCCCTTATTCTCAATATATTTCACCTACTTTCCCAATAGAATGTTCACAGCAATGGATGAAATATATACTAAAATAGTCTTGAAGATTTTTGCTGTCAAGTTGGTTGCATTTTTGAAATCCTTAGTTTGAACTGACAAAGGAAGGCATCCTTGAAATTAGATTGGCTTTGCAAATAAAAACATATACGGTTGGAATCGGCTTCGGACCATGATTCCAAAATTTTTGCTCCTACCTACAGTGCCTGTAGATAGAAATTCGCCTAAAAAGGTTGTTAATTTGACCAATGGACGCATATGGACCACCGGTGGGCCACATCCCTTCTAAAACCATATCCTTCCCAGATATTTTTCCACAGTTCTATTTTTTACAAATTTTTTGGATATTTTTGGAACCTGTAGAATTCGTCGTCCAAGAAAATGATCGTGATTGTTTACAAAAAATTTTACATTGAGTAATTGACCACATAACTTTCCCACGCCCAAAGTGTTGTGCAAAATCGCGTCGTCTCACAGCGCTGCCATGCAAAATTAGGCTTCGTCGTTAATGGATTCAATATTAGATTAAGTCTTTTGTCATTGACAAAAAACTTACTACAATAAGTTAGCACTTTGATGATCATACGCTAATGCCAATGGGTCAAAGAGCATACAAATTTTGCGCAAAAAGCGTCTAAAGCTGGTTTCAATCATATACGATTCTACTCAAATGGCCGACCTAAGTTAGATGCCTTTCCTCCGGGATCGCCTCATCATCAAATAAAATCAGTTTTTTTTTAATTTTAGCTCTTATGGTAGTGCGCCTGGTGGCTACAGTAGTACGTATGGTAGTGGATATGGTGGTAGATATGGTGGCGGATACGGTGATTCGCTTCCTAGACGTCACAAGAAACGAAGACATCATAAGAAAAAGAAGTTTCGTTTTGAAACCGTTGAGGAGCCAGAAGGTGAGCCCTCAATACTCTTTTCCATCGTGGAAACTCTCATGGAATAAGGTTTACACAAATTAAAGTAGAGTGGCGCAGGAGGGAAGTAAGTATCAGGAAATTGATCTGAATATTTCGGCGATAGATAATCTTTTGCAAAAATAACAAATAGGTTTTGAGCAAATGTTGTAGCAATGACCTTTCTTTCAAATTGATGACTTTACCAGTCCTGAGAAATTTTCCTCCACATCACATCGCTTTCACTAGCAATTTCAGAAACTTGTCTTAACCCGTCAATGTGAAAATTGTCCTTTTATGGACTTTTCAAGGTCTTCAATGTTGATTAGTCGGAGCTACCTTAGTCAGCACTGCAATATTGTTGAAAATACTTACACTGCAAAAATGCCTTGTTTTGAAAGATTGATTTTTTTCAAGACGTAGAGAAAAAAGTCGTGCTCTTAGTTGACTTCCTCTAAGTCATCGGCACAATTCCCTAGATGCAAGACATCTTACATATGTATGGATTACGTGAGATTGTGTGAAAGAAAATGCTTGTTTTGAATGGCAAGCTGTTCAGCTATATTATTATTGCAGAATGAAAAGGATAACGTATTAGCGAAATCTAGTACATTTCAATTAAAAAAATTTACCAAAGAACTCAAACTTTGCATCGATGTTCATATTCTAGAGGAACTACCCGAACCTCCATCAGAGCTGGAGGAGAGACGTCCTTCTCCATCGGAGTCATCGGAGAGGCACCCGCCACCATCGGAACCAGAGGAAAAGTCTGGCAACTCTAAACATTCTTGGGAAAATGAGGTGCTTATTTTCACTAGCTTGACTGTTAACACAATCACGACAAGGCCGACTTTTCGATTACTGCCGTTTCGGAACAGAGCCTTTTTTGCTTTGTCAAACTTAACAAAATCAAAACAATACGACCCATCCGTGGGTCGTATTGTCCGAAATGGTAGTCTTTTCGGCAAAAATTCAAAACATGTCTCCGAAATCATCCCACAAGGGTTGCCGAAATCGCTGATTATCAGAATATGATTTAAATCAGTTTTTGGCATGTCGCGGATTGGGCCCCCAGCTCCCAGCGTCAGTGGTATCTAGGCTCTCCTGCATCGGCGAAGGGAGCCAGGGGTCCGCACCGTGAGATAATGGACCGTAACGTGTGAGGTGGCTACCTGTGTAATTGCTCTTTGTGCCTGCCACATGGGAACTCCATACACCTTTAGGGGCCCTTGCCACCAGCCTGCTTAGTAACGACTCGTCACTTGGGGCTCGCTTATGCTTCCAGCCATCGACAGCTGGGGCGTGTACTCATAACCGTGGCACTTAACTAGTATTGTGCCAGCCTTCCTACAGATGTTACCCACTAGGCTTGATTACGAAATACACATGAAACGACAACACAATATTCCGGAGCCACAGTCGAGCTGTGGCCACCGCTCCAACACATATCACACTTGCACAATGCCCACCATTTATCCGCAACTTATCCCTACACTCAAACATACAGGATGAGCACAACCGACCAGATGTTAGCCTAGGGGTCGGCAATATCGGAAACCCCCCGAGGCGGTGTCGCCGGCGTGTGCCAGGCGCGAGCGCGCTCGGGGTTACCTCGTAGCGTGGGAGCCAGTCCTCCGTGGCGTAGATGGAAGCGACGCGTGAGATGGGGTAGCGCTGATCGATCGATGGCTTGAGACGAGGAACCCGACCGCTCACTGTGACGGCAGCTGCGAAGAATGACTACGTGACTTATTTAAACGCTGCGCAGGTGAGAGAGGTGAGAGGCGGGACAGCGCGAGGACGGCGTTTTGGGACCCTTCGCGAGGCGGCGGCGGCGACCTTTGAAGGAAGTCGCGAATCCGCGACACTCCGGGCAACGAAAAAGAAAGGGTTCGAGGTAGCTCCCGATCTGCCATGTTACCTACGACCCTACGAGTTAAACATACATACAAACCTACGAGTCAAGAATCCCTAGGTGGAACGCGGGACCTACAGCCTGTCGTGGTAACAGCCGGTTGTTCTCGGAGGTAAGCATGAAGAGTCGTCGGGGGCTCTACTCTGGATACTGGCGGGCTTCTTCGACAGTTGTGGAGGCGATGGTTGCGTTGAACGGCAGTTGAGGTGACCATTGACGTGACCATTGACTCGACAGTTGCGGCATCGACAGCTTGAACGGACCATGGAACTCGGCTTGACGTGACAGCGGCTCGACATTGGTGACGTTGAAGTGACAATGAGTTGGCAAAAGGTGTTAAATTTGCCTACTGGCGCGGTTTTTCACGCCTGGGGGTGAATTCAAAGCGAGGGGGAGATTTTACCTCGCAACACAAGACCCCTGGGGCGAGACACATGCGAAAGGGGGCATCCCAAAAACTCCAAAAATGACACGGTCTCCCACCGTGGCCCCCAAAAACTCGTGCATTGGGAAGTAGACACTTGGGATACACGTCAACTGCGGGCTAACCTAAAATAGGGTCAGCAACAAAAACTGGGCGAGCTTAAGGCCCGCCAAAATCCACAAAATCAAAGGAAAAAGAAAAGAAAATAAAGAGGTACGAATAAAATAGTTAAACTAAATTAAACATACCCAAAAATCGTCAGTTGGGGCTATCGTCACGTGGGAATCACGCAAATTGGGAACTTCTCCATCTTCCACCCAAAACTCGATAGTTGGGGCTATCGCAACAGTGGACTCGAAACTTGGGGGATCCTTATCCTCAATCTGAACAAATAACATTAATAAAGGAATGAAAGTTGGGGGGTGAGCGTAAAGCTTCACCAAAAACTTGTAAGTTGGGGAAACGTAACCTGGGGCTAATGATCATGAGGCGAGGCATCTCTTCTCTGGGGCTGACGATCGTGGGGCGAGGCGTCTCTCCTCTGCTCTCTTCTGGCTCTCTGTCGCCTGCGCATGTCAGCCATTGCCTTGTACTGGTCAAGGGTGGTGAGGTATTCGTCATATGGGATATCACAGGTGCAGTGGTGCTGTTTAAAGCAGAATGAGGTGTCGTGGTCCTTGGAGCGACACGACCGGCATCTCCTGCCATAGCGAGGGCAGTCTTCCTCGGCATGGATGCCACAGCACAAGAAACATCCGCCCCTCCTCGCATTCAGATCCATCCTCTCACTCAAAAGAGTGTAGTTGGGACAACTGGAGGAGTAATGGCGCTGCCTGCAGAAGTAGCAGCGGATGTTCTCGGGCGGTGTATCCGGCCTCCTCTGCTCCCGCTCTCTCTCCTCCATCGGTTCGTCCACCTGACGCTCACCTGAAATGGGGCGTGGGGCCCCATCCTGGGGGGCGGGCGACACGTGGGGCGGCGATGTTGCGACCGATGTGGAGGTCACCTCCGATTCCCTACGAGACCTCTTGGGGGCTCTGGCTGAGCGGGATCGATGTCGATCCGTCGACGACGATGGCAACTCGGCGATACCAGCAAGGACTTCTTCCTGGATGTCGTCTTGGTGCCGCTGTCGTGTGCGAGAGCGTGAGTGCGGTCGCTTCGATGGGGTGCTCTGATGAGCTGTGGCTGTCGTAGACTGTGGGCGCGATTCTTGGGGATGCGCTTCGAACCTGCGCATGATGATGACATGGTATTGGTGACGGATTCTCTCCATCTCGGCAACCATTGTGGCGGACGTGAGGTTGATCTGAGTCAACCCGTCCGGTGTGACTCCATAGTGGGCTAACAGAGCGAGTCTTTGCTGTAGTGTGAGCAGGAGTGTGAGTGTGAGCATGAAAGTTGTGAGTTAGAGTATGAAGTGAGAGAGTGAGCGTGAAAGTGAGATTGAGGCAAAATGAACTACAAGAGTAGATGAAATGAGAATGCGCGCACAAAACAAGAATTTCTTGCCTGACCAATGTGCAAAAATTATATGTGAGTAAAAGAAATGTGAGAAAGAATGTGTGAAAGTATATGTGAGAACATGTGAGAAAGAATGTGGGGAATGAAAGTTGCAAAAGACAAGCCACTGCCTTTTTGGCACAATGTGAGGAAGAAAATCAGAAAAAACAAACGACAAATGGGAAATGTGGCTTGTTGGGAGGTGAGAATGAAGAGAAAGTACAGAGATGAACGCAACATACAAGAAATCGCAAAGGAAGATGTTAAAATGACAACCAACGTGCGTCGGCGTGATGCAATTTCGTATATGCTGACTGTAGCTTTCCCTGCGGGACCACTCAATCGACGTAGTCGTGTGGAGCGCGTTAGCGAGCGCGTTTCGCGATTGGGGCGAGTATACTTGGGAATGTGGTGCTGGGGCACGCTGCGCACACGCATCGCGTGTGGATTGGAGCGCGTTTATGCTCTGTGGGTCGAAATTTGCGATTTTAAGCGTTTAGCTTTGCGGGGAGGTTGAATCCTCGTGGGAGAATGGGAAGAATGTCTAGAAGACGTTCTTCTGGGCTTGGATATTGGGGTGTAGTCGTCCTGGGCGCGAATCTCTAAGGGGTAAAGACGCGATAACGGTCTTCTGAGGAACTTACCGTTGGGCATCCGTACTTCTGCGACTCGTACATTGTTGGGTTCGCTCCCATGAAGTCGAACCACAATTCCCAATTTCCATTGTCCTCTCGGCAAATTGTCTTCGGCAATTAGCACGAGATCGTTAACCTGGGGATGTACAGCTGTGTGCCTGGGCTGTCGCAAACGACGTTGATGGCGCTGAACAAGTGCGGAAAGGTAATCGGTGTGCCATATTTCCCAAAAGGAATCCAAAACGGATTGGGCTTCCCTATACCAATCCGACAACGTGTGTTCGTCGACAACGACATCGTAAGTCTGGGGTTTTGGGGGGAGTTGAAGCTGAACTTCTGGGGAGATGAAATCCACTGGGCGTAGCACTCGAAACGGAGCTCCCTCTCGATATGGGGTTATAGGTCGAGAGTTAAGAATCTCGATCTCTACGACCACTGTTCTCAACTGTTCCCATGTGAGTGAAATTCTTCCTATCGTCTTCTTGAAGGCAGACTTAAAAAGAGCAACGAGTCTCTCATAAAAGCCTCCTTTCCACGGCGATATGGGGGTGATAAACTCCCACGTGATCCTATGTTTCGTTGCGAAACTGTGGGTGGGGTTCCATGACTGAGGCGCGAAGAACAAAGTCCTCATTGCGTCTTCTGCGGCATGGAATGTGGATGCGTTATCACTATAGATGACGTCTGGTGTTCCACATCGTCCCATAAATCGTCGGAAGGCTAGTAGGAAGTCCTGTGTGGAGTTAGAGCTGACAAGTTCCAAATGTATAGCTCTTGTGGCCATGCACGTAATGAGGCACACCCATGACTTCGCTTTTGTGCCGTTCGCATCCCTGTAATGGATGGGACCCAGATAGTAAAGTCCTACGTTCTGGAACGGTCTTGCTCTCATGACTCGTTCCTCGGGCAAGCTGGGCATGTCCGGATAACGATAGGCTGGGCCACTGGCTCTCTTACAAACGGTACATGTACGAAGAATGCGATCTACCGTACGACGTGTGGAGGGTACAAAAAAGCGTTGTGACAGCTGGGCGATAGTCGCGTACGTTCCTTGATGGTACGATGCGAAGTGAATGTGAAGTGCGATGAGAAATGTAAGTCTGTGAGAGGGCACCAACAAAATAGGTGGTGTGTGGTGGATTTTCTCCATGCGGGCTGGACATCTGATGAGCCCGTTTTCGTCTCTATGTGCGTTAAATCGCTCGAGGCGAAAACGTTCTAACAGATGGGCAGACTCTCGATAATGTTCGCGAATAAGCAAAATCTCTGCTAAGGCAATGTCCTGGGCCGTGATGTTACCGGCAGAGGAAATTTGAGAAAGAATGGGGATTGCCTTATAGAGATGATGTTTATGGGCGGACACTTTGGGGCTAAGAAACTTGCGGCGTAAGAATCTGAGGACGTAGACGGTAATACGAAGAAGTTTCGTATAACTGTTCGTGACATAAAATGGGATGACTGACACATGTGAATCTTCTCTAACCAAACCTACCTGTACAAACTCCTTATCCTGCTCCGGTGTTGTCGTGGGCAGGGTCATGAAGTCCATATCTTTGTCGGGCCAGTACTCAGGTAACCGAAG
Source organism: Cylicocyclus nassatus (assembly GCA_958299035.1). Lineage (NCBI taxonomy): Eukaryota > Metazoa > Nematoda > Chromadorea > Rhabditida > Strongylidae > Cylicocyclus > Cylicocyclus nassatus. The sequence goes on along the minus strand of CATQJL010000316.1, from coordinate 44,243,681 downwards.
GATGAACGATGGTCCTGTCCACCAAACGTGATCCACTGCTTCCTTCGTCGTCAATCCGCGCGTCGCATAGTCCGCGGGATTGTCTTCCGAAGTAACATAGTGGAACTTGACATCGGTACCGGAATCCTGAAGTTCCTTAACGATCTTGCGGATGAAACTTACCCTATTATGGACAAACTGCTTCAATGGCCTGGTGGAATGAATCCAGTGAAGCACGATTTGGGAGTCTGAAAAGATGTGGATTGTGGAGAGTGGAAGATCCAACTCTTTGTGGAGGTATTGGGCTAGAGTGAGGCAATTCCTGGCTGCCATCAATTCCATTCTAGGAATGGTGATGGGCTTTGCGGGCTCGTTAAGGTGCGATCTTGCCATAACGAGGTGTGAAATGGTACTGTCGTGAGCACGACTCACCAAATATGCGCATGCGGCATACACTCGTTTAGATGCATCTCCAAAAACGCATAAATCGAATGTACGTGTGGATCGTAAAACGATTCGTCTGGGGAAGGGTGGTAACGGGCATTGTACATCTTGACAAAGACGTCGCCACTCTTTGAGGGTTTCCTCATCCAATCGATCGTCCCACTGAAGCTTCTTCAGCCATAAATCCTGGATAAATAACTTAAATGGGACCATAAAGGGAGTAAGAAGACCTAAAGGGTCATATGTGGAAGCATATGCTTTGAGGGCGGTACGTTTCGAAACTACTGGATGTTCTATGGTCCTAATCGGGATGGTAAGTATATCCGGATTGGGTGTCCATGGAATTCCCAATAGTCTCGTGTGTTCCGGTTCCTTGGCACGATCTTGTGGATCTATCATGCGATTGACTGTGAGTGAGGAGCACAGGAATTCTCTCAAATTCATGTGCATGCGGTCGAATATGGACTTGGATGATCTGTACTTCTGTACAGCTTCTTCGTGTGTAGAAGCACCTAGAACAACGTTGTCCACATACGTATTCCTTTGGATCTCTTGACAAAGTGGGGTGTCGACGCGGTGCAAATAGATGCGAATGGATGCGGCTAATATAAATGGGGAAGATTTGACTCCAAATGGGATTCTCGTAAAGCGAAAATGACGTAAATTATCCTTGTCAGGAGGTCGATTCACGTCCTTCAGCCACAAGAAACGTGTCACATCTCGCTGAGAAACCTGTAGTCGAACCTAATAGAATGCTTTCTCTACATCAGCGATAAGAAGGAACTTGTGCAACCGAGCTCGAAGTTGAATTCCTGCTATCTCTGGCAAAAGCGATGGTCCTTCGTAGAGGCAGTCATTCAAACTGGGAACTCCTCGCATGTGGGATGAGGCATCGAAAACTACTCTTAGCTTGGTAGTAGCCGATGATTCCTTGAAGACAGCTTGATGGGGAATATAGTAAACAAGACGACTATCGTCAACCTGCTCACTAACTTCCTCTATGAAGCCTGACTCCAGATGTTGTGCGATGGCTGCACAGTAGCTCTTCCATACAGATGGTCTTTCCTGTAGACTGCGATATTGACTGACTAATCTGCAATAAGCTAACTGCTTATTGTCGGCCAGCTGGGGATGTGATTCCTTCCAAGGAAACTGCACGTAGAGAAACCCATTGTCGAAGCATGCGGTATCCTCGAAATGCTTGAGGATATGGGAATTGGCGATGGCGTTTTCGTCATCGTGGGGCTGATCTGTGATACCTAAACGTTCTAGTTGCCACAATCTGGCGACGATGTCCTCGTCATCGTCTTCTCGCCACTGTTCCATCCCGGTGGATGTTGAGACGGGATGAATCTGCGAAAAAAAGATGAACCTGAGACAACGGTACCAAATCGTGTGTGGGTCAGAACTAATCCTGACGGTAGGCATACAGATGATCCTTGTGTGATGATATCCCAGAAATGGTCAATACCTATAAGGACGTCGACGTTGACCGATACATCCTTATGGTAAGTCGGAAGATCGAATCCAAACTGACGAATGAAATCGATATCTTCCTTAGACAATCCTGGTGAAGTAGTGGGACTTGTGAGTTTGTCTTTGGTGCGTACAAAGACTGTGAGTTCCTTATCGAACGAATCGATAAGTGTGAGATCAGCTTTACCAGAAACTTTCGTTGTCTGATGTCCTCCAAAAGCCGTTAACGTAATCGGCTGATGGTCATAGACATGAAGACCTAGTCGTTTGACTGCGGATGTGGTGATAAAGCTGATCTGTGCGCCGGAATCGAGCAAAAGGGTCATATCCTGGAGATCTCCTGAGGCAGTGCGAACTTTGGCTTTCACCAGCATTAAGGCTGGATGAAGCTGAGGATTGTTCGAATGAAGCTGCAGACGTAGATAACACTGGTGATAGTCCTCATACTCCGTATCGGACTGTACCAACAGCTGATCATTCGTCCTTGCCTCCTCAGGATATGGCGATCCTGATCTTCGTCCTCTGCGTCGTTCCGGTGATGATGGGGATCGATATCGTCGATTCGTGGGGGATGACTCTCTAACGGGTATATCAAAACGTACACGTGGAGATGGGGATCGGGATGACTCACGTTCCCGAGAGTGAGAGCTGGAACTCGATCTGCTGCGATATCCTCTCTGTTCGCGGGGCTGATAAGCACGATCACGAGAACGATCTCGGGATCTCCTGCTGTCCCGTGCTGGACTTCTCGAAGGAGAATAGTCCTTTGAGGATTGGCGACTTCTCGTAGCGGGTCGTGATCCATGGGGTGACCTAGTCCTTGGGGATCGGCTTCTCCTTGGTGCAAACCTACAGAGGAGTCGATGGTGGTAGCCTCTACAATTCCTGCAGATGGGATAATTGCACTGATCTTGACGATGTCCTTCACGAAGACACTTCCAACATAATCCCAGAAGCTGCACGATCTTACGGCGAACGTTGACTGGGAGCTGTTGGTTGCATCCACGAGAGGAGTGTGCAAAGAAATCGCAGAAACAACATGCGGCTGGATCATAAAGCGATCTTGGGGAAGACGTTGACTGACGTCGTGGGGAAATATCTCTATTGATGACGTAAGTACTACTGCGGAAGCAAGTCTGCTCGAACCTCTCCCTTGACTGAATAAGGTCATCGAGGTGAGACATGACTTGTCGAAGATCAAAGTCGGCTCGTTTCTCGAACTCGACGTTGTTAAGTCGCTCCTGAATTGACAGGGGGAACTTAGTGCGTACGAGATCGATAATATAAAGGGCACGATTCAGATCCTCGAAGCGCTTAAGGGCATGGAGGATACCCTGAATCCGGAACCAAGTGTTTCGCATATCCGAAGCTGATTCGGTTGCGGGCTGAAGATCTCGGAGCTGCTGATGAAACAGCGCTCTGGTCCTCCTCGGGCAGTCGTATCGCTTCTTCAATGCTTGCACCAACTGATGGTAGTTGTTCCGTCCTGGTTCAAGGTCCTGCAGTACCACTTGAGCTTCTCCCTTGAGAAGATTCATGAGGTAGAGATATTTCATATTGAGGTCAATGTTGGTCGTTGTGAACAGCTAGTTCAAACGTGCACCAAAACTGCTGGAACTTGGTGACATCTCCATCGAAGTGCGGCAACGTTAACTTCTCCAAATGGATCGGTACGTTGTGCGGCGATGGGGCAGTTTGTGCGGATGTAAGCTGAAGATGTTCTAGCTGCTGTACAGCGTCCAACTGGGTATGTTCAGCATGTGGCTGTGGGGCATCTGTGCGATCATGTTGCTGGGGCGTCATCACTGTTCCTGTCGTCCCCGTAGTGGCATCCTCACTGATGGAATTAGCGAGTCGATGGATACGAAGAGACTGGAAGTTCTCACTGTCCGCTTCCTGCGTACTCTGCAAAGTGCGGAGAAGTGCTTCAGCGTCGGCCTGATGTTGATCCACGCTGTGCTCTTCCTCGAACCTGCTGTACGCCTGCTGATCCGTCGGCGAATTGGAGATGGTAATGTGGTACAAGAGTACATCGCGACGCTCACGCAGAAGCGAAAGTGCGGATCTCAGACTCACTATAGAGAACTGTGTGGCTGCCTGACGTTGCTGGAGCTGATGGAGTTGCTCGGCAACTGGGGCGTCAGACACGTACGGGGTAAGCAGATCGGAACTTACCTGTTTCCTAATCGCCTCTAGGTCCTCGATGGCTTTGACGACCTTTGGGATATAGGATTCCACAGTAGCCATATCGATCGATAGCACACTAGCTCAAAACTTGCAGGAGGTAGTAACTGCCAAACCCAAATTCTGAAATTGTGCTACATGAGTATGTTTGATGAGGGTGTGACTACTTGCGGACGTAGTCACACGAAATGGTGAGCACAATACACGAGCGAAATGCGTGAAACGATGAACAACAAGCAACGACCGAAACCCCCGGATGTTTATATGGGGATGAGTGCCGATGACGAAAGCAGTATCGATCGCAAGGAACCGTCACTAACTAAGCCTAGCCACAAATTGCAAAAGGAGAAAAAGGGATGAGTGCGCAATGCGAGCATGTGGGGAAAAAATAAATTTAGGGGCGAGACTCTCATCTGACGCAACACAAGGGCTCGTTCGACGGCCTGATGGCGTGTTTCAGGGCAGACAGAGCCGAACCATCTCGATGGCTGCAGAGAAACCTGGCCACCAGAAGGCACCAGACAGTTCCGGGCAGTAGGCAGGGCGTAGATTGCTGCTGCCACTACAGGTCTACGGGATCACCCTACTCCCAGCTAAGTGGAACTGTGGGTAGTCGCGTATTCGCGTCAACCTAGTCGCGGCGGAGCTTGCTGATGAGACGAAAGATGAGTTCTCCAAGGAGCCACAAGGTACAACCAGCATGTATACACTGCGCAAACATGTGAAATGGAAAATGGGATGGATTTGCACTGCTGGCTAGGGACACTAATGTGCAAAGCGTGCGGTGGACTACACAGGTGGGGCTCGATCACAAAAGCTGAACATAGGTTTGCTATCCCTATGCTCAACTCCGGTACGATGCACCATGTCGCGGATTGGGCCCCCAGCTCCCAGCGTCAGTGGTATCTAGGCTCTCCTGCATCGGCAAAGGGAGCCAGGGGTCCGCACCGTGAGATAATGGACCGTAACGTGTGAGGTGGCTACCTGTGTAATTGCTCTTTGTGCCTGCCACATGGGAACTCCATACACCTTTAGGGGCCCTTGCCACCAGCCTGCTTAGTAACGACTCGTCACTTGGGGCTCGCTTATGCTTCCAGCCATCGACAGCTGGGGCGTGTACTCATAACCGTGGCACTTAACTAGTATTGTGCCAGCCTTCCTACAGATGTTACCCACTAGGCTTGATTACGAAATACACATGAAACGACAACACAATATTCCGGAGCCACAGTCGAGCTGTGGCCACCGCTCCAACACATATCACACTTGCACAATGCCCACCATTTATCCGCAACTTATCCCTACACTCAAACATACAGGATGAGCACAACCGACCAGATGTTAGCCTAGGGGTCGGCAATATCGGAAACCCCCCGAGGCGGTGTCGCCGGCGTGTGCCAGGCGCGAGCGCGCTCGGGGTTACCTCGTAGCGTGGGAGCCAGTCCTCCGTGGCGTAGATGGAAGCGACGCGTGAGATGGGGTAGCGCTGATCGATCGATGGCTTGAGACGATTGGAACCCGACCGCTCACTGTGACGGCAGCTGCGAAGAATGACTACGTGACTTATTTAAACGCTGCGCAGGTGAGAGAGGTGAGAGGCGGGACAGCGCGAGGACGGCGTTTTGGGACCCTTCGCGAGGCGGCGGCGGCGACCTTTGAAGGAAGTCGCGAATCCGCGACATGGCATCATACGGTAGGATTACGCTAGTCATTCTGTACGAACCCGACATCATGGATTTTCGTGAAAAATTGTGTTTTGGGGTTATTTGCGATTATAATGTCCACTTAATTCACCCTGCCTCACAGTGGGGCTACGGTAGCAGCATGGTAGAATTTTTGTAGAAAATCAAGAAACTGATGGTGGGTATCAGAATTTGAGATTATCATTTTCGTGATCAGCATGCTACAAAACCTATATATATAAGGTTTGAGCTTCCTGGGATGAACAATACAAAAAATCAATAAAATCAATAAAATCGTTAATTTGATGGGCTAAGATCAGTCTCATGCCCTCCCAGTATTTCTCGTGCATGTAAACTTGAATTCTCAAAAACAGCACCACTCTGCGAAAAATTTGAGCTAAAGTCTAGGCCTTGTTTCTATCTACGATATATCTACCGTAACATTACATTACAGCATCCCGAATCCGGACCACTGTGGCTGGAGCTTCGCTAATGTGTCCCCAATCATGTGCCAAAACCCCGTAGAATTCCACTGTAAACTGGCAGAGCTAGAGCTTCAGAAATTACGACCCAGCTGCGGGTCGTATTGTCGTGAATGTGTTGAACACGCTTCGCATGCACTATTTTTGTGATCAAACGAACTTCCAGGACGAATGGGAGAAGAAATTTGTCAGCCAGAAATCAAAGAATAAGGAACCTGTATTCGGTTCCGAGGAGTTGCCAGAGATAGATAGTGAGGAGGTAAGCTATCCCATGTTAAAGAGGTTTTTACGGGTAGTAGCACCATCTTCAAAGGCTTCGAGTCTTTCAACTTTAGATATCATCTGCAAAAGGTCGCGCGGATACTTCCGCTCTATCTCCAGCTGCCAATGCCCGTGATAGAGGTAAATACAATGCAAAATAACCATTCAACATTTCTCAATGCTCAAGAAGTAAAATCCAAACAATTCTCAATAAATCGTATGCATTTTCTTTTAGTAAGTCCGGCAGGAAAATCTGGTGGTGTTGGAGTTCCATCCAGTGTGGATAACACTGGTGGCGGTGGACCTGTAATGAGTGGATCGTCAAGGTTGGGTGGAGGAGGACTCGGATCTTCCGGGATTGGTGGAAGCGGGTCGCCCGGATTCGGTAGTGGCAGTGGATCGTCCGGATTAGGTGGCTTGGGTTTAGGTGCTGTACCTCACTACTTAAAAATCTTCTGCCAGAGAAGACGCGCTTAGCCTGACGTCATGACATAATTATTTTTTAGGTAATGGCGGTCTCTTTGGCATCTCATCAGGAATAGGTGTCGGTGTACCAGGAGTTGGACCTATAGGTGTTAGTAGTGGATTAGGAATAGGACGATGATGCGAATTCACAAGCACTTTTCTTTTGGAGCTCAAATATACCAGTAGTTGCAATCACTCATCGCCTGTATCATATTGAAGCTATGTGTATGGAGATTTTCTCGTATAATGTGACAAATCCACTGTGTTACTGCTTCTGCTTCTGTCGCTGTCCCTTTTCGTCAATGTTGTATATAAAGTCATATTTCACCAATTTTGTGTTGGAAATAAGAATGTAACAAAGTTTAAAGACACCTCCACCCAACGGTGACCAGATTTCGGCTGTATGATACATCTGTACACCAATCCGTAATACCGAACTCCTCTTGTAAAAGATGAATTCCTAAATGAAAAAGAAGGAAGGACTGACGAAACACCTGGACGATGAACATCTAATAGCGCATAGACGAGCAGGATGTTGTGAAGCTGGGATCGTAGTTACAGAGCAGCGATTGCATAGCAGCGGTTGTCTGTGTTTGAAATAAAATGTCTCAGTCTGTAAACTTTTAAGAATTTTGGTTCAAAGTGCATTCTGTAGCACAGATCACATACAAACATTGCCAGTTTGCACAAAATTCGGTTTTTTTTTCGCGGTGGATTTAAAGTAAAGAGTGTAAGAGGAAAATTTACAAGATTTAGTCTCTTGAATTCAAAAGCACGTAATTTCGAAATGAGCCCAGTCCTCCTGAAGCGAAAGCATGCCTAAGAAACAAGAAGAAAGGTACTTTCAGATGGTATGCATAGTTTCCTGAGACAATGGAATTTTAATTGAACCAATCCTTTGATAAAGAAATATGAAAAACCTACATTAAATTCTGTTACAACCTAATAATACTGACAAAGTCGCAAGACGGGTTTGTCAGTTAGATTCATATAAAGAAGATTTATATCAGCTAGTGAAAGCAATAAGATTATTCAAAGAAATTGAGGTAAGGCTAGAAGAATTTTTTACCGCACTTTTCATGCTAGAAGGAAAGTCGACAACACATCTAATAAATCAGGTCACTTTCGTATTCTTGCTCTCCCTCCCTCCTTTCCGTATAGCGATTAATAATCGGTTTTGAGCGGCTTCATTGTGAAAATGATCTCGTGCCTCGTAGTTACAGCGCCATAAACAAGTGTCAAGTACGAAACGAAAGAAAGACGATGTTGTTTTGCCCCCGACTGTGATTGCCGTAATCTGAGACCGCACTCCGCCCCGTTTTTCATTATAAGGTCAATCCCGACAAATCGAACAATTCACCATGGGTTCGGCGTGGGTGGCTGTTTTGATTCTTTCCTGTGCTGGAGCTGCAATAGCCCGTAAGACTATCATTTCCCGCGCTACAGTATGCATACAGAAATTTTTTCAGAATTTTACGGATCTCTGGGAGGGTACGCATGTTCTCAGCCGGTCTTGTACAGGCAGTGTCAGTGCCCTTCGTTCTGCGGGTTTGCGAATTTTGTTGTGACTTTAACTATCGGAACTACTCCCAATAAAGAATGAAAGTTTCCCAATTCGCTATGAAATTTTTTTATGGGATATTGTTTGTCAGAAAACCTTCCTATATCATTATTTTCAAACAATTAGAGGGCATGATGTGTCGCCGATAAGCTGCAGCCGCTAGGACATCTGGTACGATGCAGTAAATGTGTCGAATTGCTGGTTTATTGCAGATGTCCGTGCGCTACGGCGACATAACATCCTCTGCCCTTTTCGAGCTGATTTTAGCAAACTTTGACATATATTTATTGTTTGAATTTTTGGCTTCTCAAATTGCAGAGAATAAGAAACATAGTTTCGATATGTGAATTTGATTTCTAAGATTTTAGCTCCTATGGCAGCGCTATTGGTGGCTACACTGGTGGATACATTCTTTTACTTGATAGTGGATATGGTGGTGGATATGGTGGATATGGCGATTCGTTTCGTAGACGTCACAAGAAACGAAGACATCATAGGAAGAGGAAGTTCCGTTTTGAAAGTGCTGAGGAGCCAGAAGGTGAGCTTCTAAAGTAGCATCTATTTTCTATCAATACTGAGGTTATTGTGCGCAATATAGAGTCTGAAGGTTCGGCTTTAATTTTCCCAGCTATAAATCTCTTCATAAACAAAGTTTGATTATTTTTCGTAAGCATCTGTGCCTTAGGCTCATTTCAGCGGTGTAAAATCTCAAAAACTCTTAAGCTTGAAGAGTATGTACGAAGTCAAACGCCGTCATCATTTGAAATGAAAGCGCTTTCCTGAATGCTATGCAATTTTCAAACTTCTGCTGATTAGATCGCTTTTACCCTTGATTTTAGGAAAACTTGTCACACATCAATAAATTCGAAAACTGCTCTTGAATAGACCTTTCAAAGTCCAAGTTTTATTTCGGGAAATACCTCAATTTGCACTGGTATCGTTAAGGACGCTCATGCAAGTTTTCAACAACAAATAAATCATATTGTATTTTGATAGTCGGTGAATCAAGCGTATTATAATAGGTCTGAATGTTCTTGCCGTTTTTTGGAATTATATACGCGTCTGACGTCGCTTCATACTCTCTAGTACGATAAAATTGCACAGGCTCTTCAAACAATAATAAATTGAATGCGAAAAATCTTCCTCTTTCAAAGTCCTACGCTTAGAAACTTTTTTGGGAAGCGTTTAGATATCCGACGGAGTTTCCATACCGTTTTTGCTGTCTAAACTAGCTATTTTCAGAATTTTTGTTGCAGGCTTTGAAAAAGCTATGATGACTAGCGAATAAAATGTCCAGCGTTTCAGTATTTCTATAAATTATTTCTCAGAGTGAGCCTATTTCATGTTCGATCATATTGATCTCGTGAAACTAACGATCGGCGACTCAGGTAATAGTCAAAGCAGTTCCTACCTGTCATTCTGGCTGCTGCTTTTCTCTGAGATAAATGCGAAATTTGCAGTCAACGTATTTTGCTTTCATAAGGGTGCACGGAATAATTGAGATTTTTCTACCTTTTTATTCCTGGATGCCCTTCTTTTTGAGAGTCAATATTAGCAGTAATCAAGTTCAAAAATTTCAACTTTTGAAGTTTTCCAAGATCTGGTGAGATTGTGAATAACGGTATTTCTTCGCTGTTCAATACTTGTAGAAAACTCCCTCAGAAAAACGAAAGGGCAGCTAAAGAGTTTAGAACAAGCTTTGCTCTTTCTACTGTTAGTTAACTTTATTGAAGTAAGTTGGAAACTATGATATCAGCTGAATTTGGAGAGGTAGAAAGTTGGAAATTTGGAGCTCAATTGAGAGTTCATAATTTTTTTCAATTATTTAGCTTGGAAGAGGGAGAATGCATTGAATACATTCTGAAATGAAACTTCCTGCATTTCACGGGTATGCGATTAGATCTAAAAGACACTAGGAACTTTTGGACGGGTCCAAATGATGTGCAAAGCGTACGCACTAGTGAATCTCCTTTTAGCCAAAATTTCACTAATCTATTACATTCTTCCAGACTTCTGGATGTACTATAGCAGGGCTCGGGACGAGGTGGCTTACCGGAAAAAATGGAGACCACCTCGAAATCCCCAAAACTACGAAATGCCCTTTGATCTTGAACCCTAAATGTAAGAAACCTCTAAAAAAAGACGAAATGTCGACTAAAAGACCTAAGTTGTGTTTTTTTTTGCCACAAAAACGAAATCCTCTTTGCTTTTTCTTCCAAAAACGATATCCGGCTTGCTCCTAGCCACCTGTGCCTAGCTTAGTTTATTTGGATGCGCACAGTTTAAAGGGTGATCATTTGTAGGGCCATCTTGAGAGATACTGTTAAATAAAAGTGATAAGATTGTTTTTTAGTGAATATTTCGTACGACAAATCTATAAGTGACAAGAAGTTTATAATGAGCTTTCTAGAAGAGCTTTCTGAACCACCGTCAGACTCAGAGGAGAAAAGTCCCGCTTCATCGGAGCCAGAGGAAAAGCCCAGCAAGTCTAAACATTCTTGGGAAGATGAGTTACTAATGTTAAGCCGTTTCTGTCCTAGCGGCAGGCAATGTTACCGTGCGAGAGGCCTGCAACGCTTTCGCCTTATCGGTTAGCAATACCTGTTACCGTGCAAGCGGCCAGCAGTGACCTCTGTCTTCTGCTCACTATTTTTACACGTTGTGAGCGCAAACGGTACCTGCTGAGATACGACGCAGCGTTTAGGCTGGCTAAGCGTTGACATATCTTCTTAACAACAATTCCTTCCCCAGCAAGGCTGGAATGAACCTGTGTGAGGCCACAGTCATCAAGAGTGATGGTGTGGGCTTCCCCATGAAAAGCCTGGCGAATGCTGCACGCATCGACCCATGCTCCAGAATAAAGGAATTAACATATTCAAGAAAAATGGTCAAGATATCCCGCATAAATTTACTTTAATAGCAAGCAAGCGGCCGACCTTCCTTGCCAAGCGGCGAGCACTGGAAACCGTGCGGGCGCCCCACGTTAACTGCCAACGGCCCTTGACTACAGTACAATTGCACACACACTAAGCAATTGTAAGGTCGTCGCTGACCGCCCACAAGGCGCGAGTCCTTGAGAACCTTCCCTTATAAGATGGTGAAAAAGGTAGGTCTTATGAAGACCTCTTCGCCGGGATATGGAGCGTCAAATGGAACCGCCCAAAATTGATTATTTGCAGTAACCCTTGTATGAACAAAAATAAATGCTGAATATAAAATCTGTCTTCAAGACGTCTTGAATCTTATATATAAAGCTGAATGTCTGTCTGTCTGTATGTCTGTCTGAACGAAAAAAAAAGAAAACGAAAATTTGTCCGTATGTGCGGAATAGAAATTTTTATTTCTGAACGATTTGGACCGAACTTGGCACACATATATTTCGGGGCAGGGAGCGTGTCATAGGCTACTTTTCGTTATCGATCGATATCGATTTTATCGATTTTTTGCAAAATTTGAGCTAGGGGGCTGAAATTTGGCAGAGGGGTGTAATCGAGCATGCTGATCACCCCCACGGGGTGATCAGCATGCTCGATTACATTTAATTTCTACTCGATTACCCCCCTGTGCCAACTCCCAGCCCCGTAGCTCAAATTTTGCAAAAAATCGATAAAATCGATATCGATCGATGACGAAAAGTAGCCTATGACACCCGCCGGGGCCCGAATTGTATGTATGCCAAGTTTGGTCCCGATCGGTTCAGAAATGGAATTTTCTATTCAGAACATACGTACAGACAGACAGACAGACATACAGACAGACATACAGACAAACAGACATTCAGCTTTATATATAAGATAATTCTGAGCACCACAATCGATGGAACGAAGATTCCTAAGAGAGCTTGGTAGCATGCGGTGCAGCATTTCATCATCTCTCTAGTAGTTGTAACTTCATTGCTGCAGTGCCAACGAGCGAAAAATTATCAAAATTTGCCGCTCAGGTTTTTTGGGATGCTCAAGTTTCACGATTTTTCTCATGTCAAACCTCCAAAAAGTTCCGAGTAAAGGGTGGATGGAACAAGCCCTACAGGATACAAAACAGTGTTTCTCTCATTCCTTAACCCGTAATATTTTCGAATTTAAATCAATGCTACCAATTTCCATACTTGGTCAACTCATACCTCCAAAACATCAAACGGTGAGCATCTTGGATGTCATTCGGTGCAGCTTTTTCTCCTCTTTCTATGTTTTATTTCCGCTTTGTGGAGTCTCTGGGGTTGAATTGTCAAATTTTATATTTTCGCACGTGCCCCGGGCTGTACTGAAAAATCAGATAAATATTCCGATTCCGTAAACTCTTATTTGCCTTGTAATAAATTTATTGGTTTGGTGCTTTTGTATCTGAAACAGGCCTGCCAAAATCCAATTCAAGAAAAGTTTTAGTAAAAAAATTTCTAAGAAAGTGATGGCGAAGTTTGGAAAAAAAGAAAAGTCGTGCTGTTTTCTGTAGGGTTCGTTTATCCACCCACTATTTATACTCCTTCGGAGGGACATAAAAGTTTTAAAAATTTTCGAAACTTGAGCATCTTAGAAGCATGCGTAGCGGATTTGGGTTTTTCTGGAAGCTCATTCATTATACTGCAATGATAACTATGACCATTAGAAGGAAAATGAGATGCTGCATCGAATGCTTTTGAGGTTTTTTAGGAAACTTTGTTCCATCAAATATGGCGCCCTTTCAAAAATACTTCCGTAATGACTCAATATATAGGGGTCCTAAAAATGTGCCCACTGTTTGATCGTTGATAACTCCCTTGCTTCCACGTCTTTCGTAGAACTTGAGCTACCGTTCTGTGGAACGAGTTTCATCTTACATTAGATCCTTCTGTTTCTTGTTAGATTTCTCATTACTGTGGGACTACGGTAGGAACTTTGTGAAGGATTTTAAGCTGAAAGCTATATTTTGACTCAGAAAAAAGTCAAACAAGCCAAAAACATCTTAAGGCCCACCGAACCTCCACACTGCCCTCCCATGCCCATCGCCAACCCCATAGGCAGGAAAGGGTAGAGCAGCTTTTCGATGAAGAATGATTGATACGACAACTCAAACATATGCATGTTCTCAATCGGGCATGCCATTTAGGGCTTGTTAGCCCACTCCAAGAAAAGACGTATGGTAGCCGAGCCTCAATTAAACAAGGGTTATCACGCAGACTCGACAAGTTTGGTATGAGCTAGGCAGAAAAAAAACAGCAAAGAAGCTTTATTTGTCATACACATAATGTCTCATTGAGGAGCATAGTACAAAAATGCTAGATATTTCTATTAGGTGGGTCCAAAAGTTCTGTCGTTTAGGTCACCAAAAATCTGGAACGCTGCAGAAAAATCTGAAATTGACAGTACATATATTTTTTGGCCTACTCTTTTGCAACTGTGAAAAGTTTGTGCTGTTTTGGACGCCTCTGTGAAAAGTTATAAATTTCGAGTTTACTATGGAAAACGCCAAAGTCAATTGATTCGTCAATGTTCTCAAAAATCGCTTCTTACAAAGACGTCCAAACAGCATACATTCTTCACAGTTGCAAAGAGTAGGCCAAAAAAATATGTACTAAAGATTTCAGATTTTTCTGCAGCGCTCCAGATTTTTGGTGATCTTACTTAACATGCTCAAAGCTTGCATGGTCTTAGTTTTCCATTTTTAAGTCCGCATCCAGTGTGAAACAGAAGTTTCACAGAGTAGTGTTTGAAAGCGAAAGACTTGTTCTTGGTAATGAAATTCCAAGCAAGCAAATCCTTTGAATAGCGCAAAGTTATAAATCTTTGAAAATGAAACGACAGAACTTTCGGATCCTAATAGAATTTCATCACTGTTTCCCTTTGTCTTGATGCAGCGATTCTTCATTTAGTTCTTGAAGCAACTTCTCTATAATCCTTTTGTATAAAGGCCGTAAAAGCTCGATACCGACTGTGGTCAAATGGGTCCCATCTCCAATTCTTGCAAAATAAGTTCGTGGGTCGTAGGCGAAGAAGATGCCATTTTGAAAAAGTCCCTGGAAATGTATGTGCGACTTTAATGGAAAGTGTGTACAGTGCTTGCCGAAATTATAGGCTGTGCAAAAAGGGTCGTAGCTCATCCTAATGCCGATGTCCAGCCTTCTATCAGTCATCAAAACGGTCTTCGATTTAAAAAAAATCAAAAATTTGAGAAGGGCTCGAAGGTTGACCAAAATTATGGGTCCATTTGGAGTTTTTATCCATTTGACTTCCGAAATTTTCTAGGTATATGTACACATTCAGAAGTGTCAAAAGTTCTGGTCAGACTGTGTCGTACCTTCAAATATTTGCTTTTTTTTTAGCTTGAAGATGCTTCTACATGCACTCCGCTCCTGAAACCTGCAGTTCAAATATTCGGCTAGTTCGGAAGCGACGCGACGTTCTCTCATGTTTGATGATGCGAGAATGAGTAAAAGAACTGTCTTTTTGCTGTGGAATCAAATCCGACATGGATCTTACTGCAAGTCTAAGGTCGAACTTCTGCCTTTAGTCTATTTCTGCAGTGCCCTCAGAAGCACTAAAGAGTAAGCAATTCCTGTACGAACAAGAGTCCATACTCCATGGTTACAATTTACTAAAGATCTTAGCAAGTAGGCAATTGCGGAAACAACCCTGCAGAAATTGATTAATACAAGGGCCAAAGTCAATTCGGACTTCTGAAAAAATTAGGTGAATCATGTGCCAACATACAAAAAAGCTGTTTCCATTATCTAGTGGATGATAACCGCTAAAAATCCAAGTGAACTAACACTTGATCCGCTATCTTGGAAGTGCTCAACATCATCACTGGGCTGCACACTCAGATTTTGAACTGAAGCAAAGGGCGGCTTTGTGAACACTTGCTGGTACGGCGTACATATTTTTTCCGTGCAAAAAAGTGTTTCTACTCTGTTTTGAGCTTACAATGATAGCTGAAGAAGTACTTTAGGGCAGGAATGGACCTTAGGCTTGCGATTCAATGCCAATTTGTTTCAGCAGGAAAAATTTAGGGATCTCCTCATAAGGGTTGTTTCAGACTGCCGCACTGACCGCAGCAGACTGCAGCAGACTGCAGCTCAGCTGACTGCAGCTGACTGCACTGACCGCATCGGTCGCTGCCTCCTTTCGTAAAAGAAAAAGCAACCGCGATTATCAAAACACCGTGATTTACGCATAAGAAGATTATAAGTTTCATCAGAATTCTTCTCAATGAAATTTTTTGGATAGTTTTTCTTTCGTATGCTCGTATTTGTTCTAATTCCTCCTATCATTGCATATATCCGTTTCGTAACATTCTAGCCCGCGTTGTCTTTTGGTTTTAGGTATATATATTAGGGTGAACGGTAAAAAATGGGACACTTACGAAATAACTGGAGGTTTCTCAAGAAAGAGAAGTGATTAGATTTCCCAATTTTGATAGATGTTAGAATATGCTATACTCTTTCAGATAATACCTATATAAGGTCATTTACATAATTTATAACTTTTATACTTCTGAAATGCAAAGTTAGTCACTTCGGTAAATTATGAAGTTTGAGCAGTATCTGCGCAATGAAACATGTGAGACCACCCAAAGTACCACTGCTGGAGTGGGTGGTGGGACAGTCACCAAAACCAGACGGCTTGGTAGTCTCAACTTTGAATGTCAGGAAATATGGCCATTATCAGCTTCGAGAACAAAGATACGCGCTATTCAATTCTTTGCAAGTGAACGCATGTTTTCTAGGTACCATCTGATAGATCTTTTTACGCTCTATCCATCCATATGCAACTTACCTCAGATTTTATCTATCTTCGGAAAACATAGGGCAAAACATGATTTTCTGGGTTTTTATTGCGCCAAAAATAGCTATTTTCAGGTTTTTTTCGTTCTTCTTTCTGAAATTGAGAAGAAATCTTAGGCATTTAACATATCGTTCAAAAGAGCATGAAAAGCTCTTTCGAACGGTATGTCATTTGCTTTACGACTTTACGGTATAGCAGTGCAAGATTGAGAGTTGTTCAAAATACCCCGTCCGAGTTCTTCACGACGCCACGCGTACGGTTATGAGAGAGGAGCGGTAACGCGTTGCCAGAATAATAGGCGAAGGTCGGTTATGTAAGCGACGTTTGAATTGCAGCCTGCTTGTTACTGGTGAGGGCAAAAAATCTCAAAATGTAATAAAAATCAAGCTGTCCCATTTTTTACCGTTCACCCTAATATATTGGTGTTTGTTTGAGCCAGAACTATTGTCCTCTCCACCTGTAGCTTCAGCCGCTGCGGCCGTTGCAGTCAGTGCGGTCAGCTGCAGTCTGCTGCCGTCTGCTGCAGTCTGCTGCGGTCAGTGCGGCAGTCTGAAACAACCCTAACGTGCACGTCAAAGAGCATCCAAACACAAATAAGATTACGGAACTGCACAATTTCCTACTTAAACAGAAGATTTCCTAGTTATATGTGCGGAGCAAATGCACGTGAAGGCATCTTTGAGTCAAAAAACGGTTAATCTATTCATTTGGAGTTACGACACAGCTTGACTAAAGCAACTGTTCAACACTTTCGGATGTGTGTCTAGCTAACAACGAAAGGCACCTAACTTAGCGAGGCCTTTTGAAAAGAACCGTACATGTTTAGTCTAAATCAGCTCTAAAAGCTTATTCCAAATAATTATACTCAGCTGTGGTCATCAACAGGGACACGCGTAGGGTGTGGCACGCCTGGGGGGTCGTATCGAGGAGTCAAAAGGGGAGCGGGTCGTAGTTGGGTAATCTGATAATAGTGATAACATGATATTCGTATCATATGCATAATTAGCATGTCAATCAAACCCTGTAGACAAAGTTTGAATTCTGAAGATTCAGAATACTAGGCTACCTAAGTGAAATGGTCATTTTCCAACATGGTTAACTTTGTTTCAATAGTGAACTAGCTATCCGTTTGCGCACTCAAAACAAAGCGCTACTCCTTCTTTGTCCATTTCGGATATCACGCTTCAAAAGACCTCCAAACTGTGGAATTTAAAGCCAACCAAAATCTCATTTTTTCTATTTTTCGCTTTTGATGGCTGTGCTTTCACCAAATATTACTCAGAGCTAAGAAGACGAATCATGCTTAAAACATTTCTATGGAATCTACGAGGTTTAGGCTATCGCTTCATATAAATACTGTTCGCTAAAAATGTTTTTTGATATAGTTGAGATGTGGCACATCCCCTTAAAACTGTGGCAGCCACAACTTTTTAGGGGTTGCCACACTCCATTAACTACATGTAAAAAAACATTTTTAGCGAACGTAATCTATATAAATCGATAGCCTATATCTCCTAGTTTTCACAGGAGTGATTTGAGCCCGATTTATTTTCTTTGCTCTGAGTAATAGTTGGTGAAAGCACAGCCATCAAAAGCGGAAAATGGGAAAAACGTGCTTTTGGATGACCTCTAATTTCACAGTTTGGAGGTCTTTTTGAGCGTGGTTTCTGAAATGGACAAAGAAGGAGTAGTGCTTTGTCTTAAGTGCAAAAACGGATAGCTGATTTACCTTGAAACAAACTAAATCATGTTGGATAATGACCATTTCACTTAGATAGTCTAGTATCTTGAATCTTCAGAATTCGCTGAAACTTTGTCTACAGGTCAACTGACATGCTCATTATGGATATGTTGCTTATTATGTTTGACAGGGCCTTCAGGTAAAGCTATCTTAGGTATATAATTCAGGGCGGGGGGTTTTATTAAGATAGCAATTAGGGGGAGGGCGGGTCGTAACCAGCGATGTGTGCTAACTCCTTGCTTGACCCTCGTCATCAATGTGGACCGTGCTATTTACTTTTTTTGTGCAAAAGCAGCGTAATTGACTTACTGGCATTAACGCGTCATCATCTAAGTGCTAATACACTCTGTTGAGTTTTTGTTACTAAGAAAAGATTCGGTATAATGTTATTTCGATTCCTAGCATCTTTTTCGGGCTGATTTCAACTATAGGCGGTCTTCCCATGTTGTAGTATGCCAATTTCGCACTGTAAAAATGCTCACGACTCGTTTCAGAATGGTGCGCCGCAGCAGGAATTTTCAAGCTGTTTTAGAAAATATACATGTCTCCACCCAAAAGGCCGAGCTAGGTTGGGTGTCTTTACTCATAAGTAATTTCCAAAGCTAATAAGTGCAACGAATAAAGCTTTAGGTGGACCTAAATTTTCGCCGTGTTCTGACTTGTTCTCAATAAAACGAAACGATGCTTGTTCTGATGACTGACAATATTCTTATAAGCATAAGATGTACCAAGTTTTAGAGCAATTCGTCGACTACCAGTAAATTACGGCATTTTATGGTAAACATATAATTCTGGGCAACACTGTACTCTGCTGTATGTTAACAACAATTAGATTATAAAACTTTTGATTGACGTGTGCTTATAGTAAGCAAAGACACTAACAACCTTGGTACGCTTAGCATAATCTACACGGTGTCAGAGTTCAGAAATGGTCGAATGTATAATATTTCGAACAACGTCAAAAAGACTTGTACAGATTATGGAGCAAATTATCTTGCTGTGTCGAACTTCTTGAATGCTTGACTATAAAATGGTTATATTAGCGTTTCATGAGTTCATAAATTTTTTATTCTTGTTCTTTTTCTTGAAAAGCATAAGTTTTCATTCTTGTTCTCATTTTTTCGAGAAACGGAGGATTTGAGGCGAGATGCGCATATCACTGAGAAGAGTTGATCATGCTTTTTAGAAATAAGCTATTCAATCTTGAGAAAAACCTAATGTGCTTTAATTCCTCAGCTTCCAAAAAAGGATTTTCAAGAGGAAAAGAAAACTTTTCCTCACCTGCTCATTTTTTTAAATAAAAAAAAAGCGTTTTGTGCAGTTTCTTTTGGCCATCATGGAAGATGGCATTTTGCCGTCATCATGAAACGAACCATGTTCAAAAAACAAAGGGTTTGCAGAGTGTTTTCTGAGCAAAAATTTTCTGAAATGGGCAGGATTTTTTGCATTAAAAATTGCTAGACAAGAACCAAGAGGTTGCCCGCATCGTGCAAACTGCGTTTCCTAAACGAATCCCCACTACAGAAAAAGTGGGGGGGGAGTCCCAATAAAGGTGCGGGGCGTTAGCCACGCACTGCGAAAATTTTTTTGATATGCGCTCTAAAATTGTTGAGGCCCTCTAACCCCGAAAATTCAGAAGAAGGAGCGTGGTGCCAGTTACCTCCGGTAAAATTTTCATAAAGCAAAATCAAATTTTCAAAAAATTAAAAAATTATGCTATTTTTCAAGTATCAACAAGTCATTTACAGATTTTATATTAGGTTGGCTTGAAAGTTCTGAGACAAGTTCGATCTAGATTTGCTATTTCTTGAAGTTTAACGCATATACACCAGATTGAGGTACCATTCGATAGAGCAAAGCAAGCTCTACAAGATGGCATGCGAAAGTTCGCACCAGTTCAATTTACCATAAGTTTGCACTAAAAATCTGAGTCGTACTGAAGTTCAAAAAATCGCAAAAAATTCATAATCTTTGTTCAAACAAATTCGACGGTTCTCCAACTTGCTTACAAAAATTGCACAGCACATCAGACACTCATACCCGTTCCTGTATTTCTCCTCATCTGGAAAATGAGAAAACGAACAATTTCGTACTTATATAAAGACGAAGCTGTGCTGTTTCCACTCATGTAATTGAATAGTACAATTCCTTAGAAGTATAACCGTGAATTTTCAGCTCTCCAGAAGCCCTAGTTCTCGAGAATCACCGAATTGAGCGCTCCTCACCCGGGCGTTTAGTGCTAAAATCAATATTTTTCGACAACTAGGGCTTACGGAAAGTGAAAATATACGGTTATACTTCTGAGGGCTTATTAGTACTATTCAATTACATGAATGGAAACAGCACAGCTTCGATTTTATAGAAGTACGAAAATTTTCGTTTTCTCGATTTCCAGATGAGGAAGAAATACAAAACGGTGCATATGAGTGTCTGATGTGGCGTGCAATTTTTGTGAGCAAGTTGGAGGTCCGTAGGATTTGTATGAACAAAGATATGAATTTTTCGCGATTTTTTGAACTTCCGTACAACTCAGATTTTGGGTGCAAACTTATGGTGGATTGAGGGTGATGCGAACTTTCGCATGCCATCTTGTAGAGCTTGCTTTGCTTTATCGAATGGCACCTCAATCTGGTGTACATGCGTTAAACTTCAAGAAATAGCAAATCTAGATCGAATTTGTCCCAGAACTTTCGAGCCAACCTAATAACACAATTAAGTAACTTCCAAAAATCTCGCGACCAATTCTCGGTTGGCCACTGCCCTAGCAGAGGTGCGATAGGTGGAGCCGGGCCCCCCAAAAGTGAAGGTGGTTCCAGCTACTACTGGCCGGCCAAGAGTGGAGGTGGTAGTGCCGGACACTCACCTCCCAAAAACGTTGACCGTGAGCGTATATGTATATATATTTAAAATAAACGTGTTTAGTGAATGGTGTGTTTTGAAGTGAAAGTCAGCGAGACTTCAAAGACTTTATTAAGTAAATCTTGCTATAACATACTGCGAATGAAGTATCTCGATCCAGGCAGTGACCGAGAACCAGAATTTGAATAATAAATTAACGATAAATTATGCGAAATTTCCACTTTTATAAATCTTGCGATTGAAGATGTCAGCAATTGCGACTTCACAGGTTTTGAAGGGCAAGTGTTGTTCCACGAGATAGTGAAAGAGTTAGGTCGATCTGAGCAGTGGCCGCCGAGAACGAGAATTTTAAAAATTAAGCAATTTCAGGTTACTTAGTGACAGCTGACAATTAAACTCATATAAATCTTGAATGTGAAAGTGATGTGACTTTGCGACTTTATATTTCTTGTAGGGTAAGGTTTGCCCTGTCGGAATATATCTTAGCCGTACCGATCCATCAAGATACCACCGAGATTCAGGCTCTTAAAAAAACAGGTGAAAAATCGCTTTTTAAACTTCAACAGCTCATAACTTCTTCAGAACTGCATGAGTCATGTTGCGACTTCATAGATTAGATTCTTCTCATCAAGAGCTTTCAGATGATGTATAAGTGGGGGGGGGGGTCCAATGATTTTTGCGGCTCTAACCCAGGGCGGAGACTCTTCACCCCAAAGTCTCCACCTCGCCCATGTTAATGTATTGGCCGGAGACCGCCAGTGGAGACTTTGGGGTGAAAAGTCTCCACCCCCAGGCATATGCCGTGAAAGGCGCGAAACCTTCACATATTATAAATCATTTGAAAGCTCCTGAGGAGAAGAATCCAACCTTTGAAGTCGCAACATGATTCATGCAGTTCTGAAGAAGCTATGAGCTGTTGAATTTCAAAAAGCGTTTTTTCACCTGTTTCTTTAAGAGCCTGAATCTCGGTGGTATATTGATGGATCGGTACGGCTAAGATATATTCTGATAGGGCAAACCTTACTCTACAAAACCTCTGAAATCGCAACATTGCACACCCTCACATTCCAGATTTATAGGAGTCTAAACTTCAGCTGTCATTCAGTGACCTAAAATCGCTTAATTTTTTAAAATTCTCGTTCTCGTCGGCCACTGCTCAAATCAACCTAACTCTTCCACTATATAGTAGAATAGCATTTGCCCTTCAAAACCTATGAAGTCGCATTTGCTGACATCTTCAACCACAAGATTTATAACAGTGGAAATTTCGCATATTTTTCGTCATTTTATCATTTGAATTACTGGTTCTCGGCGGTTAACACCTGGTATATGCTCTCAATACTTTCTTTTGCGTTCCTTTTGCTTATTTTTCTTTTTTTAAGCTTCAGCAATAATTTTTTTCAAACCCAAAAGTGAAGGTGGTCACCCCGTACCAGCTCAAGAGTGAATGCAGGCGGAGACTCGGCTCCGACTATCGCACCTCTGTGCCTTAGGCGAACGGCGTGATAGCTGCCCTGCAAAACCTGAATGAAGTACACTGATATCCAATCTACCCTGGAGACCTCGTTCTAGCATATTACCATCTATTTCAGTCTATCACAGCTCATGTGAACGGGATCAGTTTTGAGACCGAAGACTATCACAGACGCTAATTAACGACGTTTTTGGGACCGGACCAGCTGAATTTTTGGGAAAACGAATTGAAAATCTGACGACGTCGTGGCAGAAGCTTGTGCGTAAAAACAGAACATGCATCGTTGAATGAATTTTGCTGTAATGTCGTCACTTGCTTGATTTATGAAAAGTTTAGGAACTAATGGATCAATGATTGCAGGTATTTTTTGCGGAACTATGCAATGTTGTCATTGCTATGTAGGAGTTCTTAGACTTTTCTCAAACTTGAGAAATATTAATATTTCTAGGTTTTTTGATTCTTTTATTTCAAAAGATGACAGCTTCTTTAGTGAGAAAATTAATTACAAGAAATTAAAACATCAAGTCAGTAATAAACTTGGCGAAACTTAGAGTTATGAGTCAGAGTTAACTCTGAGTCATCTGTGAGCTAATGCGCACATTTTTGACCCCTTTACAGGTGCTTGAACAGACCAAATCTAGAAAGTAATATGGCAGGATACTCCGTGATCTGTAATTTATTTTTGGTAGAACAGCATTATTCAAATCGCTCTGCACATGAAACTGAAACACATGCAACTAAACGCGCAACTGAGCTCTGATAACTCTAAGTTTGGTGCGCGTATCGGTCTATAGTGGAACTCAGAGATAACTCTGAGTTTGTTTAGAGAAAGAGAAGCAGTGCACAGAAGAAGAGAAGCAGCTAAAAAGTCCTCCGGAGTACATTTTGCTTGTAGTATCAGTAGGCATAACGGGGGGGGGGGAGAGATATTGCGGTGCGCAGTTGTTGTAGAGCCGTCCCTTATATTGGAACTTGCTCACTCACTATAGGCTAGGTCGATATGGTCTCTGTGGTTGCGGCGTACCCGCCGCACCTTGATATATTTGTGTGTGTTGTTCTCTAGTTATTCCTAGTGAACCCTCGGCATGTACGCCGATAGGCAGAGGGGGAACTCTTGTGTTTTTCTAATAAATCGTCAACGGCTCAACGCGTTCCACATCAACTGGCGATCAGGATCAAGGACAAGAAGAACTCCATTACCAACCGAGGACGAGAAGAAGCTCCAGCGCCGACTAAAGAGAAGAAGAAGCCCTCAGTCGATCTCAAGGACAACTTCTCCAGATAAGTTCCATTTGACAGCTGGTATCGATCGACGAGAGGGAGAGACATCTCGTCGTTGCAGCGGAGCCATGCCGAAGGTTGCAGAAGAGCGGCATGCGGCGGATCTGGAGAAGGTCCTCAACGTGATGATGGAGCAGATGCGGCTTCAACAAGAAGAAGTTCGGATCCAGATGCAAGCCCAACAGGAACAAATGCGGATGCTAATCGCTACTCTGGCCAACAACCAGAGTGTAGCCGTACACGATGCCAGCAAGGATCAATACGATCAGCTGAGCAAGGATGTGCAAAGGTTCGTCTCCGATGAGGACACAGGTAACACCTTTGCGTACTGGTACGGCAGGTACGGACCGGTTATACGCGACTCCCAACTTTCGGATCAGAAGAAGCGCGACTTGATCCTAATGAAGCTGGATGAAGAAGCATACCGGAAGTATGCTGATGAGGTCCTGCCTGCGCAACCGAGCAACTTGGACTTCAACACCACCGTCGCGAATCTCCAGAAGCTGTTCGCCTCAAAGAAGACGCTCATCAGGAGACGGTATGAGTGCCTGAGGATAACTGCCCTCCTCTTACGCCAGCGTACGTGCCGTTTCGCGAGTACGCTAACACTATCAAGCGGACGGACGAAGACGCTCGACTCAAAGAGCTGGATTACACGGCGATGAAGACGCTGCAATTTGTAGCAGGTCTTCGAGATCCCTCACTCAGGGAAGTTCGCCTTCGGATGATTCGTCGACTGGACGCTCACAGGGACGAAGCACCGTTGACAATCGAGGACCTAGTCGCAGAATGTGAGAATTTCACTGCTTTGAAAATGGATAACACAGACATGGAAGGAAGACGCAACATTCAAGCTGTCTGGATGAAGAAGGTAAATTGCTTCATCTGCGGAGGACCACATTTCAGAAGAGAGTGCCCTCAATCTGCCAGCACTGGTCGGAAGAAGCGGCGGAAGACAGAAGCCCATGTGAGCCGCAGGCGACAGTGCAAGAATGTGGTCGCATTCGACACCAAGAGCGCGCGGACCTACCTCGACGTCGTAGTTAGAGGATGTAATCTCAAGCTCCAGCTGGATACGGGTGCGGACATAACCCTGATATCACGTAGAGCTTGGAAAAGGATGGGATCCCCTGCTCTGGAAACCTGTATTATGCCGGTCAAAACTGCAGGCGGGACGTCCATGCAGATTTACGGTAAATTTCAAACCGATTTCTCAGTAAAAGATCGACATACAGGGAAGATGGTTCATGGAAAGGGCACATGCTACGTCACCGAAGGCTCAAATCTACTAGGACTGGAATGGTGCATCCAGCTGCCGGCATACAAAAAGCTGAAGGACAACTACCATTGCAGAAAGGTGACTAGCGTAGAGAAAATCCGAGCCGAAGTGGTCGCCGACTTGAAGAAGAAGCATGGGGAAGTCTTCAACAGCGACCTAGGAAAGTGCACGAAGAGTAAGGGCATCAACAGAGACATCAAGGACTCAGTGCGCCGCTGTAGGGCCTGTCAAGAAGCAGCCAAGATGCCAGTGAAGACTGTACTGCATTCATGGAAAATGGAACAGAAACCATGGAATCGACTTCATATAGACTACGTAGGGCCGCTGAATGGTAAGAGGTATCTCGTCGTAGTTGACGCTTACTCGCAATGGCCAGAAGTATTTGAGATGCCTTCATCGTCAGCTACAGCTATCCTGAGAGAACTAAAATCTCTATTCGCTCGATTTGGAGATCCACAAGTGATCGTGTCGGATAATGGGACGCAGTTTACAGCAAAGGAGTTCCAAAATTTCTGTGAAGAGCGAGGAATCAAGCATATGCATTCGCCTCCATTCCATCCACAATCAAATGGACAAGCGGAGAGGTTTGTGGATATCTTCAAGAGAACCTTCCAGAAAATTAAGGAGGGAGGAACGGCAGAGAAGCTCGCGGAGTTTCTGCAGTCTTATCGACGAACGCCTTGTACAACTGCTCCAGAACAACGTTCGCCTGCCGAGCTGCTCCTGGGACGTCAGATAAGGATACCACTGTCGCTGCTGAATGAAGACTTCAAAGAAGAAGGAATGAGCAATAAAAACATGGAGAAGCAGTTCAACCGCCACCATGGAGCACGAAAGAGAGCCACAAGAAGCCGTGTGGGTACGTGATTTTCGCTCTGGATGTGAAAAATGGATTCCAGCTCGAGTGAAGAAACGCTATGGAGAAGCCTTATATGGCGTGCTTACTGAAGACGGTCAGCTATGGAGACGTCATGCGAACCAGATGCGCCGAGCAGCAAGTATGGATCGACATTATGACTCGACACAGTCCACTTCCGATGAAGACCGACTTAACAATGGTATGGATGTTGCTGAACACCAAGCCACCTCTTCTACACCACCGACATCAACCAGAACAAGTCGCCATCGTCGTCCACCAGAACGTCTACAAGTAGATCCTTGTTATAAGATGTACCATTGTTCATCTTAGGAGGGAGGTGTTGTAGAGCCGTCCCTTATATTGGAACTTGCTCACTCACTATAGGCTAGGTCGATATGGTCTCTGTGGTTGCGGCGTACCCGCCGCACCTTGATATATTTGTGTGTGTTGTTCTCTAGTTATTCCTAGTGAACCCTCGGCATGTACGCCGATAGGCAGAGGGGGAACTCTTGTGTTTTTCTAATAAATCGTCAACGGCTCAACGCGTTCCACATCAGCAGTAATTTACAAAGTTTTGAATTTTTGTAAAGTCTTGTCCCAGGGAGGTTCGGTGCGCTGATCACCAACATGGTACTCATTTTTCACCACTGGGTCATACAGCCGACCTACGGATCTCTTACGGTAGGCGGGGACAAATCACAAAATTGGTCAAAACTAAGGCCGGTGGGGTTATTCGGCGCAGACCACGAATTTGGGATGCATTTTATATCTGGTGACATTTGGCAGTGTAGTTGTAGTCGCAGAGGTTAAATTACTATTTTCGCGTTTTTTGGTGAAATTATTGAGAATGGAGAAGACTAGTTGGTAAAAACGCGAAACTTATTAGAAGATATCAAATCGCAGTCACCCATACATCGTTGGTTGGCGTTTCTAAACGTGCAGAACCATCTTGCTGGCGGAAGTTACAAAACTAAGTGGTATCGCAAACCCAGCAGTTAACACATTTTGGTACATTCCTTGTCTGCACCTCCAAATAGCACAAAGCGGCCTATTGTAGGCAATATGTGCAAAGCAGCTCTGCGAATATGTTTCGGCAGCGACAAACGATCATAATCCATCGCTTGTCACAAAAAATCGCGGCTTTCAATGGCTATGCCACACTTAAGCACAGCCGTGAAGCACGCGGATCTTCTCGGAGCAAAGCCCATGGTCATAATATAAGCCCTGACAACAAAATTCCCTTCTGCCTGCCATTCATTACTGATGCATTGAGCAGGGCAGTGCGGCAAGGCGTATATCAGACGGGTTTGCACGGCTTGATAAGGGTTCCTTCATACTACGCTACAGGAAGCAGCAGCCTGCCGCAGCACGCCGCAGCAGCCGCGTCCTGCAGCGTAGTGTGAAGGAACCCTAAGGGTGGTCGATATTCCTCTCGCTAATCTCAGGCGCCAATTGGTTCGTAATCGAGCCTATGACCGCATATGCACTACTCAAACTGCATGGTTTGCCCGTATGGTAAATGTGATGACTGTATGCTAGGGAGTTATCTACCTCATTACATGCTTATCATGCGTCGACACTTACATTGGCGAAACAGGAGGCCGCTCTGCTGTCGCGTCAAGGAGCATATCAAGAATAAAGGATAAAGGATTCGGCGTCTTCATTACCCTCTGCGGACGTGCGCCGAACGCACACTACTTCATAGTCGAAGAGGCAATCGTATGCGTTCGACCCTATTACAGTGACTTGCGGGGGCCAGCCGTTTACCAAGTCAGTGTCTTATTATCCCAAATTACTCTGGCATTAATTTACCGCCCCCGGAGGGTAGCGGGCTTGGTTTGCCCAGGGGCGGATCAAACCTGTGTCCGATCTAATATAGGCTGTCCGCGCTGCGCGCGGAGAGAAACGCTGCTGCGTACATCGAAGGCAGTTCACGAACTGGAAGAAGCGCAGAGAAAATAGGCGGCGAGAGTGCACGAGGAAAGAGGAGTGACGTGCGATACCACCTTGCGCACTCTCCGCGCCCTGCGCGGGCGGCCTATAGTAGCGGCGCCTCCACTACGTCACTCATCCTCAAGAGTCATATAGACGATTCAAATAAGCTGAAGGCGGCTACGCCATTAGGGAAAATCGTATTACGCGTTATGATAAATTCCAATACTAATTACTGTAAAGATCTTGTCGTCAGAACTCGAGATCCTCACGCGCAAAACTTTAAAACCGTTTTGGATTAGCGTCAAAAGTTTATAAATGAACCAAAAGGAGGAGTGTACCGCCTTAAAGAGAGAACTCGCGCCTTATCAGTCCCTATGCGGGTTTGAATATGAGGCCGGGTCATCAAGGCACGTATGAAAGAGCTGAGGTAATGACTTGTGTGTTGGTGGTCCTCGGACTCCCGTCTTGTGCTATCTAAGGTGAGTACTTGTGAATATGATTTTGTTAGCATTAGCTTTGTTTTCGAATAATACTTTGGTCATTTGTTGGTGTCTGGGCGAGTAAGTTCACATGCCGAATTGCAGGCTCTGAAGAAGGCGAAAGCGTCGACACGTTAGCGAATAAAGAAGTGTTGTCAACCTTGGATTCGCTCAGCCAATTTTATTACGAGTATCCACCATGCCAAGGTAGAGACAGCCGAACTTGGACAATCATGAAGGCAACAATTTTTGCAGCAAAGTGCGTAATAGAATCTCAAAGCAAAACTCCGAGCCTGAGAGCTGAAATTCGAAACTCTGAAAGCGGAACTCAGAGGCTTAATATGCATAACTCTGAGTTTTGAGAACAGAACTCTGAGTTATCTCTGACGAGGGAAGTACTTTCAATGGCCGTGGCTGTTTGATATGAGATGCATATCATGAAGCAGCTTCGAACGCTGATTTCAAATCTGCATTACGTTTCTGCGGAACGCTCTTCTGAAGAAAGTTATGGAAGCCTGAACATTCTATTTTGGGGGCGCTCTTTGAGTTTGAGGGCGCTGCTATGTGCGTTGATGGTGCAGTAGTGTAATGATTACTTGCTGACATTGAACGCAAGAGGTTGATGGTTCAAATCCGGTCGAGAGCGAGCCATTTTGCATTTTGAATATGAGTTTAAAAGCACTCCAAATCGTCTGCAGACACTTACTGTAATGCCTTAGCACAAACTGGAGAGAACGTCTTTCCGATTATGACAGTGTGCATTTTTTGAGCTTTATGTGGTGACAAACATGCTAGGCCATGTTTGGTCATGTTTTACTAGTAAGGAATTCAAATAGAATTTCAGACTCTCATTACAAGCAGTTTTGCCAGAAAATTCTTTTTCTAGGTCACTTATGCCAAAGGCATTACAGTAAGTGTTTGCAGGCGATTTAGAGTGCTTTCAAACTCATTCAATAAGCAAAATAGTTTGCTCTCCACCGGATTCGAACCATCAACCTCTCGCCTTCAATGTCAGCAACTAACCACTACAGTGCTGCATTACCAACGCACATAGCAGCGCCTTTAAATTCAAGGAGCGCCCCCCATATAGAATGTTCAGGCTTTCATAACTCTCTTCAGAAGAGCGTTCCGCAGAAACGGAAAGCAGATTTAAAATCAGCGTTTGAAGCTGCTTCAGATGATATGCATCTTATATCAAAAGGCCACGGCCATTGATAGTACTTTCCTTGTGAGTTAGCACGGAACTTTGAACTTGGAGTATCGACAAGATTACTAGCGACCCTGACACTCACAAGCCGACTCAACAAAATTTTGTAAAGTTCCATTTACCTGACTACTAAAACAACATCAAGCAACCCTTCGGGCGCACCGCTAGTGTCTGCAATAGCAGCAACCACTCCCGACTGTCTCTTAAACTGATAATAGACTCAAAAGGTTGTTCTTAAGCGCTCGTTACGCAGAAGCATTCACACGATCAGCATGCCCGATATGCGCCTTATAACTGACCTTAAGAAAAAACATACTCCTATAATCGAGTTGACTGCCGGTGTGGTAAACGCCTGAGGCACCTAGTTTATCCACTCAACCCATTCACAAGCCCTTAAGCAAACATGATTAACGAAATTGAAGGGTGTGTTTATCTTTCACATAACAATCAAACAAATCTGCATGGCAATCAAAACACGCAAAATAGGGAGCATGTAAACCGCTACGCCCCCGTTATCTTTACAAGAACGATTTTGAATCCGAGTAAACCGTTTGGATCAAAGTTCGACTGGGATTTCTACTCAACAGCCCTGAAAATGGAAGAGGTAATGTGAAAAGACAAAAGCACTGACTTGATAATCAGTTAACATCTGCAAGTGAGGGTTAGCTGATTATCAAATCAGTGCTTTTATCTCGTATTGTATGAGGCGCGCATTTAACTGAATCTCTGACTGTAAAAAAATAAGCGTTAGAGCATGCTCGCAAAGGGTATTCAAAACTCCGAAGTCTTTATTATCCTTTTTTACTTTAGGATTTTCAAAAAACTTTGTAGTTTGATTATTTACAAGTATATAATTAGTCACGTCACTAGTTTATGGGGCATGCAGGTGGGTTTCAAATTCGCGACACATTTGGAGGAGTCATGAGGTTTGATTACAATGTGTTTGGTTTAAAAATCAATAACAATCAATTAGAGATAAATACTATCAATACCATTTTGGGCTTATCTCCCTTTTAAAATGTTTACGACTTTTTTAAAAGTTACTTAAAATGAGAAGATTTGACCCTTCAGCGTCTTCTTGAAGTGCTAAGTGAATACTAAAGACCCTTCACTTCATTCCAGTGCAATAACTTGCGATGCGAAGGAAAAGAATAAGAGGTAAGTAATCAAGTTTGAAATTTTTTTCCTTCTACTGTAAAAATAAGAACGGACAAATTATAAAACTATTTAGTAAACAAGATGAATTTTTGAAAATATGTATTCGAAATATTCGATAATGCTTCATAACTGTTGATAATTAGAACATCATTAAACTGGTGTTATTTTATTATTGTAATGTAATGAAAAATCAATAATCAAAAAGAATGTTTGATGATTAAAAAAACCCAAAAAACACGCAAGTAGGGATCTACTTTTCTGCCTCGTTCGTTTGCTTCCCTTCAACCCTCCGATAATGCTCACCCTCTTTGTCCGGGCAGTACCTAAAAAATTCAAATGCCGTGAAATTTGCAATAAAATCTATACAGTGTGCTGCTGCGGAGTGTCCGGTAAAAAATGCAAATCCAGAGGCGCACTTGAATGAAAAGTCAAGGCTTTTTTCGTGCCAGGTTGAAAGGTTCGCAACATCTTGTTCTACAGTGGCAAATTCTCGCTTACCATTGTCTAAGAAAAATTCGTGTATATCAAAGGGGAAATTAATGGCAAAAGACACATTGAACATATCAAAACAAAAATGTGCGATTGGATCACAATAGTTGTTACCAAATCTATCACATGCGTAGCATTTGAACTCAAACAACTGGGTTTGTGCGTTCGATATGACAAATTTGGCGACATCGGCACAAGAATTCCAGTCTTATCAGATGGACTCTGTGCATGTTTAGGCGACTCGTTCAAACTTGGACAAATCGTTGCTTAAAGGCAGCGTCCGGGCAAGTTCCATCTACTCAGATGAGCACATAGTTGTAAAGAGGGGCCAATGAGTGTCCGATTTGCTTGGTCCTGTCCTCTGACGTGGCCTCTAAAAGGAAATACGGGCTTGTGATACGTATCACAATCCGCCCCTTCGTATCACAAACCACCTCTGAGGACGTGTGCTCACGCATCGATCGTGGATTGCAAATGCACTCATGCAGTTGCAGCTCCTCTTCAGCGGCGAGCCGGGGGGGGGATTAACAATCTGAAACTCGTCCGCGTCCTTAAAACAAGGTCCCCAGGAATCGGGTTTTTTGAGGGTTTTGGAATTTGAACTTTATAACTGTAACCAGAGCCACGGAAAGGCCCTAGAACGACGAAAACATGAGAGGCAAAATTTTGCCCGGACGCTGCCTTTGAGCGCCATCGCTTGATTGGGCGCTCACACACACAGTGAAATAGCGTCCGATCAGAAATTGGGAATCAAATACTTTCTCAGCAGTATGGAAAAGACGCCTCATGAAAGTACCCAATTAGCTTATTATTAGCGGAATCTTCGCGGATTCTTATTGCCGATCTGTCGGAGCGCAATCTTTTGGAAGTAATCTAGTCCAGACTAAAAAAAAGTTAGGATGGATACATTTAAACTACCCAAACACTGCAAATTCAACTATCAACTGTACGAATGAACCACTTCTTTATCGGAATATCCAGATATGCGCAATTCCACCTATTGTATTTTCAAGTATTCATAGACCGTTTTTCCCATTATGTCAAATATTCGAATAAGATGACTTTCCGCTTCAACGAATGGAAATTGAGATGATTATCTATACATTTATTCGACTATACGATATTTGCCATAATCTTTTTAAATAGAATTTGAACGATATTCAGTATCAGTTATGGTACATGCTCTTCTTCAAAGCCTATTTTAATGTTATTTTTTTCATCAGATATCTGTCTAATTAAAGAGCATGCATTCTACTCAAGTGCTGCTCCATCCAACAAAGCTGTCCATTTTCGTCAAATTTTTCCAGCAAGGGATTAATACTTGGTCAAAGTGGTACTATGCGGGATACTGTCTTATAGTGCATGGAATTTGATTCTCAGTCTGCTTTCTGTATCTGCAAAGTGCTTCCGTGACCGGGTTTTGGAATTTTTTTGAGACAAATATCTAAGGGTTTGGCCAAGGTAAAACACGTGTTGAGGTCTTTCTGACGCTTGAAATGGGTGATGATTAACATAATCTTATTGAACTGGAGATAATATCTGCATAAAGGCTCTGGCATAATCATGGCTCACTTGAGGTCATAGAATACAGTTCTGAATGATTTCAATGCCGCGCGTTCAAGTTTTTGCTTCAAAAATTGCCAAACTTCCTTCACAGAATAAGCAGATTTAGAACAGCTTTCTACCTTTCATAAGGCAAGATACATCTCATATGAAAACACCACTTCGACCACCCCTCTCCCTTTTTCCCAATTCCACGCAACGTTTTGACTGAAGATCACACAGCATGCACATTCTCTAAAGCCCCCGCGTGGCCGCTGATCGAAAACAAGCTAACAAGCATCAGTTCAAGTACTAGCCTGACAAGAACCGTTTTCACAAAGGTCCTTTTTAGTTTTTTTTTTCTCACAAATACTCTCAAGCGTTTTGCTTAAAGTGTCTCCTACCTCCGCAACATCGTTGATGATGCATTTGTTGCACACTAGTGAGCTTATACGCTTCCTGTGATGTTGCGCTTGATCGATGTATTGCTGAATTTACAATAGTCAAGGCAAATAAAAGAGTTAATAACGCTACCTGCCATGTTATAATAAACTCATCACCTAAAAAAAGACCACGCTGGAGTCTCCTCGCAAGAACCGCACCACTATTGAAATTGGAATATTTGTAGTAAGGCATGTCAATCACAATATATTTCGTGTAGTTACTTAAAAACAGTTATGAGTGCTTTCAAAAGGCAAGAAATTGAATTATCTAAATAAGAACAATCTTTCATGCTATAAATGCTTTATTTAATCTTGCAAAGCAAGCGTCATACTTGAGATGCAACGAAAGTTCGAATAACAGCGTTTTTTTTGCAATTTGAGGACTAGAGTAAGTTTTTACCTGAGATGGTCATTAACCTCAACCTTAGCTTCATGCAACAACAGCCAAAGCAGATGCTAAAAAGATACCTGATGAAGTTTACGTTGCTTTGAAACTGATTATAAATCAAATCCGTTTCGAGATCCTCGACAGGTTTTACATAAGGCTCGG
The DNA here is from genome assembly GCA_958299035.1 of Cylicocyclus nassatus. Classification (NCBI taxonomy): domain Eukaryota; kingdom Metazoa; phylum Nematoda; class Chromadorea; order Rhabditida; family Strongylidae; genus Cylicocyclus; species Cylicocyclus nassatus. The sequence continues at coordinate 44,210,094 of CATQJL010000316.1, read as the reverse complement.
CTCTAAATATCTATTATATACAACGAAAATAAAAATTATATGCATGCTTACAATGTGATATGCATGCTGAAGAGAATATCTGGTTTTTCGTGTTGCACTACCTTTCTCATCGCTTCCGAAAAAGAGGGGCACTCGTTTGACAAGGCAGCACAATCTAATACAATATTGATAAGCCACAGCTATTTTTTCTAACTTATACTGTTTCTTGCGAAAAGTCGGAGTTCATTGAAACGCCCTTTGAGTATTTCGTAAATCAATAAATATGCTCGTTGTGCCACTGAATTTCCTATTACCATTATATTAGCGGTACCATTTCCTTTCTAAAATAAAAACCTTAATTGTTGTAGTCAGTTTTCACTCATTCTTTTTCAAATCGATTAGGGAAAGCTTTGCAAGAAAATTTACTTTCACTTTCCCCATTGTATTTTGCCAGACTGCTAGTTCACGAGAAACACTTATTATTAGTGTATGGTATAAAGTATAGAATCAAACATTCAAAACTATACATTTATGAACCAACAGGCAGAACCAAAAACTACTAGGCAATAGGATGAGATATCTGCTACATTCTAGTACCTACTGCAGTCTAAAAGGAAGAACACTACTTTATTTCTACACCTCACAATTTGTACAGGGACAAACAGCTCTAAAAAGTCTATTCTATCAAACCTTCAGAAACATTAGTAAGCCAACTGCATCTTGATGTGAACGGCAAATTTACAAAAACGATATTATCGGCAGGGTACCTTTGTTGATTTTTTTTGAATTTAACGTCGAGCTGCATAGACACGTATACGACAACGTTTGCAAAGCCTGCCATCCTAATCGAATCATTTGACTGACTTTGCTTTACACATTTTTGAAGCTTACAATTTCCATGTACAATGCGTTTAACGTGGCCAGCGTCGCGTAATGCAGTCACACATCTACGCGCGAGCGTTACCATAGGCGCAGCGTGCAGGGATTATGTTGCGTACAACATTGCGGGCCTTGTTTTTATCGTGGTATCTCGTAATTTTTCCGTTTTTGCAGCAGCTAATTGTCATTTCCCCTGCTTTTACGCTCATATGCGATATTTCTTGGTACCGGATATGGTTTTTTTCGCAGCAAAGAAGGAAGTGTCAATTTTTTGAGCGCTTTTCTTCGTGATATCTTCTACTTCATTCAAGTTTTCCTCGGGAGGCTGATTCCGGATGTAATGATTTATTATATCGACTAGTGTTTCAATGGGAGTAATCGTATATCGTTTAGGTTGACTGAACAGCGCCAACGTGATGTTCACTCAAACTTTTCTCTCAACCTACACGATACAAGATTACATCTTACGATATAATCTTTAGCTGTAAGGAGGAAGAGCACAAATCGTTCTCAGAATCTCAAATGAATGATTAAATTACATTTGAAAGACTTTAAACCTCCATTTTGTTTTCCATTCACGCAGTGATACTTTAAGAGATCTCAGAATGAGCACCAATGTAGAGTTTTAGACAGAAAAGCTCAGAAGTTTGGAGACAGGACAGCGAATAAGCCTAAGAAAGAAGAAGGAAGATTAGCTGAATCAAGGACCACGCTACTTTGTGCGACAGGGTTTCTGCACGCTGCAGCCCACGTAGCTCTCGGGCGCAGGTGCGTGACTGCAGTGCACAGGGCTGGACCCCCGTCGAACGAACTAGGTATGGGTCAGCGATCGGCGCACGTTTCCGCAGATTCTTTGCGAGCGGAATGAATAACCGGTATTATTTTGCATTGCTACTGTCGCATTGACATTACATCGCCGATTGCCTAGTGACCTCCGCACAATTCAAGATGGACAAGTGTTTCGAACGTTCAAGTGTCAATCCGAGTACATCAAGCTTACTCGCAAAACATTGCACGACAATCGACTTCCTACCTCAACGCACAACGAAGGCTTCAGATAAGATTGCAAGTTTTAAGCGCTACAGAAAAGGTTTAAGAACATTTTTGCTAATGTAAAATCTGCACATCACATCTATGAAAAAAAAAACAGTAATTGCAAATATGTACAAAAACAGCAATGTATGTGTTCCGGAGAGCATTTAACGACACAAATCCAAGAGTTAGCTTCCGATAATGCTGGCAAATTTTTTTAGAGCTTTACCGGGCGTTCGACGTTCTGGAAATGCCAACAGCGTTTGAAGTGCTTATCTCACGCTTTGGCTTTGTCAGGCAGTTTATCTGTAATACTCTTTGCTGAGTTTTATCGTCAGAGCAACGCATAGTGTGCCTAAGTAGTAGAATGAAAAACTGCACGAAGGTGGATATGGTGTACTAATTTGAATGTCCAACTGCGAGGCACTTTATGTGGAGAAGCTGAAAAATCATTTAAGATTCAAATGAGAAAACACTTAGCAAATAAGAGCCGCCAGTTATCTTTAGAATTGAAGCGAGGCGCAGAAGAGACAGCTTGACATCACATGAATAGACCAATCACTCTTACAACATTCACAATCACAATCATCTGTCCGAATTTTAGAATATTCGAATTTGCGGCTCAGAAGCAAAAAACGAAAGTGAGTCAAGAAATCAAAAATTTTGCTTTTCGGGACTTGTGCTAAATGATTTAGCATAGAAAAGCATATGTCTTGAATCGAATGTCGCATTTCATGCTACTACCGCAGGATGATCACCAAAGAAGTCCTCCGGTTTTATTCGGTTTTTATGGTCACAGTAAAACTGTTCGATTTTTTCCAAAATTAGAAGTTAACAAATAAAATGTCGTTTTTTGGGTTGATTATGCACTATTTGATGTGTCTCAAAAACTAATTCTCATCAGGACGAAAATTTTTTGTAGTACTAGCGGAGAATCATAGTATGGTTGATGCAAAAGGAATGGCCGATTCGCAAATTCTCACTTTGATGTGCTACCGGTAAAGACTTCCGGAAGCAGCAAGCCTTTCGCAATACAGCGCATACTCATTTATACTCAAACCATAAACGTGAAGAGAAATACAGACTAAAAGACAAAAAAGGTTGTTCTGCGGGAACCTTGTTTTTGACAATTCATAACTTAATTAAAGTTTCTTATTATGAATGATAAGTGGCCTATCTTGTAGCCGCAAGCCAGTAGTACAAAATACAATAATAGGAATTCGAACAAAAAAATTTGCGAGAAAGAAAAAATTGAAATTTAAAATTTCTCAGTTTTTTCAACATTTTTTCAGTGTGCCTCAAAGGAATATAGAAATTTTCTGATTTTCCACGTACTGAACAGTTGGATTTTTTTGCAAAAACTGCTAATAAATGTCCTAGCTCTACGCTTACAGAATTGAGCACAGCTTCGGCGACTGACTTCCTCAGAAGAAAATTATGGGTCATAAAATGACCACACAGCTACCCATGTTTAGGCGGTGATATCTCAGTCTGGATAACTTCAAAGAATGCAGTTAAATATGCATAATGTAGAAAATTTCCATTACATACAATAGCTAAATTTTCGAAGAAATCCCATTGATACGCGCTTGAATTCTGGCCGGAAAAGTGAATGCAATGAAGTTCTGAGTTTGGATGCGATTATTTGAAGCTCAGTAATTTTATAAGAGATGAGGATGAAAACCAGTTTCAAGCACCATTAGAAAGAGCATGAAAACAGGTTTGCGACAATATACTTTATCCATCGTAAAGAAGAAGTATTAATGGAAAAAAGTTGCCCTGAAAAAAGGCTTGGAAAATCGGCCATTTCTTTTGCATCAACCTATATAATTTTACTGTTGTGGGGACAGCGTAGTGCTTCAACACAAGCACGAAAATTTTCGTTTTCTTGATTTAAAATTGTGAAAAGCAAATTTATATGAATGTCCAATAAGGACAGCGTAAGCTTTTTTTTTGTGAAGATATGCTTTTTGCGATTTTTCAAACACTTGCAGTTTTTCAGATATTGGCTTCAATTTCCAAGTATTGAAGGTTTACGCATATGTTCGAATGCTAATTTGTAAAATTTGCTCTGCTCTATCGAACGGTTCGCTTTTTTGTTACTCATTCTGTCTCCCATCACATCCTGGGGGCCAGGATATACAATTGCTTACCTGCGGAATAACTATAAACTAATACAACTATAACTACAACTACAACTATATAACTAATACATAAAGAATCTCGTTCAAGTCTTGCAATTTTTTTTCATTCGATTTTATATAACGGGAAAATATTTGGTAATGTGGCTTTTCGAAATGAGACACATATCATTAAATGCGACTGAAGCCAGTAATCTGATTTTGCCTCCTGGTATTTGAATGTCTGATAATTTACGAACTTTTCCCACATGATGTTTTACATGAATTACAGTCAAAATTATCAAGTAAATGTTTTGATAGATGACTCAGTTATGCCGAGCTCAAAGTAAATATGCTGAACAAGAACAGATTTGAGATGAGCGTTTTAGAAGAGACGTTTTAGAACGTTTTAGCGTTATATACCTGATGATATGGATGCATGTGAAACTTTTATGACGAAAATAATTCAACTTCAAAAAAATTTGCGGCTATTTTCAAAATACAAGTGCCCTCTGCTGAATTGGAATCTACGTTCTGGTGGTTTAAAGTGGATGAAACTATGCATCTGTTGAAAACGTGCTGTACCTTGCTCTCTCTTAACCGCCATGAATTTTAAAAAACTCAAAAGAAGAATTGTTGGAGATGAAAGAGAATTGTAAGACTACACGACTACAGATCACCACAAAAATAGTTGTCTGGAAGGTCTTGCAAACACGCATTGATTTCGCGTCAACCTAATATTAGGTTGTCCCGGAAATTCTGTCGTTCCATTTTTGAAAATTTGTAACTTTGCGCTTTCTCAACGGATTTGCATCCTTTTAACTTTATTTGAAAGCGTATGTCTCTCGCTTTCGAATACTTTCCCTTCTAGCTTCTGACACATGCTGACTGCAGAGACAAAAATGGAAAGAAGACCATATAAACTTTTATCATTTTAAGTTAGGTCGCCAAAAGTCTAAAACGCTGCGGAAAACTCTGAAGACGTAAGTGCACAGATACTTTGACCTATTCTTTGCAGCAGTGAAAAGTTTGTGCTGTTTGGAAGTTTCTGTGAAAAGTTACAATTTCGAATTCACTGCAGAAAATGCCAAAACTAATTAATTTGTCCCTTTTCTCGAAAATTATAACTTTTCACAGACACATTCAAACAGCACAGACTTTTCACAGCTGTAAAGAGTAGGTCCTGTGTACTTACGTTTTCAGAATTTTGCGCAGCGGTACAGGTTTTTGGCGACCTAACTTGAAATTATCAAAGTTTGTATGGTCTTCTTTTCCATTTTTATCTCTGCATTCAGTGTGTTTTAGAAGCTACAAAGGGAAGTGTTCGAAAGTGAAAGACTTACCCTTTCAAATGTAATTATAAGAATGCAAATCCGTTGAGATAGCGCAAAGTTACAAATTTCAAATTGAAACGACAGAATTTTTGGGACAACCTAGCCTATTTTCACGTGTATAAGCCGCACCCTTTTCGCTCTAAAGGCGAAACGCCAAAAGACTGACTGTCATCATGGAGCGCGTTAAGTGAGAGCAGTATGCGATAAGGCGACCGCTTCGCGCGACATATGCGCGGCGGCACGCCTGGGTCTGCTCGCGCTTAGAGCAAAAAGGGTGCGGCTTATACACCTGAAAATAGGGTAATATAAAAATAGCAAAAGTCTTGAAAAGCGTTTTTAACTAGCCGAATAAAAAAAATCTGCGAAAGATGACATTTTTGGGGCAGACACTGTTTGTAGTTTTCACCTTTATCTACAAGATCACCAAAAGAGCTTGATCTCAAGTTGTATGGCACTTTCGAACAAGAAAGAGAACGTTCAACTTGAGGACACGCATTCAGAGTTAGTTGATAAACCCATTCTTGCTTCATATAAGTAAAGCTTCATTTGTCGCGTACAGATGCCTAAGTGTTTAACCACTTTTCACGTATCTCCCTCTGCTCCTATTTCATTGAACACCTCCAGTTAGTAACATACGAGTTTTTGACGTAAATTTACACACCGTTCGTACTTTACTAGCTTGTTTTTCCTTCATCTTTACTTTCAACCTACCTTTACTATTGTTTGTCCTTCATTCGTTACCCTTCATTTGGAAAAACATGAACATAGAGTGAATGCGACACCCTCAATTTGCACTTCGAATGTGCTTTATACACAACCTCGATGATACTCTCTAATCATAATCCAGTGAACCCCTGCTGCACATAAGGCTTGATTGAGTAATACAAAACTACCCGAAATTTCTTATGCCGAAACTTGAAGGATTTTTGGTATAGAATATCAATTTCAAAAAAAATCAGCGTTCCAAACTTTACTAGTCCCTCTTTGTGCGATTAGCTGTCAAATTTTTGTACTCACCCATTCTAAGTTAGGGATCGGCAAAACTCAACAACTCAGGATTTCAACGCGATAGGTCCTTATCGCCCATGTATGAAAACAGTGCAATCCTGGTTGCACAGCATGCCTTTCCTGCCCAGAAAATGGCTCTCAAACTTACACGCGCAGGCCAATCTTACACGCTTCCGGACGAGTTGGCAATACCCTCCTCACAATTGGAGGCTGCCCGCCGCAATGCTATAACCATTGGGCCCTGCAACAATTCAGCCTCATCGACCTTGTCGCATTCGTCCAATTTGAAAGCGAAGAGCATTGGCAAACTCTCGTTTTCGCCATTTTCAAGCTCTCTAAAGTGGATTTTCGGGATCAGCGCATTGGATGACCCCAGGTAAGCGAAATTTGACTAGGTCGAGATTTGCCTAGCCATTGCCTTCAATTTCATGTCCCTCCTAATAGTAGCTAAGCTGGCTCCAGACCTTAGCTGTCATGACTTACCAGTATCGATTTTTACCGTCAAAACCTCTTTGGTTTGGTGATACAGTACTGTATACATTCTGATGTTACACTGAAAGTAAAGTGCTGGATTTCAAATTTTGGAACTCATAGACTCGAATTTCGAAATTTTTGAAAACTAAATTGCCCATAATTCTGAGTTTGCTCTATATGTAAAATCAGGACAGTCTTGTTTCCTTTTGTTCATGAAACAGACTGCAAACTTTGCTTTGGCTTTTGTAATTCATTTCTAGATGTTCTAAATTGAAAATCAGATTTTCTAGCGCTTCTTCTGACTTCAGGACCATATTAACGACATAGAGCCATATACTCCTTAAGCGACATTTGTTTTTCTTCAAAGTTTTATTAGACTGATGCATAATGCCTGCACCAAAATAGGGACATACCGCAATAATCTGGAAAAATCCTATATTCCAAATAGGATTCGATATATCATTAGATAGAGCAAACCCAGCTCTATAAGAAAGTGCTCAAGTATCTGCACCAGCTTTGACCCACGCGAAGTTTTGAGCCGAACTGAAAAAAAAACCGTGCGTTCGAAAACCTTAAGATCAATCAAAACAAAATTTTAACTTCGTTCAAAAAGCTCCCACAAAATTTCTTTTTTTTTTGCTCACGCGTAGACATTCACGCAAAACATTTATCTATGCGGTTGCTGTATTTTTTTTCTCAGCTAGACGATGAGAAAAAGTTTTTCATGTTTTTGCCAAATCAGTGCTGAAATGTTCTAGCACTAACAGCTGTATAGTATTAGGCTGTCCGGAAATTAATGCAGGTTTTGATTTTCAACCGCAATAAGTTATACGCTTCTCATTTCTAAATAGGTTGCAAACTACCTTACGATAAAGCAAAGCAAGCTCTACAAGATGGCAATCTTGCTTTTACAAAAGTTTTCATCCACGCCGAGTTCCGAGCCAAAAACTAAAAAGATCCAACTGCCTAGAAAATCGAGGAAAATTGTAACTCCGTTCAAAACTATCCTACAAAAATTCTAATTTGCTCTCGTAAACACTATCCATATTAGACCTCTATATGCGCCGTTGCTGCATTTTTTCATTTGTTAGAATTCAAGAAAACGGAAATTTTCGTATTTTTTACAAAGTGATGCTGTGCTGTCCCCACTCAAATAGTTGTATACTACATGTAGAAGTACGAGCGTGAATTTTCGACTCTTTAAAAGCTTTAGTTCTCGAGAAATTTGAACTTCAGCTCGGACAACCTGACTAAGAGAAGCTTTGTTTGATATTTCTCGAGAACTAAAGCTTTCAAAGATTTGAAAATTTGCGCTTATATTTTTACAGGTTTGTAGCATACAACTACTTGAGTGGGGACAGCACAGCATCACTTTGTAAAAAATACGAAAATTTCCGTTTTCTTGAATTCTAACAAAGGAAAAGATACAGCAACGGCGCATATAGACGTCTTATATGGATAGTGTTTACGCGAGCAAATTAGAGTTTTTGTAGGATGGTTTTGAACGGAGTTACAATTTTCCTCGATTTTCTAGGCAGTTGGACCTTTTTGGCTTGGAACTCGATGTGAATGAAAGCTGTTGTAAAAGCAAGATAGCCTTCTTGTAGAGCTTGCTTTGCTCTATCGAACGGTATTTTGCAACCTATTCAGAAATGAGAAGTGTATGACCTATTGTGGTTGAAAGTCAAAACCTGCATTAATTTCCGGACAACCTAATATATGCCGTTAGCAGTGAAACTTTACATTTTCACCCTTCTAGAACTGCTAGTTCACGAGAAATGATGAATCTAGCTCTTTTTGTCCGAATTTTTTTTGCCTACTTCCTAAAAATTCGATATTTCTCGTAAACCAGCTGCTGTAAAGAGCTGAAAATTCAATCACTCTTCTAAGGCCCTATAGCGTACAACTGTCAGTGCTAGAACATCTCAGCACTAATTTGGCAAAAACATGAAAAACTTCGTTTTCTCATCGTTTAGCTGAGAAAATACAGCAACCGCATAAGTAAATGTTTTACGTGGAATGTCTAGCGTGAGCAAAAAATTTGTAGGAGCTTTTTAAACGAAGTTACAATTTTGTTTTGATTGGTCTTAAGGTTTTCGAACGCATGGTTTTTTTCAGTTTTCGGCTCAAAACTTCGAATGGATCAAAGCTATTGCAGATATTTGAGCAATTTCTTGTAGAGCTAGGTTTGCTATATCTAATGATATATCGAATCCTATTTGGGATACTGGATTATTGGGATTAAGGCGGTTTGTGCCTATTTTGGTGCAGGAGTTATGCATCAACCTAATACTATTAGGCTGTTGCATAATTCCTGCACCAAGTAGGTACAGACCGCAATAACTCGGAATAATCCTAAATCCCAAATAGGATTCGATATATCATTAGATAGAGCAAACCTAGCTCTACAAGATAGTGACTAAAGTTTTGCAGCAGCTTTGATCCAAGCGAAGATTGAAGCTAAAAACAAAAAGGATCCAAGCGCCCCAAAAAACCAAGAAAAAATTGAAAGTCAGTTCGGAAAAATTTCAAAAGTTTCTAGCTTGCTTATGCATCGTTATTCCGTATAAGACATTCCTCTATGCAACTGCTGTATTGTTTTTTCAGCTAGAAATTGAGAAAACAAAGTTTTTCATGTTTTTTCCAAAACAATGCTGAGATGTTCCAGCACTGACAGTTGTATACTATAGGATCTTTGAAGCGTAAATGTGAATTTTCAGCTTTTTACAGCAGCTGGTTTACGAGAAATATCGAATTTTCTGCAACTAGGCAAGAAAAATTCACATGAAAAGAGCTAGATCCGTCATTTCTCGTGAACTAGCTGTTTTAAAAGGCTGAAAACGTAAAGTTTCACTGTTAATAGCATGTACTATAGGCAAAAACATGAAAAACTCCGTTTTTCATCGTTTAGCTGAGAAAAAAATACAGCAACCTCATAGATAGATATCTTACGTGGAATGACTACGGTGAGCAAGAAAGAAATTTTGTAGGAGCTTTTTGAACGAAGTTACAATTTTGTTTTGATTGGTCTATTTTTTCGGCTCAAAACTTCGCGAGGATCAAAGCTGGTGCAGATATGTGAGCACTGTCTTGTAGGGCTAGGTTTGCTCTATCTAATGATTTATGGAATCCTACCTGGGATATAGGAATACATATTCCGAGTTATTGCGGTCTGTACCTATTTTGGTGCAGGAATTATGCATCAACCTAATAGAAGTAAAGGGCCAAAGCTCAAATGTCGTCTCACCGATAAAGTAAAGATTCGAAATACTATAGAAGAGTTCAAATGGATTTGATTTTGGCATTCAAAATATTCAAAGGCGAACTTCGCCTAAAGCCTTCCAATTTTTGGTCATTTCGTCCTGTTTATGGAAGGCGCTCTCTCATTGCTTTTCGCTACCCTAAGCTGCCCACCTCATGTCGGCAACGCAGATTAAGCACATTTGCTTTCAGAACAGCTAAATGGATTGAGTGTTTGCCCCCTGCCCTTCTACTTCAGAAAAATTCTGCCACTTTCAAAAAAGCCTTGTCCAAGATCGATGTACTTGAGTTACTTCAGCTACGAGACGTCAAATGATAATATCTACATCCACCTGACTACTTTTTACTTCCTTTCCTTCCGATTGCTTCAATGTTATCTTTAGCTCTGTTTTTCCTTGTTGGTTGTCTTTATAAATTCTAGCACCTTGCCTTCTCTGCCTTTAGTTTCTGCTCAGGTCGTACTAGACTTGTTGAGTCTGCGTGATCACCTTGTTTTGTTGAGGCCCGACTACCGTATGTGTTTCTTGTGGGTGGACTAGTAAGCTGTAGGCGGCATACATGAGGTAGTGTAGGCACTCTTTAATTATCCTCCTAAGGCTGCTTTCCCTCCCCTGCCCACCGGGATGGTGGTGGCCGGATGGTGGGAGTGATGTGGAGGTTTGGTGAGCGGGTATGCTGGTGGCCCCCTACCAGTGTACCCGTCTGGGTATGTCGGCGGGGGCTGCCGGCGTATCCGTTTGCCGAGCTTCTGCTCCCGCTCCCACTGTTGGGCCGCTTTCATGTCTGTTGGCTGGCGAGGGTAAGTGGATATACGAATTCTTTAGTCTGGAATTTACACTACTCGTTAGTATGTCCTTTCAGCTTATTTCTGGTCCCACCCATATGTTGTTGCTTGATGTGCTGATCAAAAGATATCCGGTGGTTTTTTTTGTTTTGTTTTGTGTTTATTACTTCATTTTCATTGCGGCTCTCCTTAGTATCCTCATGTTAGCTGTTTTGTTCGATTGATAGCACGCCGAAGTGCGTATGAATAAATAAATAAATAAATAAATAGTGGTATTCATTGGCGCTCGCATTCTCCCACCGTTACATCTCTCATGACCCTGCATGTAGCATGATACTTGTAATAACTGTCTCACTATTCGCTAAACAACCTTTTGAAATAAATCAGGAGTTCTCCGCACAATTTCTGAACACCAAAGCAAAATCAAAATAATTGATATCTGCGTTGCTAAGGATAAGCGCAACTGAGACGGTTATCCAGGCTCGAGCAATTGTCAAAATGTTGATTCAAGAAGCGAAACACAAACTTCACAATGCTCATAATACTGCTTAACTGAAACAGTGCACATCCTTATGCGAAAAAGATTCTGACTAATACCAGACAATCTTTTAGCAGAGAGCAAAACGGATTCGAAATCAGCGTTTCGAGGCGCATCTATAGATACGTGTCTCATTACCAATTTCCACAGTCACCATCTTTCCCTTGTCACCCGTTTCCATTGGCTTGGTTTCACTAGATAGTAGTTAGAGACAGTGAGAACTCGTTAAATCAATTATGCAAGTTGGTAGTTAGTCGACGAGCATTTGGCAGCTTTAAAGGCAGCGTCCCGGCAAAAAGGTGGGTGCCGGGTTTTGTAGCGATGTTAAAGTAGATCCCCTACCTAAGCGATGACTGAAGTTTGGAGCGAAAAAGGGGGGTCTACGAAGCCTGAAATTTGCTCCTAAAGTAGCCCGTATCATTACGGTAGGCCATCGAACTGGAAGGCGCCAGAGCAGGCATAGCACACACAGACATAAGGGCAGAGTCCAGCAACGACTCTGCGTCCCTACCCTGCATGCATCTTGTACTCGCCCGAGCCTACCGTAAGATCCGGGCCACTTGAGGACGATTTTTAGACTTCCTAGACCCCTTGCGCGCTCCAAACTTCTGTTGTCGCTTGAAAAGGGGGTCCACTATTACATTACTATCAGAGCCAGGTGCCCCCTCCCCCAATCTGGTGGGAGGCTGCCTTTAAGCATTGGGTCAGACTGCGCGGCGTACGCGCGGCTACGGTCCAGATCTTTATTGCAAGTGAGCGTACGCTGCGTACCCCGCGCAGTCTGGTCAACAACAAGAGAGTCATACACTCCCGCAATCTACAGGAACTTACTTGAATTACAGCAATCCAACAATCAGAGCAGAGCATTGGGCAGAAATTAGAGGCCGTAAGCACCGGTAGGGATCACCTGTCTCCTCTGTTTCAATTAAACGATCGGATTCCCCAAGTGCGTACCAGTTCCAGGTCAAGCATATCTATGGTTATAATGGTAAGCGCCCGCCACCACGGACGAAACCGTACAAATGTCACCAAACAGGCCAACCGACCTAATCACTGAGGCTCCTTTTTCCAAAGTTGTGGATCCAAGTTGTCGACTTTCCTTACCTAGATTATTCCATCGAGTAGAGGCTCTTCACTTTGTGGAGCTGATGTAACGGTACGATGCAGCACAGCCTAGTTTCAAGGAACTCTATAGACGAGACATCTCAGAAACCGCGAAGAAACAACTTCTCTTTATGAAAGAACTTATTTCAAAGAGTGAAACGAGAATCAAAATCAACTTGCTGAACGACGAAAGAAAGCAAGTTCGAATGCTTTACCGCGCAAGCGACCAAAGAGATGCAATCCCTCTGTCTGCGTTAGCAAGTATCAACCCTATTCCCTTTGATATCCTGAAGATTAAACAAGGCATAAGCCTATAAGAGGTCAACGCAATAAACGATCAATAATCACATAAAACCCTTCCCATTTCAGTCCTCAAAGATCAACCTCAAATATTTGCTATCATCACCGAGGTTTGCGCTAGTTCTTCCTATAAAACATGGCATACTTTAAGCTCGCATAGTCAAGATTTAACGAGGCCGAGACAACATACTCACTGAAAGTTTGAGAATAGGTCGTGCTTGTCCAACCCCAAATGCTCTAATCATTCGTTTCACAGGATATAATAGCTCTAGAAAAGCACACAGCATAACAAGAAAATTAGTTTCCGAAATCCATTTTGGGAGCTCAACTTTTGATCCCTCAACTGTTTTTCTTCCACTAAACTTTGGCCTTTCCGTCACGCTTTGAAAGATCTGAATGTTTGCTTTTACTCGAGTGATCAGCCACCCCTTAACCGATTTGAACTCCGAAACGTGGAAGAGACCTGAGAAGTTTGACAATCAAACAAAGTTTTGATAAATTCATTTGAACTTTCTCTCTCTCTCTCGGCTATCGGGGAACTAGGGAATTAATGTAATTATCTTGAACGGAAACCCAATTGGAAGTCCAAGTTTTGATAAATCTTATTACATAACAAAACCTTCTAATCGAAGTATATAGATGGGCACTGTCACACAGCGTTCTTTAGGAAACGCTCAAAATCAAAGCTCATTTAATTCAAGTAATTTTGGATTTTGAGCAGCACCACCGCAATAAAACAGTGAGCCTACAAAGGTAACCGCGCGGCAATTGATAGGACTGTCAACAAATCTATGATAGCTTGTGCGTTTAAAGCGCTTCAAAACGGAAGATATAGCATTAGTATCAGATAACATATATTTATTCTATTATCAAGGTAGTCTGCTGAGCTCACCGTTGACATTTTTTGTCTGATAGAGCCTTTTGTGCTGTATTCAAATATACGCAATTCATTTCGATGTTTCTCATTTTCAAAAAAATGTTGGCCAAAACCTGACTTCTAGCCTGAATATCTGCGCCGAACATCGCACTTTCTCAAATAACATGCCTCCTTTGAACGAAATAATGGGTATTTTTGCACACTCGAGTAATCATCGGAAGGAGCCTGCAAAACTCTTTCGATAGATATTTCATATGTCAAGGAAAGTGGGGGGTGCAGAAGCACAAATTTGGAAGGCGTTCAAAAAAAGTCTGTCTGACTCCTTCGAAGCGCCGCTTGAAGGATTGTGGATGAGGTGCTGCAAGGAGTGCTGTCAGAATAACCTGCGAAGTCACTTTATATAGAAGCGTTCAAATTGCTCTTGTTGTTCTGTCTGGTTGTTCATATTCAATCAGAAAGAGGCCTTAATGTTAAAAAAATCAATGTGCCCATTATTTTTGGATCACCCTAATACATTTTCCCAAGACAAAAAATAAATTGTTCGGTTTGAAAAATGTGAAAAAAATCACAAGGCTGAGCTGTTATTTGTGTCCACAGAGGCGAGCATGCTTATCACAGGTAAACTACGAAAAACAGGTCTATGTTGAGTTATGCACAGGATGAGATAGCGTCATCCAAGAGCTTTTTGCCTAAGAATTCTTGAAATTTCAATATGCAGAAGTGAGAGAGAGAGAGAGACCGGCAATATAGGTCCCAACAAAAACTAAATAACAAATTAATATCTTGAATAGGTGGTGTCATACTTACAGCTTGTCAAATGAAGTGTCGCTTGCCCCAGCATCTCCACTCCCGCTGGACTCTGCGTCTCTTCTGCGGATTATGCTCCCTAATCACTTCAAAATCAATTGAGGCTCCGCCTTTTCCACGCTCGCCCTGGGAAAGTACTCAGAGAGCATGTTCCGCGGAAGAGACGCAGAGTCCAGCGCCGGAGTGGAGATGCTGGGGCAAGCAACACTTCATTTGATAAGCCTTGTATTTGTGGCAAGAAATATTATATCAGCTTTGGTAATTGATCCATCAAATTTAGGTCACACTAAGAGCATCTAATTGAGAATTTCTTCAGAAAATGGCTCGAAAACTAGCTGTGTGAATAGCTGGGTATTCACAACTTGAGTTTCCATTCAAAACTTCGTGGTATGACTATACATGAAAATTTTACTTAAAATTGAATTCTGATTATATCTAAACTTTTTGGAAGTCACCCACATACAGTGACCGCCAAAAAGTTGCGGACAAGCCTTTTTCCTTTTTTCATCGCTCATTTTCGGATGAAAAACAAAGATGGAAAAATGATTGGGTTGTGAGATGATAGAGCTCTTCAAGGGCTACAAATCACACACTACGCTTTCTGGAGAATATGTATTCTAAAACTTTCAAAAAAATTCCTAGAAAAAGTCCGAAAATGGCAGTGTCACAATGTCGCGGACAATAATTCTTCGAACGCGGAAATTTTTCTTTATTCCCTTGTTTGGAGCAAAAGCAGAGGTTTTCTTGACAGATAAGCATACTGTTATAGAGCTCTGGAGTACAATAATCAGGCAGTGGTTACTTTCAAAAAAAACCCAAGCTTAAATTTTATTTTTTCTTTCAAAAAATAACTTCTCATTACCTTTTTCAAGCCAGACTTCTTCACATGGAAACCCATTCAAGACAACTCAACAAAGCTGTTTGGATAAAATGGATGCTCTTTGCCATCTTCTATGCATCGGACGTGTGCTGGTAAGTTTCTTTGCTAAAAATGGCTCTTGACAGTGCTTGCACATGGCCACCCGGTACCTCACCACTGACTTGCACAGCTTCCACGTTTTTAGCTTGGCAGGCAGACAACCTACGAAACTGCAGGAAGGCTCATTCAAGAGAGCGTGACTTCCTCGACACGACGTATACAAGTGATTTGAGTTTGGGAAGTCTCGGAGAATTCGCGGATGGGGTGAAAAAGAGTAGCTTCAGTGCTTTAGGCTAACGACTTTTCAGCTAAGTTGAACAGAGCTCTTTTCGCTACCAGTTCAAATCCAGAAGTTTGAAACTGTCAATCTTCTTGTAACAGATCCATTCGAAGCTCTAAGGCTCTTCTAATACTGATAAGCGCTTTCACTCCATTTACCTCTATGGCTGCGCTTTTCATCCCATCCGTAAAATCTCCGGGATTTTTCAAAACCCATTTGCATACCTTCGTGTGGAGGAAGTCACGCTCGTTCGAATGAGCCCACTTGCAGGTGGCTTGTAGAGTGACTGTCGACCGAGCTACAAGCCTGCAAAGTGGTGCAAGTCAGTAGTGAGGTGCAGATGGGTCATGTGCACGCATTGTCAAGAGCCATTTTCAGTATAAAAAAAAACTCACCAGCACACGTCCGATGCATAGAAGATGGCAAAGAGCATCCATTTTATCTGAACAGTTCTGTTAGGATGTTTTGTATAGGTTTCCATGTGAAGAAATTTGGCTTGAGAATAGTAATTAGAAGTTATTTTTTTGAAAAAAAAGCAAAATAAAGTTCAAGCTTGGGTTTTTTTGGAAGCAACCACTACCTGGTTATTGTCCTCGATGAGCTCTATAATATACTAGCTGGCTTACCCGGCTCCGCCGTATCCGGACCAAACTTGGCACACATACACTTCGGGCCCCGGCGCGTGTCACAGTCCACTTTTCGTTATCGATCGATGTCGATTTTACCGATTTTTATCGATTTTTTCGCAGAGTTCACCTACAGGGCTAGGAGTTGGCACAGGGGGAAGTGAGCATGGGGATTCCGAATACAATATTAGTTTTCAGAATTATCGGTTACTTTTATTGATTTTATCGTTTTTTTGTAAATTTTGACATGCGAGGCTGGGATTTTGCACAGGGGGTAATCGAGCATGCTGATTACGAACACAATATTAGTTTTCAGGATCGTCCATTACTTTTATCGATTTTTTTGTAAAGTTTGACCTGCGGGGCTGGGAGTTTGCACAGGGGGGTAATCGAGCATGCAGATTACGAATACAATATTAGTTTTTGGAATTATCCATTACTTCTATCGATTTTATCGATTTTGCAAAATTTGAGCTAGGGGGATGGAATTTGGCACAGGGGTGTAATCGAGGCCCCCTTGGGGATGATCAGCATGCTCGATTACCCCCCTGTGCCAACTCCCAGCCCCCTAGCTCAAACTTTGCAAAAAAATCGATAAAATCGATAAAAGTAATCGATAATCCCGAAAACCAATATTGTATTCGGAATCCCCATGCTCGATTACCCCCCTGTGCGAACTCCCAGCCCCGTAGCTCAAACTTTGCAAAAAAATCGATAAAATCGATAAAAGTAATCGATAATCCTAAAAACCAATATTGTATTCGGAATCCCCATGCTCGATTACCCCCCTGTGCCAACTCCCAGCCCCGTAGGTGAACTCAGCAAAAAAATCGATAAAAATCGATAAAATCGATATCGATCGATGACGAAAAGTAGCCTATGACACCCGCCGGGGCCCGTAGCGTATGTGTGCCAAGTTTGGTCCGGATCGGTTCAGAAATGGAGTTTTCTATTCGGAACATACGTACACACAGACATACATACAGACAGACAGACAGACAGACATACATACAAACAGACATTCAGCTTTATATATAAGATTATGCTTACTGTCAGAAAACCTCTGCTTTTGCTCCAAACAAGGGAATAAAGGAAAATTTCCGCCTTCGAAGAATTATTGTCCGCGACATTGTGACACTGCCATTTTGTTAGAGAAAGATTTTCAAAATCCTTAGAATACATACTCTCTAAAAAGCGCAATGTGTGGGCTGTAGCTCTTCAAGAGCGCTATCATCTCAAGCAACTTAATCATCTTTTCATCTTTGTTTTCCATGCGAAAATGAGCGATGAAAAAAGGAAGGAGGCTTGTTCGCATTTTGGCGGTCACTGTATATGTGATTTTTAGGACAAACTATCAGTTGTAGTTTCGGCTTTCCTAGGTGCACCTTAGGATAAGAAAATGTCTCCTAGATCGGATTCAAAACTATCTCAACTAATCGGTTTTAACTATAATTCTTCCACATGTACAATAGATAGAAATTTTTTTTTACTCGGAAGGTTTTGCATGTCTGGGGCCTAATCAATTTTAAACTTAAGGTTACTGCTCAGATAATCGCCGGGGCAGGCGGTCCGCAAACTCGCGCTTTTCTGCAGGCGGTCCGCAAACTCGCGCTTTTCTGCAGGCGGTCAGCAGAATTTTGGGGCGTGGCCAAACCTTCAGCGAGCGGTACTTCCGCGTTCTGCCAGCGGGCAGCAATACAGAATTTTCTGCGAGCGCTCGTCAAATAATATCTTCCAGCGAGCGCTGGCCAAACTTTCAGCAAGCGCTCGGACTCTTTTTAGGTATTTTCGGGCGTACGTCGAGCGCAGGTAAGACTGTGTGTGGCAGAAGTGTCACCGTTGGTTTAATTACTCAAGTTTGAGGTACTTTCTCCCAGCGGAAAGTACCTGGGGGTTGAGCGGTCCTCCATAAAGGACCGTGCGGCCCCCGAAATTTTTGCATATTCTCGCGGAAAGTCCGCGAGAATGCGGCCACTGCGATGCAGCTAATCCATAAAGAAACCGCGATTGTTCTTCAAGCATTCGTCTTTAATTTCGCCAATTTTCTTCCAAATTTCTGCAAGCGGGCGGCAAAAAATGAACGAACTATTTTTCCGGTGCGCGCTTGCTCAAAATTCGCATGGCCGCCTGCCCCCGGCGATTATCTGAGTGCTTGCACGCAGATTTTTTGCAAGTATTTCTTATTTCATGAAGGAACAAATTCTGCGACACAACTAGACCTATGTGGTAGTGCAAATAGTGCTCTACAACGTCACTTTAAAGGGTATAAAAAGGCTTTGAGTTTATTTAGTTATAGCGCAAATTACAGGTGTAAAAATTCCATTTTTGTTTCCTCAACAATGCTGGTCTGGTTCTCTTGATTCTCAAATTCTTCAAGGTGAGGTCTTTTAGGAGTCAATAGGATGTATCTTGTACAGAGATTGGTGCTTTCCGCTTGTATTTCACAGTGTTTCCTTCGTGGGACTTTTGTAAAGTGACGCAGGTAATTTTGGCGCACCCATATCATCGGACTCTTCTTGAAAACGCTGACCACAAACATATGTTTATTATGTGCCAAGAGACTATATAAGCGACTAAATGTGCGATTTGTCAAGTGTTTTGTGGCGTATGTTTTACGAAATAGGTTTCAAACACACTTATTTAGGTTTTTGTTGAATTTACTTCTTCCTTGTAATCAAAACACCCACGCCAATATCCGTGCCATCATCCTGCCTTTCAAGGAAATGTATTCATCGAAATTCATCGAAACTCGAAAGATTTCTGATATTTGTGCGCTCATAACCAGGGACAAGCGTGGGGTGTGGCACGTCACACCTATACGGTCGTAGAGGGGTCACAAAGAGGGGAGGCCTCGTTATCAAGGTAACAGTGCTGTTAGCGACATGATGTCAGTCAACAATCTCTTATAGGCTCATCGTGCAAGATACTAGATACTGATGTTTTGGTCTACCGTCGTACACGTACAGTAAGCAAAATAAAAGAATCCTAAAAGCATAAGAGCATCATTTTCGTAATTAACTGCCGAATAACCCCTGTGGGCCAAGTTTTAGCGAATTTTGATGTCTCTAAACATTGGGACGCTTAAGTGAGGTGGACATTTCCGAACATGTTAACTTTGTTTCAAAGGTGAGTAGACTACTTCTCTTTGCACTCATTACAAAACACCACTACTTCTTTGGTCGCATAAGGAATCCCACTTACACTAACCTCCAAACTCTGGGATTATGAGCAAACCAAAATATCGTTTGTCCCATTTTTCGTTTTCAATTTCTCAAACTAGAGAAGACCAATCAGGCTCAAATCACTTTTGTGAAAATCACGAGGATCAGGTTATCGAATATATTTGTTCTTGAAACCTTTCCTCGTGATTCACAGTAGCACAGACTTAGCTGGTCGCAGACTTATCACCGTAGTCCAATACTTTCGCAGATTTTTCATTTGCTAAGAAAGAACAACTATATCTTTCTCTAGGAGAATGAAATTTTGAATGAAATTCCTGCTATGTGGAGAAGAAGATTTAGCAGTAGCAACAATATAAAAAAAGACAGAGATTTGAATGCTTTGAAGGTAAATCAATGGAGTGAGGCACAACCCCTAAAAAGCTGTGGTACCCACAGCTTTTCTGGGGATGTGTCACACCCCATTGAGCCTCCGAAAAGAATTTTAGCGAACACAATACATATGGTTAGATAGCCTGAGTCTCGTAGTTTTCAAAAAACTAATTTGGGCCTGATTCATCTTCTTCGCTCTAAGTAAAAGCTGGTGAAAACGCAGTCATTAATAATGAAATGTGGGACAAATAAGATTTTGGCTCGCTTCTAGTTCCATAATTTGATGACTATTTGAGGCAGGATTCATGGTATGGGTAAACTGTGAGTAGTGCTTTGTACTGAATACAAAAAGTCTTAGCTAATTCATTTTTGAACAGTTAATCACGTTTGAAAATGACAACTTCACTTGGGTGTTCCACTATTGGGAATCCTCAGAATTTGCTAAAACGTGACCCATGGGGGGTTTTGACGATGATGATTACAAATGTGTGCCGATTTATGCATGGTAGAGCCTCTGCATGTCCTTGTCATGCCTACGATAATGCTGATGGGGGGGGGGGGGAGGCATTGAGACAGAAGATGGGGGGGGGGGAAGGTCGCATCCGGCGTGCTTGACTTTGGCGAAACCCTGAGATAGCAAGAGTTAGTCTTTTCGTGAAGAAAAACAAATCTTATCAAGTATATATACATGTATTTTGCAGTTCTTGGCGTATTATTTAACGAGTTCCGAATTTCTCAGAAGGAAGTCATAGCCAGTAGTGCGAGTTTTGAAAAAAGAGGGGCACGATGTACCGATAACTGCCTTTATTAGTTTAGCTTTCACACTTTTATCGATGTTTACGCAAATGATCATGGTGTATTTCAGTTCAATGCCATTGACTCGGAAAAAAGCGACTGCTGATTTGTGATGCTCAGTCGATCCTCACGGCACCCTGCTGTCGATCGTATGCTGCAGTTCGTGACACCCCGCAATCGCTCAGGCAAAGTACGTACAGAGTGTGAATGTTTGGCATCACAATCTATTCATCGGCAGTCTTTGCTGTGTGGCCAAATTAAAATCGACAGGACATTTCTGGGTTCAGTGTGTTGTTTCGCGACCTCAACTATCGGCTTTCTCGTAATCTATCCAATACCTTCGAAATCCGTTTCGATTAAATTACATTAATTGGTAAGTCAAACACTTACGATTTATCACAACCTATTCATTTAGTTTATTTAGACCTTAGACCGGATTAGAATCAGTGTTGATTTGATGTTGATTTTGTTCTTCGTTCGGAAGGTCCAGTCATATATAGTTGTTGCTCTCTTTTTGTTTTATTCCATTCGCATAGCTGCACTTTATCATCCAGTAGTGCTCTGCATGAAGATCTCATCTGCATCCTGCTGCTTTATTTATCACCGTCGACCTTTTACGTTGCAAAACATCGTGAAAAGGAAGCCTTGATTTTACTCAAAAGTCATCACCGCACATCTTTTTGAAATTCTAAATCAGGGCCCGGCACGCGTTAGTTTGGAGCATTTTTGGAAACGAAGTACCCCATGACCTCGCAAAAATTTACGAAGTCCCTTTTGACGTAAAGATCAGTAGGAAACCTTGTAGGAAACCTTAGGCAATCAAAATAACAATAAAAAAGCGAGAAAAAAAACGCATTTTGAGGTATCTAATATAATAAAAAAGCAAAAAGACAACATTCTGAGTTGATCAAAGGCTTTGTCATTGAGTATGGTACCATTTTAGTGCTAAAGATGTCGAAAACCTTCTAAGCCAACCAAGTCTGTGGTTAGTCTAGTCCGATGCATTTTTCGCCACCAGTTCAAAGGACACCGCATGTGACCGGAGCGCGATATCTATCAAGGTGTAGATTTACACTAGTTTTGTCTTAAAAAAGGAAAGGCAATGGTTTGATTCGTTCTCTTCACTATATGATAGATTCCAAAACTTACGTGAATTCCCGATATTTATGTTCCGAACCAACCCAGTTGGTTTGGCTTGGTCTAGAAACCAGCAAACGGGAAGATAATATTAAGACAGATAAGTCTTTGGAACTTTTTACATAACATAGTTTGGAGTAATATTGTATACACATAGCCCAAATTCGGAACCATATGATGGTTTGTGCGTGTAAGCAAGCCATTTGTTTGTCTAAGCCTTTCGTTTGAAATTCGCGCGCCTGCGAAAGAACACCTCCAACTCGTAAAACCTGACATATTCGTCATTTTTTTCGGCGCTTTCCCTAAGAAATTATAAAAACAATATTCCCGTTGCTTCTAACTTCACAAACGAAGTCCAGTTTGTCCCCAGACCATCTGTGTCGGGCCCTGTACACGACACTACCTTATATATAAAACTGGATGTGTGATGTACGCCTCTATCGATGTCTGTATGTATGTGTATACGGTGGTTTTTATTTCTAAACCGATCCTGCCCAAATTTTGCACACATACGCTTCGGCTACGTAGTCTACTTTTCGTCTACGACGGATATAAATACTATCGATTTTTTGCAAAGCTTGAACTAGGCTCCTAGTTGACCTAGGGGATAAGTGAGCATGCTTCTTACTAATACAATGTAACTGTTCGAAGTTATCGATTACCTCTATCGATTTTATTGATTCTTTGCAAAGTTTGAGCTAATGGGCTGAGAGTTGCGGAGGCTAAGTGGGCATGTTGATTGCAAGTAAAATATTGACTCCTGGAGTTATCAGTTACTCTTATTTTACTCATGGTGTAACGGGGTTAAAGTTGGTGCAGGAGGGTAAGTAAGCACGCTGATTACGATTGCAGTACCATTTTTCAGAATTATCCATCACTTTTACCAATCCTATTGACTTTTTTGCAATTGGACTACGGGTTGGGAGTTGGCATAGGATGGGGGGTGGGGGGGGGGGGGGGAGGAAGGGTAAGTCATGCGACTACAGTGAATAGTAGGCAGGTATCGACATACAGATACATACAGAGTTGGGACTAGAACTGAGAATATGTACGAAAGTATGGCATGACTCGTTTTGTTCTAGTTACTAACACAGTTTCCTCAGCATCTCAGTCCGAGTCTTTTTCGTTCAGCTATCTAGTAGTCAATCGTACAGCTTGCTATTTCGACAAATGGATTCAATGAGAATTGTTTCACCTTTGGGGTCATTGGGCCTCCCCAGCATTCCGGCTAGGTTGGGTTATGGTTATTATACCTGAGCCAGTAGACCTGTCTTATAAGCCGCCGGATTGCTCTTAAGAGTAACTAAAGATCGTTCCGCTGGCAACGAGGGGGCATGCGTCCCATCTCCATGGATTCAAAGTTTTGGAGTTATAAATCTCATGCCTACATCTGCATACTTATTTATTAGCCTACCAACATATTCAGTGCAAGCTGTTTTATCTTCTCACATTAGTCTGATTAGGATCAGACTCGGACTGACATGATGATGTCTGCATTTGTTTACATGTCTTGTTCGTTTCCGCTGTATTACTAACTTCTTAATGTGTCTTTTTTTATGGAACGCCTTGAGCGTACAAATGAAATGAAATGAAATGAAATGACGACTTAATCATAATGATGACAGGGTCGAGCGAAGCCGGGTATCCCACCTAGTTTAGAAAGCAATCTGTTGTTTATATGCAATGAAAAGCTGCACATTCAAAAACGACTTCTTTTAACTCAAAAAATAGTAGCAAGTTTTTGATTATAAACACATAGTAATAATGCTCTAAATTTGCCATACTCCATAAATTCATCTGTGTTTTCTTGATACACAATTGCATGCAAACCGAGATTTCCAAAAATTAACTTCAAAAAATCTTAAAATCCTTTCAAAAGTTGAAGCAATTGCCTATAGTCCTGTCTGCTTTAAACATGTATAGTTTATGCAACCTTAGACAAAATGGAACTTTCTAAGAAGTCTTAAACAATTAATGGGTGGTTAGCCTTGGTCTACACTCGCACAACTCCACACGAAGCGCACGGTGAAACGCGTTTGACAACTCCGTACGCAAGATGCGATACCTTGGAAAGCGAAAAGCTTTAAAAGACTTGGTACTTTTATGTACGCAGTACAGTTCGCACAAATGGTGGACATGTTCTACAAAATTTGATTAGAGCAGCATCGTTATTTTGCTTTCTTCAAAATGCAAAAGCTATGCCAACTATGCTTACCGCAACGCATCGCCATTGCAATTGTGCATTGAATTTAGCATATGCCGTAGTATAATCTTTTTTGCAAGGTGAATCGAATCCCTTACGGGCATTTCTGATATTCCATTCTATAGCATACTCGATTTCTGAAATAAAAAGACGGCAATAGTTTTGAAAAGTTGTTAATAATGCATAGAAAATGGCAAATTCAACTTGATGTGCTCCGATTGATGCTTTCCAATGGCGGAGCGCGAAGATAGAATGGTTTGAAGCTTAAAATACACGCATAACACGCAACAACGCATATAATTGCTGGCAAAACTCCTTTTTTGATAAAATAATTTTGAAGAATCACATTATGTTTGTTTATTTAAAAAATTTACTTCTCACTTCAAGCGTATGATGAGATGCTGCTGCTGATACGGTGAATCTGACAAAAAGAACGATGAAAATACCTGAAATTTGACTTCCTTTGGTTTAGTATACTTCCGGCACATTTACGGCTCAAACAAAGAACCTATCTGGTTCAACAAGTACACCAGCGTAAGTAAAATTCGTTACTTTGCGTTTATGAGTAATTTCACATACAAACGCCCTTCAATGGATTAGTGACGAATGGTACTTGCGGGTAGTGTGAAATGTATAGTGTGCTTTTGTATTTATGAATTTTTTGTGACCTTAGGGTGCCTTCATACCGCGCCGGCAGCCACCGTTAGCAGCCGTAGCAGCCGCCAGCAGCCCATAGCCGCCGCTGGCCGCCTTTGTTATAGGAGCAAAATCGTCAGAATCTTACTGCTTTGAGTGCTCATGTCTTCGCTTTTCATCTTCTACGCTTATTCCTTCTTATTACCGCTAATATGCAGTTCAACCCCCCCCCCCCCCCCCACAGCACATTTGTGTTCATTGTTCTGTTCCGCACATTGTATCCTATCGCGCTCACATTCTTTTGCAATCCGTCTTATTTAAAACGATTGTGAGTGACAATCAAAGCCAGAAGAACTCAACCCGCAAATGAATTGCGGCGAACTTGCGAAATAGTAAAATGCAAGTTAGATATGCACCGATAACCGACAAAAAATTGAGCAAAAGCATACTCAAAAACAAATTGCACACTTGCAGGAACCGGACGCATCCAAAGGCAGGGCGAATTACACCGGAAAGAATCTTCTGCGAACTATGATTAAACAGGATGACCATACGGCGAGAAGATAATGACAACAATGGACACATATATGATATGTGATCAAACTGCATACTGACGCCAACAAAGGAAAAAGCGTAGATAATGAAAAGCGTAAGCAGGAGCACTCAAAGTAGTGAGATTCTGATAATTTTGCTTATATAACGAAAGCGGCGGCTACGGGCTGCTACGGGCTGCTGGCGGCTGCTACGGGTGCTGGCGGCTGCTACGGGCTGCTGGCTGCTACGGGCTGCTAGCGGGGGCTGCCGGCGCGGTATGAAGGCACCCTTACTTGGCACGTATTTTGAACAAGCTAAAGTGCTTACTGCTGAATGCTAAGAAACAAAGTTAATTCACGCAAAGAAGTCCACAAGCTTCTCGTAAGCATTGTTATCGACGCAGTCAACTACTTGTTAATGGTAGTGATATGGCGTAAGGCTACGTAAGGCTCAAGTAAAAGACAGTTGTGGCAAAAATTTAGGTTATTTGACCTCACTAAAAAGATTCAGGTCAACGTCTTGTCATGGTCAATTGGTTTAGATCCCGACGTCACAACTTCATTCATCGTTGCCAATATAGATGTTGTCAACGCAAGTGTTGCCTCCTCGACTGCCGGAAACCCACCAGAAGTCCCGACAGAGGTCCCGACGACTCTTCAGCCATCTCGCGAGAAACCGGCTGTTACCACGACATAAAGTAGGCTGGCGCGCAATTACGGTTATTTTTTACTCGTAGTCCATTTGTATATCTAACTCGTAGAGTTATAGGTAACATTGGAGATTCATAGATTAAAACGGTGAATTTGATGACTACCTCGCAACCTTTTTCTGCCGTCCAGAGTGTCGTGGATTGCGCGATCTTTTCGAGTACTCCACTGCCCGTCGCGCGGTGGGTCCTGATAGTCAGTCCCGCGCTGCCCCGTTTCTCGCTCCTGCTTATAAATAACCGCCTTTTCATTCAGAAATGGTATTCTTGCCACCCCTGTGGTACGCCCTCGCTTGCCATAGCACGGCAGTGGAGCAACCACAGAAGCAACTTTAGATAACCTATCAAATTATTTCATAACTAACGCACGTTTTCCTCTTCCTACAAACGCTACTTTTCGATGTAAGCCCGTTTCTTGGATACATTTCCTCGGTATTTGAAAGCCCGCTTTCTCTGAACTCTTGTATATATTCATCTTCAAGAATTTTTGTTCAAAATGGAATTATATGCTTGCTAAAGACAAAAGAGCAATACTTGTAATTATTACAATCCAGTTGCATACATTTGAAAATGTGACGCCCTCACAAACTAGAGCTTTTCAGGGAAAGCTTTTCGGAAACCCTTTCCAGTTGGGATGTCAGGGGGGCGAGGGAATAGCTGCAACATCGTTGTACAGTCCTTGTAGCAGTCGGCTAACGTCCGCACGTAAGCTGG
Source organism: Cylicocyclus nassatus (assembly GCA_958299035.1). NCBI lineage: Eukaryota > Metazoa > Nematoda > Chromadorea > Rhabditida > Strongylidae > Cylicocyclus > Cylicocyclus nassatus. Next base: position 44,183,496 of record CATQJL010000316.1, on the reverse strand, counting down.
CTCCACTCCTTGACGTTTATACGGTGTCGAAGGCTTTCTCGTAGTTGACGAAGGTTAGGACGAGAGGCAGTCGGTGTTCCCAACAGGCTTGTATGACCCTCAAAACCGTCTGGATGTGGTCCATGCAACTGAATCCCTTGCGAAATCCAGCTAGTTCTTGGGGTTGAGCTTCATCCAGTGTCCTAAATATGCGAGCGAGGATAATATTCGTGAAAGTTTGTACACCACACTCAGGCATATCGGACGGTAATTCCGAAAATCCTCCCCTTCACCCTTCTCGAAGAGAAGGACGGTCCTTGACGTTCTCCACTGATCGGGAATCCTCTCCTTTTCAAGGTAAGATGTCAGAAGCGACGCGATCTCGTGTAGACGTTGTCCTCCGGCTCCCAGTGATTTGCCTGAGAGATGGTCTGGTCCAAGCCGTGGATGTCTTTATGGTCAAAATCGCCGTGCGCACTTTAGCAGGTAGAATCCTTGGTAATACTCTCCGGTGGAAACAACGGGCATCAGCACGGGTGTTGATGCGCGAAAGAGATTGGTGTAAAAGTTCTTTGCGATAGATTCCATCTTGAATCGGGAAGAAGTCGGAGTCCCGTCTTCGTTTGATAGTGCAGCCAATGGTACGTGATATTCACAAAGGTCCCTTCGGCACTTCATGAGACTTCGTCTTCCTTCAGCAGCTTCCAGTATCTTGGCTTGCCTGTACTTCCTGAGATCCTCCTGCAAAGCTCTTCTGCAACTGGCGTTGGCTATCAGTCGCTCGAGATGGCTTGCATTCGGTCCTGTCTCAGAAATCTTCTCTTCGAGCATTTCCTTGGTGGCCTTGGTAATAAGTTCCAAGTTCTTTTCAGAAGTCACTGATTCACACTCTCCACATCCTTTCAATAGCCGGTCGTAGTCGTACGTTGGGTCCTCCTCGATGGGCCAGTCACAACTTGATATGAGCTCTTCCAGCCTGTTACCGTCATAAACACATTCTTCCTTCTTGCAGCACTGTGGCAGACCTCTTTTCCAGCTTTCGACTGAATCGTGGCACTGCAGAAGGATGGAACTACAGAGACATCGAGCAAGCTCCACCTTCGGTTGATGAGAATATGGTCGATCTCCCCGTGAGTCGTTCCTTTGGGCAAATCCCATGTCCATCGGCGATTCTTTCTTTATGAAGATGGAGTTTCCATGGAAACGTCGTGCGGCGGAGAGAAGCCCAACGAGACGGTTGCCGTTTTCGTGTCGGAGCCCATATCCAAACTTCCCGATCCTATATTCCTTTTCTAATGGCATCCCGATTTCCGCATTGAAGTCGCCCACAATATATTTGTAGAAGGACTTTTCGTTGCGGACGACCTCCTCCACGTCTTCGTAGAAAGCATCCAGTTCTGAGTCGTCAGCTGGTGATGTTGGAGATAGCAGTTGATGATGCTGACTGTCTTCTGACATGGAGGTCGTAGTTAGTTTAGGATGGCTAGTCGAAGTGACAGGATCTCATGCATCGACAAGATGGACGATGGCGTTGTACGTGCAGAGCATGAGGCAGTCTCCTTGGCGTGTCGTCCGGGCAGGCGTGTCGTCTTTGTCCGATCTAAAAGGGCCCGAAGGACCCTGACATCGTTCTTGCTACCACCCGGCGCCGTAAGCGGAATCCAATGTGTAGGGTTTATTTCTCTTCTTTTTGCTGATTGAGTAATAAAAATGTTTCTCCTTTAGGCCTAGGGCATAGTGTACACAATTCCGTCGCGCTGCGATTTCTGTAAAACGGCGACTGTTACGCACTAATTTCATGTCCTCGTGTCTGCTACGGCAGTTGTGGTAATCGTCTGGCGCGACGGATCGCAGACCCTTTTTGGCTAGGGGCATAGTTCTGCAGCGATAATCGTCGCGATTTCGGCAACACTCAGCGATGTCGCGTAGCGATAGCTGCACAGGCGATTGGGCGATATCTCTGAGGTGCGATGGACATCTTTAGATTTTTTTTGTACGCATGCATTGTTACACCTCGTTTTTGTTTGAAAAAGAAGCAGAATTTGTTCGAAGTGATTGTACAAACATACTTCTAGTTTCGACGCCTTTCCCTAACTTCAAATTGTCGGATGACTTCTTTTTCGAAAGTGTAAGCATTTTTGATGAGATGGTTTTTTGGAGTGTTTTGTGGGTGATTTTTGTGTTAAGGCTTCACTTTTCGGAAAGCTAATAATTATCATATGCTTGTTTGTATAGTCTTACGTTTCGCTATCCTCAATACAGAAGAATTCTCGTTCTTACTAGTGCACCAACTTCAAACGGTAATGCTTTTTGCTTTTTTATCTTCGCAGTGATTCTGTGCTTGACTTTTTTAAGAGGCGTTCAATGTGGTCTTTGCTAAAGCACTACAAGATCCAGGTACTAGTTTGTTCCATCTAAAAATCTGTGAAGAGTTTTCAATAGCAGCTGTTGTCTCGCAAAGCCGACGTTCCCAGGTGAGATTTACTATGCTCAGAACTGGTAAGCTCGTGAAAATTGCATTTATTGAAAGTTGGGCAAAATGTGAGATTTTTTTGTACTCGATTTCTTCACGATCGACACGAGGGCTCTATGATGAGAATGAAGTGAGTCTAATAACGCATATCGCACGGGAACAGTCTGCTTAGTTTGCGTGCACCTGCCCGTGTGTGCAAAGATAAGAAATCGCAAGCACTATGTCCATGCACGAGCGACGAGTTCGTCGCCGCGTTTTCATCGCGGCGATGAAATCGCTAAGACGAAATCTCGGACGCTATGCTCGTTGCCATCAAAGCAGACCTACTAGGCCAACTCTACTCTTGATTTCCACGGGCAAGCTGACCCGGGTGTGGGGCGGGAAGGACCGCCTATCGACCGGAGAAAGAGCCGGCCAGACGGCGAGGGATCTGGCCTGGCCGGCTCTTAGTTAGGCATCCGGCCGAAACCGGAAACGTCGAACTCCTTCACAGCCCAGGAGGCTCTTCCAGAGTATACATCCTGCTGTGCATCGCAATTCGACACCGAGTGTCACCTCCACGCCACGATGAGGCGGTCGACCTTTGTGGGGGTGAGCCCATTTGAAAGAGCAAGACTTTTCCTTTTTACACGCAATAAATGACCTAGGAGTAAGTTGAGAATTTTCTGGGATCATTAAGAGCGGTGTGACAAATGTAGCTTGGCACTTTTTAGATTCTTCAGAAGGTTGATTTGAGCTTTTTCTTGTCAACGCTATTGTCCTAAAACTTTAAATTAGAAAATTAATAAACTAATTCCAAAACTTTAAGACGCTTTTGGTCGAGAATAGCTCAAGCTAAAAATTTTTGAACTTTGTTCTAAAATTTCGAAATAATCGAGCATGCTGATTACAAATATGTTATTGACAGGGCCGGGCGGAGCCGGATTTGCCAACTAGTTCTCCAATATATGAAAGCCCGATCACCAGCTTGGCTTAATATATAGCGGCGCCGGTGCCCGCGGTAGAGGCTGTTACAGGAACCTCTTCCTATATAGGAGATTGAACAATACCGCTCTAAGAAATGAGGGCTTCTCAAGGCCTTTTCTGCAGAACTTCCAAGTGCTATGTGAGCACTTCTCAAGGGTGACTCTCGGAAGTTCTCGTGAATTGACCAAGTATGACAAGTTTAACATTTTTAGAAAAGTATTGTAGGAACCATTCTTTTCACGCTTCCAAGGGTTTGTAGTAGAAATCGATCGATGCTCAAATAGCCCAGCATTATTTGGCAAAAACTAACAATTTCATCTTCTCAATTTCTAATCGCAGAAAAATCAGCATGTGAGTGTGCATGAATGCCTATCGTGGAAAGTATTAGGTTGATATAATAATGGCCGTGGACTACGGGTTCTAAAAGCTTAAAACTTTTCTCAAATATCGATGCAGATACCAGGCTGAAATTTCACAGCCATGCTTCGAGCCATTTTGTAAAGCTTGCTTCACTCTATCGAATGGTACCTCATTCGTATATTCTTGTATCCATATGCTTTGGTAGCGTATACAAGGGCCATTTTTGCATCAATCTAATACATGCATGAGCAAGTTAGGAATCCGTAAGATTGCTTTGAACGATATCGATTATTCTCGATCTTTCGGGCAATAAAACTTTTTCAGTCTTGGCTTCGAACTTGATGTGGAGCAAATCTGACGAGTACGCTTAAATGTTTAGAGTTTTCTTTGCTCCATCAAAGATTTATCGATTATGCAAAAAGAAATTCCGAACTACTGCCGTTGAAAATCAGAGATGAATTTCATTACGATGCAACCTGATGTGGAGGAGAAATCATTATGTTGCTCAATTTAAGCATTCATTAACTATTGAAAATCAAGTCCTTGATTTGCAGAAATTCAGAAAGAAGATGTTTACGAAAAATCTTGGAGCAATTCACAATAAATTCAGTGAATGTTGTTCTTTAGTTCAGATCAAAGCTGCTAAGCCCCAATTTTATTCTTAGAGTCGCATGCATCTCCGCTGGGGAAGGAATGACAGCTTAAAAAGATTTATATTCTGAAGCTCCAAATATCTGGATTTTACGCTGTCTTTATTTGTAAGTATTCCTCCTTCCTTACTACATATTGAACAGGAGCGAGAAGCTGTATGTACAAGCCGCATTTTCTAGCATTTTGCATGATTCCCTGATGATCTGGCGGCCGACCGTCTTTTCAGTACAACTTCGGAATGTTTTTCGCTAATTTTGAAAGAAGAAAAATGATTTTAAAGAAAAGACGGCCGGCCGCCAGGGATCATCAAACAAAATACTAGAAAATTTTTCGCTCCTTTTTATTATATTAGGTCGTTCCGAAAGTTCTTTCCGTTTTTTCAACCTATCATAAAAACACATAAAATGAAGGGAGGAGAACGCTTTAGGCACTATCCGACGCATTTTTTCTTTTTCTTTTCGAAAGTCATACTACTGTGTCGCTTGCTCTTGTGGTCAGTTAGATAATGGCCGAAATTTCGAACCCGTGGTTTTTACCTTGTCCAACTTTGGCAATTTTTCACAATTTTCTTTTCTGACTTTTGGAGAAGCTTTAATAGCAGTCGGATAGAGTAAACAAAGTGCAATTTAATGGGATTTTTTAACAACTTCAACTGCCTTCTCAGTATTTTTTGAGACAACTTTTTCAGAAGTCTTCACTTTTTCGAAGTAACAAAACACACAAATGCTCCGAACAATAGCAAAGCCTCGGATTTTGACACTATCAAAAGTCGTTTATGGTCCAAAATTTTTGCAAAGTAACTGAGTGTTTACCGCTTCGAAATATAAGATTTCGCATTTTACGTGCACACCCTCAGGCGGGTTCAAAATCAAGAGTTAGGAAATTTGATCGCAAAAAGCCCCACCAATTGGGAAGAAAAGTACTCAGTAGAAAGGGGAGGAAAAGCTGCATCGAATGACACCTTAGTTGTGCGCCGTTTTATGTTCTATAGTTCTTGGCATCACCGAAAGTGGAATTTGATAGCATCAGAGAAATAATTCTAAACAAATTTTAGGGCTAACAATAGATGCCAAAAAATTCCAATAAATTGCACTTTGTTTACTCTATCTATTCGACTGCTATTAAAGCTTCTCCAAAAGCCAAAAAAATTGTGAAAAATTGCTAAAGTTGGACATGGTGACCACGGGTTGGAAATTTCGGCCATTATCTCACTGACCACATGAGCAAGCGGCACAGTAATATGACTGCTGAAAAGAGGAAGAAAAAATGCGTCGGATAGTGCCTAAAGCGTTCTTCTATCTTCATTCCATGTGTTTTTATGATAGGTTGAAAAAACGGAAAGAACTTTCGGAACGACTTAATATTAGGTTGATGCACAATTCTTGCACCAAAAAACACAAAAAATTATTTTGAAAATGCTTAAACAAGCTATTCAACTTTCATGTTCCGCTCTATGTTATGTGTATCAAAAGAAGTTAGAAAATCAATTTGAAACAAAATCGATAAGTCATTTCAAAAAAATCGAAATTCGTATATTCGCAGAGACGTTCAATCACTACCAGCTTCTCTTAGTCAAAAAGAGCATGCCATAAAACTTGCACCAAAAATGGATCTAAATTCTAGTCGTTTTAGCAATTTTAGTGACTAAAAATCGAAAAATCACTTTTTGGTATTTCTCTTATTCACCTTGTATCGTTGCCAGATGCCTTCAAGGACTTTTGACTCGAGCACCTTCAGAAAGCGCAAGATTTGCTCTCTCTACTATGTATCGAACCAGAAGATTTCATCGCAGCTGGATGATGTAACAGAATTTTGGTACTTTTCCGTTATCCGGACCCATTTTTTCAAAGAAGGATATTGCTTCTTTCCTTGTATCATATTTGCTCCTAAATTCACAGGAAAGGAGTGTCAACCTTTTGCCACGTGTCAAAAAAATTTGACATGTCATCCACATGTTTAGCAGGTTTTACCAAGAGTTTGTATTGCCCTACCTACTGACTTAAGTTCAATCGATTTTTCAATCAATAATGACCCCATTTTCGAGTAACAATTTCAAAAATAAATATCATTATAATTGTGACGTTATTCTATTATTAATGAACAGACCCGACTTGCTCAGAATAGAGAATTGCAATAGATTCTCATCATTTTAGCGGCGAAACAAGCAGTAGCGAGGTACTTCAGCCATCATTTACAGTCCTTCTTGGCTAAAATAGCATGGCGGACAGAGTTTGAAGAGAATAGTCATTTTTGAATCATTCCTAAAAGGAACAAATGTCCTAATATAAATTCTAAACTGTTTTTCTCTTACAGAAACCGATAAACAGCTTTTAGGTGATCATGCATGCTCTTTTACCACACCGGGATTACTTACGAAAAAAAAAACATGTCAAATTGGACCAAAACGTGTCAATTTTTTTCTGCCACGTGGCAGGGAGGGCGGTCCTCGTAGAACCTATGAAAAAATTGTTCCCCAAACTAAATAGCGCATTCATGAGAGCTTTTTGAAAAAATGGGTCCGGATAACGGAAAAGTACCAGAATTTTTAAGATTTTGGTGCAAGAATTATGCATTAACCTATTATTTATAGTGAAGCACAGTAGGAATACTTACGGATAGGTAGACTGCGTAAAATCAAATTTCTGGAGCTTCAGGATATGAGTAATTCTTTTTAGAATGCGATCCCCTTCCCGGCGGGAAGTGGTAGACTTACGGTACCATACGATAAAGCGGAGCAAGCACTACAAAAACACCACGATCCACCTAACTCCGTAATCCAGGCTAAATTTGGAGACGGATCAGAGTTTTCCAGCTACCTTAAAAGTCGGGTTCCTTTCAGGAAATTCCTACAGACTTCAAACTTGGTCTTCATAGAGCAAACGCATTGTAGTACCCGAAAATGTGCATTTGGTGAATTTTTTTCGCGGTCTGAAATTGAGAAAAATGGTCCAAAAATGCCAAAGTGGCAGTTTTTGAGGTTTTCCATGTAAAACTTGGTATTTCTCGAGCATGAGAGCACATATAGCGGTGTTTAAGATAATACTTATTGTTAGTAATTCTTGTACTATACAATAACATAAGTGGGAGGGGCTGGGAGCGGAGCTGCATTTTTGGACTATCTTTTTTTCTCGCTTTCTATTCGCGGGGAAAATTTAGTAAGGACATATTTAAGCACTACTTGGAAATCCGTAGGATTTTTCCTCGCAAAAGTCCAACTTTTACGTGACAAAATTTTTATTCGATTTTGGCTTCAAACTCAACATGGAATGCTACTTAAGCGAACCCTTGGTGATCATTCCGTAGAGCTCGATCTGCTCTATCGCATGATACCCCTAAGTCTACTAGAAAATCAAAAACAGTTCAAAATTTTGAAGGAAGTTCACTTTGCGGACAATCTGCAGGGTGGGGCGAAGGTCTGGGAGCCGACTTTGCAGTGTTGTAACTCACGAAACCGCTGATGATTTCAATTCCAAATTTGTGCCACAAAATACTGCGATCATCCTCCACAAACCATACTTTACATAGCTGAAAATGCTTGCCATATGTATTTGTAAGAATTTTTTTATCAAGCAAGTGCTTCAGCAGAGCGAAAAATTCAAATTTTTCAGTATTCACGGTTTTCGTAGCAAAAGACACTGTGAAATTTCTACAATTACAACTAGACAATTCAATTCAATTAGATGCATACGATGTAGAGGAAGCTTTGCGCTATCCATCGTAGTAGTTTACCAGAAACTATTCTTTCGAAAACGCAAAATAAAAAACTTGCTAAATTACCTGCGTGCCAGTGGCTATTTGTCTCTAAATCAAAATTCTAAACTATAGGAACGCAGCTGGTACCGAGTATTGGGCTATATTCTTTCTACGAGTCTTCTATATAAGCATTTATTTGAATTTGATCAATAGAGCAAATTCAGTTCTTCTTAGATTAAAATTTTTCGCTCCCATTCGCGCAATCTCATCCAAATTTCCAATATGCGAGTATATTGCCTTCACTTGAAAATCAAAAAATTTTTTTCATAAACCTCGCAAAAAAAATTCTTCGTGAAATATGTTGTAGCCAAAAGCTTGCTTTATTTTACTGTAAATTATTCTAGTGAAAGAAACACTTATCATGAAGGAGTGGAACATTTCATTTCGACTGCCTGCGTGCCATGATAAACAGACTTGCCAGGATTATGAAGGGCTGCTTTGAAACCAAAAGAAGCAATCTCAAAATCTGAGAGCTGCGCTCTATTTGTAAAGGTTCGGTTCATGTGTGCACCGAATTTTCCGTTTATAGTTTCTTCACTTCTGCTTTCATCTAGAAAGTTACTAGGCTCCCTTCACTTCTGCTTTTATCTGGAAAGTTACTAGGCTCCTAGACTTTTGCCCCACCCTGTAATTATATGATACGACCTATTTCTTTAAAGTTCAACATACAACTTTATTTAAGCTCTAAACAAAGCTTCTGTTCGTTCACAGTCTTCAAAACCTGCTTTACACGTAATTGGGTGTGCAGTATCTCAAAACGTGTTGAGTCGAAATGTTCCTTGATACAGTTTCTTTTTTGTTGCAAATCAGCGATCGTGTATGAATTATCATGACTTGAGTGCCAAAAACAAATATGCCTGAAGAATTTCGACATTTCACTATGTGCTAAACCGTTACTTATAATAATATTACAAAAGACAAGCAGCAGTTTTGCAGGCGACCATTCGGGGGTTCACTTTTGCATATGAGCGGCTCCTAGATTGTGAGGCGAAGCTGCGACGCACCTCCTGCGTTGGTTGCCGTGTGCTGAGACATACCCGATCCATAATTCTTTCCTGATCAGCACGAATTCGCCTCGTTACAGTTGGGGAGTCGACCATAATAGCAACCAAATTCCATCGCCTTGGCAATATCATCCCAAATTTTAATGCAAGCCGCAAAAACAAGCTGTTTATTAATGAAAATTGTCACAGAAATAGGAGATAGTGCAAGCACCCTCATAGGGCAAAAAGGACATTAGATTTGAATATGCATGTAGCTAAGCGCACGAATTGAACCGAATCCTTGGACTCCTGCTGCAAATTATGTGCTCATCCTTTGCATTTTTTGTTTACCTTGTTTCATAATTACACGAAACATAAGGGTAATAAAGGAAGCTTGGTGCTTTTCGAGTAATTTGGATAATTTTTCACATTTGTGATTACCATTTTCTACTCAATGTTGCAATATTCTAAAATTCTCCAGTAAAAAAATCTTTACCAGTAAGATTCAGCGTATTTAAATCCCAACAATATCGCTCAGCCACAATGACTGGCCAGTGAACAAGATATAACACGTAGGATATATCTCCACAGTATAATATGTAGCTATTCGTGAGAATATACACATTCGCGTCGGGAAAAATTACTGTTCCAGCAATAAAAGTTGCACATAACCTGTCATTGAAATTTTTGAGAGTGATAGGTAAAAATGATACATGAACTTTATTGCTTCTTCCGAAATTCTTTATGCAAAGAAGGCTTGCAAGTGTTCCTAACCAGACGCCATAAGAGATAACATAACAGTTTACAGCATGCTTTATTGTTGCCTAAGTTTTCTTGCCAAAAAGTTTTCAGTCAATCCGCGCCTCTATGCGTGCTGTGGAAAAACTGGTGATGTCAATGATAAAGTCAGCAAAATACTCAAAAGATATGAAGTGAAAGGAGAAATCGGAATTTTTTATGTTTTTCATGACTATTTTACCCAGTTCAGCAAAAATGCTCAGCATTTATTAAGTACTAGCTTACTGTCTCAATTTTTCGACTTTTGTCGCCTTTTGTCGCCTGGTGTTCAAAGCAGCTGTTGTAAGAGATTTTGACCCCAAGTGTGATCTTATCTTTATTTGGAAAGCGCTTTTTTTGTCTTTTATACGTAAAAAATTTCAACAAATTCTCAGTCTAACGAGACTGCAGGCCTAGGATCTCGGCAGTCTAAATACGTTCATCCAAGAATGTTCTTGCAAAATAATCTACACTCCGCGTCCCAAGTCAAGTCCTTGTTTTACTCACGGAGTAAGAGTGTAACAAGTTATCATACGCATAGACTCACTTTTCATGTAGAATTGGTGTTGGTAAATTTTGTGAAATTTGGTGAATGTTCTACAAGAGGTAATTTTGTGAACAATTAGGTTGTTCCATAAGTCTTTTCATTTCTGAATTTTCGCTGCAGTAAGTTAAGCGCTGTTGTTCTAAATAGAGTTCAGGTTACCATTCGATAGAGCAAAGCAAGCTCTATAAGAAGGCTTTCATGCTTTTACACCAGCTTCTATCGCTCCAAGTTTGAAACCAAAGTCTAAAAAGTTTCGGATGCTCAGAAAATTGAGAATTATTTATACCTTCGTTTAAAATTTTCTGCATATTTCTCACTTGCTTACGCATATACATTCCACCTTAGACACTAGTACGTGCTGTTACTGCAATTTTTTATTAGATAGAAATTAAGAAAACGAAATTTTCCATGTTTTTACCAAAGCGTGCCGTGCTGTTCTTGCAATAGAGTTTGCATACTACAAGCCCTTAGAAGCACAACCGTAGATTTTTTGCTCTCTATCTCCCAAGATTATCGAATTTAGCTTCTTCACTCGAGTTTTTCATGGTAAATCCAATATTTCTCGAAAACTAGCCTTGTGGAAAGCTGATAATTTATGGTTGTACTTCTAAGGGATTGTGATAGCACAGTATCACTTTGGTAAAAACATGGAAATTTCCGTTTCTTTGTTTTCTAGCCAATAAAGAAACATAGCAACATATGAGTATGTGATGTGGAGTGTGTATGCGTGAGCGAGTGAGAGGTCAAAGTGACCTTTTTGAACGAAGATGTAAAAATTTTTTGATTATCTGGGAATCCGAAACTTCTTAGATTTTGGTTTTAAACTTGAGGTGGATCGAAGCTGGTGCAAAGCCGTTAAGCCCATCTTATAAAACTTGCTTTGCTCTACCGAATGCTGTCCTGGTGTCCTATTAGGTTGTCTAATTAGAATAAGAAGCGAATGAATTATCACAGCGAAAACTCAAAAATAAAAGGACTTGTGTGACAACCTAACAGAAGCAATTGATGAGACTAAGACTGAATTTGCTAGAGTAAAGCAGGAGCTAGCAGGGCCCGTTCACCGATGTTTCACCGCTCGTAACGAGTGGAAAAAATAACATAATTTGAAGGCATATGTGCATGCACAAAAGCGAGGTTGAAAATCGTTTATTTGATCGAAAATTTCTCGGCACTCAAAACCTTGTGAACTTTTTGGTTGTAACGTAAACTTTAAAATTTTCACCTATCGACCCATAGCTACTTGATATAATTGTCATCTTATAAGGAAGTACCATGTCAAAGAAGATAGGTCTGAAAGAATAACCTCACAAAGTTTTCAAATTCTTGCTTCTATTAGCGTTTCCCGCGAGTTTTAGTAACCAGATAACTTAAAAAGGACATCCTTTCGATCCAAAAAAGGTCCAAAATGCATCTTTTCACTCTTTTCCATCGGTTGTGTTCATGGCAGTTAAAGCAAGAACCTTTCAAAAAGTTACCAAGATATAAAACCCATTCTTTTGCCATGATAAGGTCTAGCTATTTTCCCAAATTTTTGAAATGAATTTCCGAACAAGTCCAAATAACGGAAAGAGCAAACCCTGCAGGATGCAAAAACAATTTTTCTCCTCTGCCCCGCAGTTAAGGAAGACAGAATTAAAATCAAAGTTTTACGTCCTCTAGTATGGTGTACGTCCCCTGCAGAAGCCACTTCGATTGAACATGCTTCCCTTGTTAGCTAACTCCAACCTTATAACACATCAATCAAAACGACCCAGCGAACAACCCACTTTCCAGAGACCCCAGGTTAAGTTTGGAAAAATCGAGATTCGATTTTTGAGTCCTTGCACGCTCACCAGCTTTGGATGCCACTAAGCCCGTCAGACCCCGCACGCACCAAACTAGTAAAGTTAGTAAACTAGTGACACCTACCTTGCTACTTCATTGGTTAACCATTTGGGATTGATTATCACTAATGCCAACAAAGCGACAAGCAAAGTGTTGGTGATAAAAGATCTAATCCACGGGCTTGTTTCAGACACTGTAAAAACTTTGTTTTACAATGCTTTTTGATAGTTGAGTCTGACAGTTCTGCAAAGTTGACATTTCAAGATATTGACTCAAACTTTTTCATGCTAACACCGCCATTTCTAGTTTCTCAAATGGAGACTATCATTTGAATTCAGTAATCAAAAGTTGGCTTTCAACTTTCTATGTGCTTCAGGTAAAGATCTTGTCAACTCTAATAAAGAATTTCTTTCCAAAGAATTTCTGCTGAACTCGATTTACTCATGCATGCCCTTCCGAACAAGACATAGACCTTACAGGTGCTGTCACTCTTCCATAGCTTTAAAGCGGCTTGGCAAATTGACGACTTTGGAGTATTCTTCGTTTTCGATTCCCTTTTCTGAGCTGAGCCAAAAACTGTGCTTCGCGTTTTTGAAGATATCAATAACTTGCTTTTTTGAACGTCGGAACTGCTGTTTGGGAGGGAAGCGGAAGCCATTTTTTGAACTAAGGTGGGTGGAGTTTCTCCACCCATCCGGACTCCACGAGCCAATCGCACTCTTGTAGGCCGGCTTTCGCTTTTGGCCCAAACAGCAGTTTCCAAGTCCAGAAAAGCGAGTCATAAAAATAAATCCTGTCCAACCCCCCCCACCTCTGCCGAGAGATATGCTGTATTTTATATGAAATTGTGTCCAGTTTCAACGGTAGATTTTTTTCTCAGCGAAAACCTAACTATCAATTGTTCTATCGGTGTAACAGTGGCCTTTTCTTGTCAACGTAGAACCGTCAACTTTCTCGCAGCTTTCATCTTCATTGCGACAAGAGAGCAGAAAGTGAGCACATCAAATCAACTGATGCATCGGTTAAATAAAATCCCTCACTTTTCACGGATCAAAAGACTTTAAAAAACAACGCTTCTATTTTCCATAATCTCAGCTTTCGAAGTGATCTGCAGCTTATTACGACCAATTACCAGGGCTCACCTACCCCCCTCACTTTTCACGAACGAAAATAGTTGAGATTTTTTTAAATGGAGAGAGCCCTCCCTCATATGGACCCAATATTGGAAGAAAGCCCTCCCTCACATGGGTCCAATAATGGACTCCATGACGTTGCTGTTGTCATTGTAAAACGGCAGCAACGAGCTGTTCGGTGGAGATGGGTTTTAGTTTACACTATTTTTTTGTTCGTTCAGGGGTAGCGTGGATGAAAGAGGATTTTGGTAGAATAGTTGTAAATGGTTGCGTTCCCATACGCCTTCAAAAAGACGGCAAGTTTGAAACGTCAAAACCCATTGTTAAAAATGTACTAACCTCCCATCGGCATAGTGACATATCATCGCATCAGCACATGCTAAATCTGAGACAGAGAAACTTGAAGACTACAGTTTTTATGTTTTTTTCGGGCAAAAATTGGAAAAAATTACATGTCTCTTGCTATATCGTTAATAAACAATTCATAAGTGATTCTTTATTTCATTCGAAAGATCCCTTATATTTCTTGATTTTTTGCCTATTTTTGAGGAACAGTGAATGTATTGAGGGATCGGAGAAACCTACATTCTTGTGCTTCTGGCCTGTTTTACCTTTCCAGAGCTATTAAGATGCAGCAACTGTAAGCAAAATGTCTATTGGGGAGGTTACATGCGTGGTTGTTTTGGGTGCAATTTTTTCGGACAAAGATTCGATTATGCGGGTAATCTTTAGACGTTGATTTGACCATACTTCACCTTAATCACTTTGTATAAATGCTTTGAACAAATGTAACACGATTACCTCTATATATACAAAATTTCTGAGGCAACCTGAAATGATCTCCGATTATTGAAGTAAAACCGGTGCGTAGTTGTACGAATTTGGAAGTTTTAGAACTTTTTGAAAAAAATTCAGAAAATCGTTTGTATCACGTGAAAGAACATAGCCGAAAGGTCTAAGCGGCACACGAATGGAAATCGGTGTCAATTTCAGGAATATTCACACACCAAATGGAATTTTTAGAGGTCCATGATTATACGAACACCTAAAAGAAACTTCTTTTTTTACTCGAAACTGCATTTCCAGATAAAAATTTACTGTAAGCTTACTAACAAAGTATGAGATTACTACACACTGAATCCAGTGCGGTTCAAAAAGCGTTACTCTTTTTGCAGGGTTCAAAATGCACTTAAGATTGAATCACCCCGAAAGCTTCTGTTTTTCTATGGATCTAGCTCTCTAACAGCTTCTGTTTACTCAGTAGATATTCGTTTAGAGTTTGGAACAATTCCTGTTGTCTCTTCTTGTTTCTCAGGCAAGTCCTCAACTATCCTAAAGTTAGCGCAATTTCGAGCCTTAAAACTCAGCTTTTGTAGTCCTATGATATATTAGGTTGTCCGGAAATCAATGCCCGTTTTGAATTTGAACCGCATTAAGTCAAACACTTCTCACTTCTAAATAGATTGCAAAGCACCATTCGATAGAGCAACACAAGCTCTACAAAAAGGCCATCTTGCTTTTGCGACAGCTCTCATCCACCTCGAGTTTCGAGCCAAAAACTAGAAAGACTCGGCAACCCGAAAAATCGAAAAAAATCGAAACTTCGTCTACAAAAATGATGCAAAAATTCTCACTTGCTCATTCAAACACTATCCACATAAAACATCTATATACGCCTTTGCTGTATTTTTCCCTCTGTTAGAAACCAAGTAAACGGAAATTTTCGTGCATTTGCCAAAGTGATGCTGTGTATACTTGGGTCCGAATCGAATAGAAATTCGATCATTCGAATAAAACATTCGTATATATTCGTATTCGAAATTCGATATTCGGAGTTCTTCCATTTTCGAATAATATTCGAAACTCGAATAATCAAAAAACAGGGTTTCGAATAAAATTCGAAAACTCGAATAATCAAAAAACGAGGTTTCGAATAAAATTCGAAAATTCGAATAATCAAAAAACGAGGTTTCGAATATTATTCGAAAACTCGAATAATCAAAAAACGGGGTTTCGAATAGATTTTATTCGAATGTTTTATTCGAATGTTTATTCGAATTCGTATTCGAATGACTCCGTATTCAGATTATTCGACTTTGTTGCAAAGCCAACTGCTGAGTATCAAGCTCACTTCGTCCACGTTTTTTTTTTTCGCAAAACTCGGTAATGCATCTTTTGCAACCGTTATACCTTTGAACTGTATGGAGAGTCACATTCTTCTGACTGCTTGCGACAGTAAAAAAATCATATGTGGATCTTAATTGATGTAGAAAGTAGAGCAAGCCCTTTGCTTCTACATTGTTGATGCTGATAAGAGATAAAGTTAATTCTGGCGTACATCAGTCTCTTTCAGACCATCTGAAGAAGAATCTTTTGGGCACAGCATACAAATTTATATCGACTGCTTTTCAAATCGTCCATAATGGGTAAAATATGACTTTTTGCTGTGTATAGACTAGATGCCGACCGATCGACATTATCGATTTTTGGGGAAGTTTGAGTTGCGGGGCTGAGAGTTGGTACAAGGGGGTGAGTGAGAGTGCTGATTATGAATAAAAATTTACTTTATAATTTTTATCGATTTTTGGAAAATCTCGAGCTACGAGCTTGGGAGTTGGTACAGGGGGAAATGAGGATGCTGATTAAAACCGAAATCTATTTTATCTTTTTCAGCAATTTTTGGAAAATTTTGAGCTAGGAGTTGGTATGGGGGATACTAGGGGCTGGTTATGATTGAATCGGCTCTAGCCAAATATGTCGGCAAGTTTGAGATGTGACTGCTTTAGTTATTCGATAAATCATTCGAATATTTATTCGAAATTCGACTTCCAATGTTCGAGTATATTCGAAATTCATTCATTCGATATTTTTGATTTTCCGAATTTATTCGATATTCGTTTATTCGAAATTTTGCCTTTTCGAATTTATTCGATATTCATTCATTCGATGAAAAATTCTCGAATTACCCAAGTATAATGCTGTGCCGTTTCCACATAGGTAGTTGTATACTACAAATATGTAGAAGTACAGACTCAAATTTTCAGCTTTCTACAAGCTTTAGTTCTCGAGAAATTTGAATTTTAGCTCGGACCACCTATCTAGGGAAAGCTATATTCGGTATTTCTCGAGAACTAAAGCTTGTAGAAAACTGAAAATTTGAGCCTGTACTTCTACAGGCTTGTGATATATAACTACCTATGTGGGGACGGTACATCATCACTTTGGCAAATGCACGAAAATTTCCGTTTTCTTGGTTTCTAACAGAGGGAAAAATACAGCAAAGGCATATATAGATGTTTTATGTGGATAGTGTTTGAATGAGCAAGTAAGAATTTTTGTAGGATTTTTGTGGACGAAATTACGATTTTTTTCGATTTTTCGGGTTGCCGAGTCTTTTTAGTTTTTGGCTCGAAACTCGAGGTGGATGAGGGCTGTCGCAAAAGCGAGATGGCCTTCTTGTAGAGCTTGCGTTGCTCTATCGAATGGTACTTTGCAATCTGTTTGAAAGCGAGAAGTGTATGATCTAATGCGGTTCAAATTCAAAACGGGCATTAATTTCCGGACAACCTAATACTAAGCACGATGTATCTGTGAGCTTTTTGTTGGTCAAAAAAGATGCAACGGTGAGCGTTTGGTTTGGCCACGCAGTCGTCATCTTACAAAATGGCTGTGCTTAATATTGCAATCATATATATCCTGCCTTTCGGTTAAAAAGCTCAAGACTAATTCTGCTATAAAAGAAATTCGAATATTTTAGGCGGTTACATCAACATTTAAGCAATGCACTTGTCTCATCGTAACTTTTTAACACGTTGACGACGGTGTCGCGCAATGGTGCGCGACAGGCAGTCTGTCCCTGTGGACGATGTCGCGCAATGGTGCGCGACACCCTTAACATCAGTTTTAATGTGCACAATGGTTCCAATTCGTGTTCATATAATCAAGTTAGGCTCGAAAGTATTTCATGTTGGCCCCGCCTCCTTTTTGGCAAACTCCGCGCACTCCACTGCCCTCTACAAAAAACTTTTTTTGTCCTCAAATCGTATAAAAAAGCTCATAGATGACAGGGGAACATTAAATAATCTTAAATTTGACCCCGCCCCCCGTAATTCAGGCTCCACCCCCCTCAGTGGCATGCTCCGCCCACTTTTCAAAAATGCCGGAATTTGCATGAATTCACTGATTTTGAGCAATTTCCAGCATTTTTTAAAAGTGGGCGGGGCTTGCCAAAAGTGGGCGGAGTTGCCCCGCCCACTTACATTTGTGTATCTCACGTATAGATGCATGCATACATATGTGCAGCCGGCTGTGAAAATGCCCGGAAACGGTTCGTCCACAGGGACAGACCTCCAAAAAATGGCTCGTCGTCAGCGTGTTAAGAGAAAATCTGAGTCATGATAATCAAAAGTCCTAATTCTCGTATAAGGGGTTGGGACTTGTGTCAGTAGATGATTGTTGTGCCAAAACCAGGTTTCTTGGTGGATGCTTATTCGACCGACGTTTCGACGTGCTCGTCTTTTTCAAGAGGTCTGAATGTAGATTATAGGCTTTTGGATCTGACCAGTACGCCGCCAAGAGCCTCCTCCACAAGTGCTAGTCTAGACCTCATCGGAGGATAGCAGCCAGCCGGAAATCACCAAAGTTTGTGAAACGAGCTAACCTTAACTCCACCGCATACCAGTAAGTCCGCACAATGGGACAATAGCGGACGTCACTGAGTGTCACCCAGTGAGTCAAGGGTATTTATGTGCGGCTGTTCAGATTGCATAGCGGTATGAACGGCAAGAGATCACTGTTGATTGACACGCATTCATTCTTAGCATTCATTCTAGGATTCCTCGTAAGTATCCATGCTGCCTCAAGGATCTTTCTTGCGCAAATCTCAGTCTCGTAAGACAGAATGGTACATTTGACTTTGAAGTCATTTCCACCATGTGCCTCAGCCTTGTGTCTTCCCAACGGTGTTGTTAATATCCCACGTCTTTTGCTAGCCAAATGTTCCTTTAATCTTACACCCAACGCTCTACCCGTTTCTCCTACGTAGCAGTCTTGGCAGCTCAAACATTCCAACTGGTATATCACACCTGCCTTTGCACAATCCCCAACATCGCCGTACGGGCATACGATGCATTCATCTACTATACATTCGTAATCGTAGAATCTATTCCGAACTAGCTGCTTCTTAATGTTATCCTTCGGTACCTCAACCAATATCACATCATTCTGCAGTTCAGCTCGGTGAATGCATCGTCTAGTTGCCGCGCTAACCTTATCTGATATAAAAGGGATGCAAAGTGGAACTTTATTGTTATTCTGTTTACGGATAGAGGTATCGGAAGGTGCAAAAGTTTTGCATCTGTGTTCAATTGGTACATATCCGTTACTCTGCGCAATTTGTAATGCCAGCTTCGTGATTCGAGCTGCTCTTCGTGGCCTGTGCATACCGCTGTAGCAGTTTTCATCATGTTGCGGATGACCGCTCGTTTTGTTGCTGCAGGGCGAGCTGACGTTGCGTGGATCAAGATGTTTTTGGATGCTTCCTTACGATACCATTTAACATGGAGTACACCATCAGATAATCTGATCTGTGTGTTCAAATAAGGGAGCCATCCGTTACGTAGTGTTTCTCTAGTGAACCGTATGTACTGGGACTGTTGGTTTAAAATCGCAAAGTACTCATCCATTTCGGCTTGAGTCGATGTTATTACACAACAGTCGTCGATATATCGACAGTACATTAACGGCATACGCGCAAGTACTGGCTGCTCGATTTTGCTCATATAACATACTGCGAGAACAGGTGCTAGGCGTTGACCCATAGCCAGTCCTCGTATCTGGGAGAAATATCTCCCAGACCACTTAAAGATGTTACATCCTAAACATGCTCGAGTGATTCTCGTATAAGGGGTTGGGACTTGCTTGAAAAACGCGACGAGAACACATGTTGCCTCAAAGTATCTTCATTGAGCTTAGTTTTTCTTATAGCATTGGTAAAAGCTAGTTAGAATGCTTGAACCAAAGAACAGACGTTTTTGGAGGAGATTAAGTCCAAACGCATCTTGAGCAATGGTGAAAATAGTATACTTTTTTTTGACGGTAGTGGGTTCACCGCGTCGCAAATATCTCACAAGGGAAGCTTGTGTAACCGAAGTGGCCTTGCCAAATGAGATGTTGCCGTATTAAGGCATAGATCCGCTCCAAAACTGCCTTCCTTATCTGCAAACCGTTTATGAACGAGGAGTTAAGAGCGTTCTTTGAAGCGAAAAATGAATGTGCATGACAAAATGAGTTGCTAAATTCTTACTAGCCCTCGATTACTTATAACCAAGTGTGATGTAATTTTTATTTTAGAGTATATTTTGAATTAAATGCTATGATCATTATCATTGGTCCATTGAAAAGCTAGAAAAAGTAATACGGCTACTTTTTTTCCTACTTGCACATTTAATTTTTATTTCAATAAGCGCTTTTAACTCCTCGTTCATAAACTTTCTGCAGATAAGGAAGGCAGAAGTTAGCATTTTATGCCTTCAGTATGGTATGCATCCATCCAAAAAGGTCATTTCGAATAAACATGCATTCCTTATCAGATTTTTCTTACTGTAACACTCTACCAAAATTTAGCCTGAAAGTTCCTAGTTTTGTACAAAAAAGGAGCTTTGTTCAAAATGTTTTTATACCAGATTGTCTCATAAACCCTTTTCGATTTTACTAAAACCGTTCGCCTTCCTATCTCTTTCTCTTATTTGATGCCGCTTGTAACACCTTTCGGCAGAGCAAAGCAAGATGGTTACCAAATTTTCCTGAATCGTACTCCGCTCAGAGTGTGAAACTGAGATTTGATACTCGTAAACGAATTAAAATTTGAAAGTCGTACCTCCTCCCCAAAATATCCTAAACTCCCCCCCCCCCCCATTCACCTCATGACACTTTGGACTTCAAAGTATACGTTTTCATATTTTTTTATCTTTACAGGAACGAAGAATTAAAAGGTTAAAAGTGAAATGGTAATCCGCCCCTGACCGTCCTGGGTTCCTCCCACGCTCGTAGACAATGCACATGTAAACAGAAGTACGGTAACAAAACTTTATCCTTGTAAGTGCTTCGGTTTCAAGAAATACTGAAATTACGGTTGAATTCAAAGAAAAAAACTTATTAGGCCGTCAAATCATGAACCGGTAGAAATCTGCATCCGGCGCAGAAACCCAAGGTTGCCACTAATTTTCATTCTTGGGCTACGCCCCTTTACGTAGTACCGACGACTTTTCGAGTATCTTTTAGAAATATGAAACCCTCAAAATATGGGTTTGTATAATTATGATCAGCACTTCATACGCTTTGTGAGAAATACTGATTTAGTCATTCCACAATAGCTATCTTGGAGCAGTGACCCTATAAGCAACTAACCTGAAGAAAGCGATAACCTAATTGATAATTTGATATATCAGAATTTCGGCAGATTTGTCTCATAATTTTTTACCGTTTTTACCGTATAAATCAACATTCCTTTAGAACTGTGGCACTTACCAAGGGTACAAACACATTATCGCACTTCTGTATGTATAAGTTGTATGATCATATGTGTGAGAAGAACTTGAACAACTGGAGTCGGAGTTTGCCATTTTATTCCAATCCATTTTTTTTACTTCTAACCATGAAGAAATTAAGGAAAGTGTACGATTGAATGAAAGATTTGTTAAGCATATGTTAACGATAAGATAAATGGGAAATTCTCTAGGCCTTTTGAGACGGAGATCCGTTTTTTTACGGTAAAGTTCGTTTTCAACTACTATCAGATTTCGGCTTCAATCTTCATATGGAATACGATTTGTGCAGACTCTGTTATCCACCTTGTAGAGCTTGCTTTGCTCTATCGAATAATCACTCAATCCGCTTCAACGAAAGAAATAAAAAGACGATGATTGTAGTAAAAACGGTAAAAATTAATGAGACACCCTGATAGAAACTATCTACACACGCATTTTGTATTTATCAAATTCGCAAGAAAAGCCTTTGAAAGTGAGTGGTAAACCTTCTGAAGCTGTCAAAACGCTGATACTTCACTGCAATTTTTGACAGTCAATTACTGAAGAAGATTCGTCGTTTTGACTCGCGTGAGTTTAGTCGTAGTTTGAGAAGCTTACCTCGACCAACTGCAGGTTTCTTCTGCTCTCTATAGTCTTCATCCAAATGAGGATTGCATTCATGCATGGTATTTGATGTCGCTCTACTCAATTCGTACGCGAGTGACCCACACATGAATTGCCATATTCGAGATAGAAGAAAACCGTAAGATATCTGAATGCAGTTATGGATGAACAAATGTTGTTCACCAATTGCTTGAGCTAGATTTGGTGTTGTCAACATCATAAATGAGCTCTCAACTTTCAATATAACTGGGATAAAACCGCTCTAGGTGATGTCGTCGTCAACTGCATCAAGAATATTGTCTAATTGGGGACAGGATTTTGGTAGGTTGATCTATACATCCTTCCAAGCCTTTGCGCTCACTCAAAATGTGCATGTTCCTACTAGAGGTCAAGCAGACATTAATCTTGTTCCTTCTTCAAGCGATATTGTGAAAGGATTGATTACCACCTTTCGGCACATTAGATCACGGTGGTAAACTTTCTTGCATTTCCGTAAGGTTATGCCAACATAACTGCCGAAGTGATGCAGATGAATTGGACGAAGCTTTTTGACGGAATTCTATTCAAGACCTATACTATCGATTTTATACGTGCTATACGATATTATGGCTAAACATGTACCTTTTGCCGCTGCAAAAAACCAAGTCACAGTTTTCCTGTCTGTCAATTTGATTAAATAAAAATCAGGTTTTTTCTACTCTCTATAAAACTCAAACTGATGGTGAACTATGTGAAAATCTTCCCTGTGACTGATGGTGAACTATGTGAAAATCTTCCCTGTGTGTTGCTCAGAAAAGATCGAAAGGGTAGAAAAGGTGGAGGTGTATGCGCTATTATACATGATACAGTACTTTTTGAAGAAGTAAAATTTACCGTGAAAGGTTTATTCACTGACGTCATCCGCTTCGGCTTTATTCTGAATACCCCCACTCAAGCTGATTTATTTCATTTTATTTCATTTCATTTCATTTGTACGCTCAAGGCGTTCCATAAAAAAAAGACACCTCAAGAAGTTAGTAATAGAGCGGAAACGAACAAGACATGTGAACAAATGCAGACATCATCATATCAGTCCGAGTCTGATCCTAATTAGACTAATGTAAGAAGATGAAGATTCAACGATTTATCTTGGTCTATCGTCTCCCTTAAAGCAGTGCAAAGCAGGATGATCTTCTTCTTTCTTTGATTTCTGATCTGGTCTCCTCCTGCCAAGCCAAAATAGCATTGGCTAATGATCTGAACCTTCCAAATTGATTGGAGTCATCGCAGCGCCTCTAACGCCATAGAAGAGGAATTTTCTCGGCGTTTGATGCTTTGTCTCTTAAGGGCTGGGCATATCGGTCAGCGATCCATCGCGTCGCGAGCATTTCTGAAGGACAAGTGTTACACGTGCATAGCATGTTCGCTCATATGTGGTAGTTGTCCGGCGCGATGCATCGCTGACCGTTTTTTGCTAGGCCATACCGATCCGCGCCTAAAATTCGCGTCGCTCATTTCAAATAAGCGACGCGAGCATCGCTTGGATTGAGATTCCTTTCCAAAGAGTGTTTTCGAATGTTTTTATTATTGTTCGCACTACTCTCTTGCCTGCTGAATCTAAAACTAGTCCATATTTTCAGAGCACCTGCTTTCTGTAAATCATGATGTTTTGTACTCAATTCAATCCTTAAGATTAACTGCGAAAACTATTGAATGAGCATTTTTAAACTTTTGAACGATCGCAACATTTTGCTTTTTATTTTATCTACACTTCTAGTGGCAGATAATTAGAGCAATTAGTGGCAAAAATACCGCGCTCAGGCTTCGTTTCACTCCGTCGTCGAGTACTTTTTCTTGGCAGAATTTTCTTTTCTTTACGAAAACGTTCATGGTTCAAAAAAAATTTATTAAAGATTGTCGAGAAAAAGAAAAAAAGAAGAATGTTCAAACATGTAGCTCGGCTTAGACAGTGAGCTTGTTCGAAAGTGAACTGTCTGATGTATTGTGAGAATGAACAAGTCGCATCAGAGATATGTCCTACATCCGAGCGACTAGCGATCCGTCGCGCGTTTTCATCGCTAGTTCTCAGCGAATTGCGACGACTACAAATCGCGACGATTATGCCCGCCCCTTTACACAACGGGATGATCTTCCAACCGGCGGAGATCACATACTATATGTATTGCTAACCAATTCTGCTTTTATCGAAAACCAGTGCGTCACCTCTGCTTCGCAGAAGCTCGCACTGGCCCTACTTTCTATATGCCTTACTCATTCCCGCATTAGTGACATTGAAACTCATTGTGTTATGCAGGCTATCACGAATGATTTGTTAACAGCTACTCATTTCTAGAGCTTTTTTTGTGTGAAATCGGTGTTTTTACGTGGATGAAACTTTTCTCAGAAAAATAAATGCAAATTTAAATAGGTTTGCGGACTTTTTTTGGCCTGGTAGTCGCCATAACGACAATAATCATCGTGGGCTACATCTCTGTGCAAAAATCTTCTCAAATGATACGTAAAATCTTGGGAAATTGAACACTTAAGCAACTAATTCTCTTTGGCGCCATCTTCTTAAAGTAACCAATTTTAGTTGAGTTCTTTGGGCTAAAGTCCATGGCTTGTACATTAGCTTGTGAAACATATCCACGATTTCAAAAAGTTTATATACTGACCCAATTTTGCTGGTCAGAAGTTAAGTGGACCCGTTTCACGCGCAATTTCCAGGTGATCCATTTATCGGATCCGCTATTGCTTTTGCCCAATGGACTTTCCTCCTGCTAGGATGTGCTATGCAAAACTTGGGCTTAAGAGGTTGGCTGGAACTCTCCCTATGAGTTTCGTCACGGACAGACAGACACACACACGCATACAAAAAACGTAAAAACCCTTATCCCGTTATTATAAGTTATGGGCCCGTAGAAATATACCCTACCTGGTGGCATCAAAGATGCCGGCAGGTAGGCACACATTGCGGGGAAGCTGCCATCATCGGCGGCAGCTCGTGGAGTGATTGTAGGTTTTGATAATCTTATGTAACCTTAGTGCGCAATCATTCCGCACATTAAATTTTGATGACGCACACAGCCGCAAAAATGCTACCTCGCGCGTGGTCGAACCTAAGTGCGTTAACTTCAAGTGCCACCCCGTTAACCATTCGATCATTCGGGCAACCATTGCCGTTTGCACCAGCAATAAGGGAAACGCGCTGGTAAGTGGCCACTTGTAAGAAGGATCGATACATTGCGTGAGAGACTGAAAGAACAGCTGATTGATATGAGCTAGAGAGGGGCGAAATCGGTGCAAACGAGATTTAGTAAGGATTCCCAAAAAAGATAGTGTTCTTTATGGTCCTCAGGCATTACTAGATTTTTTCTCTGTAAGAAAATCGTCGTTTTAAAAAAGAAAAACTCATGTAATGCGAAAAATGATAGTTTTTATAGAAAGTAGAGTTTTCTGATTTTTTGCCTGACGTAAATTGCGTGATATCGCCGCAATTCGCAAACTCACAGACGCCGTCGGCAAAGAGTAGGGGCGTGGTAGGGGCACGTCGAGATGCCGGCACCTCCCTCCCTCAAAAGAGCACGCTATTTCCCGTGCTCTCTGACCTGCCTGCAGCTGCCATCTCACGGATTTCGACGAGCTGCCGGCAGGTTGCCGGCAACTGACATCGCGAAGTTGCCGGCAGCTCCTTCTGCGCTTCCAGATATTTTCCTAAAGGAGGAGTTCTGGAACCGCAGACTTTTATGGAGTTTTCTACAGAGGGGAGGCGGCATCTTTATCGATAAAATTTTTGGAAAAAGGCCTGGGACGGCCTAAATTTGGGATCTCACTTTCTAGCCACCTCACGGAAAAGGTGCCAGCGACCTGCGGACGAGACCTGCCGCCAGGTCGGGGGGATTACTACCGGCCATGATTTTTCATTACACCGTCATTGGATACTTCCGATCATGGTATAGTGGGCTTTTCCATTTCGATGCCTGAACAAGAAATTCGCCTTTTTCCTTCATTTGATTTTAGACGTGCTGATGTCAACAAAATTAAACTCTGCTGTCTACCATTGATTGGTTCGAGGTATTTGGAAACTTCACAGATGTGAAAGATGTATACTGCCGTTTCTTCTATATCTTACATGACATCATGAGAAAAATATTCCTGTGATAGAAAAGAATGAGCGCCCAATACCTCCATCAGATACCCTGCTCATATTCTCAATCTTTTTGAGCAACGTCAGAGATTATTCTGTAGTTTGGCTGATCCCCTACACTGCCCACGTTAAAAAGATATAAGTATTAAACTTGACTATCATTTGAAGAGATATACAGCCCACAGAATCAAAAGACTTGCTAAGAGTAAACTTATGAAAAATATCATCTCTTATATTAGAACAGAACGAAGTGTTTATTTGCTTTTCCACTTCTTGTCGGAGACAATGGGGCAAAATACAGTACAGGGTTTGAAAAAGCTGAAGCTTCTGCAAATTTTTTTGAAAGTACATTCACAAAGCATTGTGAATCACCTCCCAGTCTAAGCGAATTTACAGATCTTGTATTCGAATTGCCTGTCATCACACCCGAAGTTGTTTACAAGTATCTGAAGGCTCTTAAACCATCACAGTTGGTGACCTCAGATGGTGTGCCGCAGATGTTTTTCATTTTTGCAGCGCAGCTTCCTCAGCCTTTAACACACATTTTCGATATATCACTCACGACGAGTGAGATACCTTTTCCTGAAAGGCATTAGTTGTTACGCCATTCCCAAAAGGAAATAAATCTGATCTTATATCGAATCCCCTCCCGATTAGCAAACTGCCAGCCTCCCTGAAGGTATTGGAGAAGTTTATCAAAAAGTACTTGCTAGAGTGGATAGAGCGTATCATTCTCATTCCTAACGAGTAGTACGGCTTTCTCTCAGGCTCTTCCACTTGTGCACCGTTAGTGGAATATACTCATCTATGGAATAATGCTCTTAGTAGAATGTACTCATTTATGGAATAATGCGCTGAGTCAAAATAAAAAAGTCGATGTGGTTTACTTTGACTTCAGTAAAGCTTTTGATACGGTTTGCCATGAAAGCCTTATGGTGAGATTCCATAACATTGGAATACGTGGGGGTATGCTTAATTGGTTTCGCTCGTATCATAGTGATAAGAAACTGATAGTACGCTTTTCTCAAGATTTTTCTTCCCCTAGAGAATGTCCTTTAGGTGTTCCTCAGAGAGGCATTCTCTCCCCTATTTTCTCATTTATACCTTTGATCTTCCCGCTTTTTTGAAAACAGATACAAGAATATTCGTCCATGCCTATGCTGATGATGTTAAAGTCACAACAATTTATGGCAAGGACGATAAAGTTAAAGTGCAAAAGGCTCTCAACAAAGCGGTTGAACGAACGTCTGAGAGTCGATTTTGGCACTTCAAAATCGACTTTCATGAAACTTACCCTTTCCCAGTAGGGGCTGATAGTCTGACAGTATATAACA
The DNA here is from genome assembly GCA_958299035.1 of Cylicocyclus nassatus. Lineage (NCBI taxonomy): Eukaryota > Metazoa > Nematoda > Chromadorea > Rhabditida > Strongylidae > Cylicocyclus > Cylicocyclus nassatus. The sequence continues at coordinate 44,156,440 of CATQJL010000316.1, read as the reverse complement.
AGAATTTTGGCCCGATGATAAGTGCTGACTAAGTACGCGACCTTGGAGTTGTAATTTCTAGTGGGCTTAACTTCAGTAATCACATCGATGCAATGGTTGTAAAAAGCTTGATGGTATTACATTGTTCAAAAACATATACAGCACTGATGTGTTTCTGTGGATTAGGCTTTACAAAATGTTTATTATACTTTTGGTTTAGTATTGCAGTCCCATCTAGTGTCCTTACCTCTCCAAATAGAGCAAAAATTGAAAAAGTGCAAAAAACAATTACTAGAATACTTTACCATCTGGCTTTTCCTGATAAAAACTATCCTTACAGTCTTCCTCCATAAAGCATTCGTCTCCAAAAACTCAATTTTAAATAGTTTATATTGAGTTCAAACAGAACTCATTTTTGCATTCAGAATTTTCAAAGGGGAACTCCGCCTAAAACCCTTTATTTTCTGTGCTTTCGTCCTGTTTACAGAAGGCACTCCTGCATCGCTTTTCGTTATCCTAAACTACCTACATCACATCGTTTGCGCAGGTTGAGCACATTTGCTTTTAGAACAGTCAAATAAATTGAAATTCTATCTCCTGAACTTCTACACCAAAAAAATTCTGTCAACTTCAGAAAAGCATTGTCAAAAGTCGACATACTCTTACTGCAAATACCGGACGTCAAATGATAGCACTTTATTTTTTTATCGATTACTTTTTTGCCTCTTTCTTCCTTGAACTTCTCTATTCTTCCTGCACTTCGATTATGTTGACTACCCTAATTTCACGCGTATAAGGCACACTTTTTCGAATTTTCAAGCGAGCCGCTCAGCCGCTTCACTTATTCCGGAAAGAGATCCTTACATTGCACGCTTTTCTCAAGCATTATACAGCACGTTATAGGGTCCTTTGGTTGTAAAGTCCTTTGACTTGTCTGGGCTGGTCGATTTTAGAAAAAATCCCTCCCGCTTTATACGCGTAAAATTAGAGTACTCTTTTTGTGTAATACCTTGCATGAAACTAGCGCTTGATTACCATTTCGGTCTGTTGTCGGTTAACTAGAAAGCTTGAATTACATGCCTGAATTAGACCTCCATATACCGAATACACAACTTTGCCCTTTTTGCCTGTGGAGGTTGCGGGACCTGGTGGCGTTGGCAGGATAAATGTTCGGTGAGCGGGCCACTGGTGGCCTCCTACCAGTGTGCCCGTTTGGGTATGCCGGTGGGGGCTGCCGGTTTATCCATTTGCCTGGCCTACGCCCTGTCCATGCTACTTGTCTCTACACGTCCGTTGCTGGGGGAGTGTCGTGATTCATTCTACATATGGAATTTTTACTTATGGGTGTGTCATTTTAGCTTATCGCTAGTGCCATTTTTTTCCTCTATATTTATGTATCTACCTCGTATCATATGGTTTTTTTGAATCTGTTAGAGCACGCCAATGTGCGTTTGAAATAAATAAATAACTATTAGGTTGGAAACTAAGTTTTGCAACTGGTCTCATGACTTCCCTCTAACTCAACATGGCACTCTCAAATTTTGCCACTGCTTTGGTTATTACGTAAGCTACAAGCGCAGCTGCTGTCCTATCCAATTCTGACATCGCAGTGGGGGTCACGGTAGGTGCATGGTATGAAGGGGAAAAATTCAAGGTTTGACAGATATGGCTGAAACTTGGCATAGGGGTGTTATCCGACATGCTGATCACGAAAACGATAGTGAAATTGCGTGATAAGGGCTTTTTTGTAGGATTACTGTAGGTGTAAGATATGGGGTCTCACCCTAAACAAGGAAAAAGGTGTTGATTCAACAAATGAATGTGATATTCGCGTTTGGCAGGTCAAATAACCTTACTATGTAAAGTCTCGGCGAAATTTGAGCTTCGGACTCTTTAGTCATTGACGGTCGCCCCAGCAGCTCTTGCGTACATCGACTCGTTCGATTTTATGAGGACGCCAAATCTCGACATGCCCCTTAATTTTGTTTCTTTCTTACTGGGCCAAAGGAGTCAACTTCCAGCAATAATTTATAGACGAATCCGGATTACTGCGCATGGTCTAGGCTGCCAAAGGCTTCATTTTAGCTTGAAACCCCAAAAATTTCACTGGTTTTCGAAAAACGCCTGAAACTTTTCTATTTTGTGCTCAAAATTTAAACAATTTGTGCCCACTTGTAGCTCACATTGCCTTCTACATGATGCCAAAGTTTGAGTGCGCCATATCCAAAGAGAGCGAAGTTATGAAATTAGTTGCAAAACTTAGTTTCTAGCCTAATATATACTAATGACCCGTTAGCAAACCTTCTTTATAAAAAAAGTCTGTCTTTGATCGAAACTACCATCTTGAAAAGTTTATGAGCAATCGTGAACTCCGTAATACAAGACATGGAAGCAGACAAATTATTTCGCCACCTATTGGGGAGATTCAAAGGAAAATTTTTATTACTAAGCTTTTCAGATGACCTTAATAGCTGGCGGGGCCTTTTTGCTAAAGTACACAATTATGCTTTACATGGTAGTATTGCATTAACCCTACTCACAACGTGAGTCCATGAAACATGTGACGCTGTGAAAGTTAGTCCTAAACATTTTTTATGAATTTTTGGAAAAACTCAATTCTTTAAATACTGCCAACTCTGTTGGTATTACTTCTCAGATCCTATACAAAAAATGCGATCTCACTTTCAGTTAGTTACGCGCCCGATATTTCAATATATCCTTTCTCACTGCTAAAGTCATAGCAATTTGAAAAAAAAGCTCTCTTCATAGCTATTCCCAAAAAAAAAAGATAATTACTATTTTAGCACATCTTCATCCCACCAGCACCATGCCTTCTTCTGGTAGATTCCAAAAGGCTGTTCAAACCAAGGGTTCGAGGCTCATTTTTGCGGCTTAAAAATTGCCGCGAGGCGGCTTCACAGTAACCCACGCGGGAAACAGCGGGGCAAGGAAACTTTACACATACAGACCAGATAACTAATGATTCTCCTTGTATGTCAATCCTCCTGTACCACTTTTCCCCTTATTCGCATTACCCTCTTGTTATGGTTGCTACCTACGACCCTATTCTTTCCCTCAGAGGAAATGCGCAGAGGTAATATAGCGAATCGTACACATGGGACATAAAGTCGATATCAAGATATGATATCAATCGATATCATCTATCTTGATTTCAGGTCAGTCACCAAAACTTCTTTTGAATCTGGAAGTTGTGGAATTTGAGGTTCAAAAGCAATTAAGTCCGCCAAAAAATGTTACTTGGGCCGTGCTGCATTCAAGGAATTCATCAGTGAAAGTGGAGTATCGTACTAATAAAACTGGCTTGTAATGTGGCGTGTTGCTCTCATATCTTTCGAATAGTTTGCTCATTTCTTCCGTATGTTCTTTCGAGGCTTGTTCCTTTTGTGCGGCGAACACCTTTTTGTTGACAAACTTATCATTATCAAATTCTGCGTTTATAAATCTCGGTATTACCGATAGCGACGTACCTTTGCGCGCAAAGCTCGATCTGGTGTATTGTTATCTTTTAGAGTCTCTTCAAGTTTTCCAATAGATGATCAAACATATCTCCGTTTGTGTAGCTTCCATAATCTGAATTTTACCACGTCCAACAAAGGTAATCACTCGAAAATTCAAGCCAATGTCAGGTACTCATAAAGAAATCAAAGTAGTTCTCAAATAATCTATGTACTAATGTACCAGCATGTAGCAGCACGATCCCACATTCCTCCTCACGCTTTGCTGCAAAGCCAATCACTTCACCATGAAATCCATTTTCATTGAAAATTCTTTGATTCAATTCGGATAGACGCGGCAACCCTGTGTCGACACAGCATCCATCTTTGTCGCATAAAATACGGCAAACGTGCTTTCGAAAAGAAGCACAACTATGGTGATAATGACAGGATCAAAGCAGAGCATCACCTGGTATAAGTAACTTCATCATGTAATTGGGAAGACTAACATTACGTCGACGGTTATCAACGGCATACACAAAAAAGTAAAGCAAAACGAAAGCACGTCTACAAAAGTCTATAGTATCACATAAAGAGAATCGACGTGTGCCGCATGCATATGCACATGTGATAAGCCCACGAAATAGAACTGTGAATTTGAGCCTAATTCATGATCACCGAAAGGAAAAATTGTGCTTTGCATCTGAGATCTCAATTAATTATTAAGAAAAATCAGTCTTTTTTATAACTAAAGTTTTTGAAAAGCTGCAGCGCTCAAATTTTGATGGCACAAACAGTGTAAGAATCTAACACAACGCGAAAAGTTTCTGCCTTATTGGCCGAGTCTGAGGCTCATTGTGAACATCGAGCAAAACGTCGCATATGGAGTAATGATGGCGAAAAGCCAAGCGTATACTAATAGTCAGTCATTGTTTGGGCCTTCCAGCCTATAGTTTCGCTGAGATTTAAAAATCTGAAATTGTGCCTCTTCCTGAAAAATCCAGAAAACTGGCTGTCAGCTGTAAGTCCTGCACAATTCGTTCTAAGCTGCTACAGCGTGATTTCTATTCTACGTCTGAAATACTATGGTTCAGTTCCTTTTGGACCTTCCAGACTATGATTTCGCTGAGATATCAAAGTTTCGCACGGCGATTTTCAAGCTACTTTTTTTATGGTAACCTAAAACAATTCGATTTCATGATGTTGTCAACGATAAATAAATTGGTCTTTTCGCTGACAAAGATGAACAAAATTTCCTCAAATTAGCCATATGGCTTCCCTCGACCGTTTGTCATGTACCTGGAGAATATCAGACTCCAAGCTTTATTCTGAACCGAATTACAAGCAAATTTAAATTTTAGGTAAGGCAAGCGGGTTTATACCCGCTTTAGGTAATTAAAGCGGGCATATGCCCGCTGAGCGGGCATATTCTTGCTTTATCCTTCCCAAGTTTGGGGTACCTACCTTCTCCTATCGGAAGGTACTTACGGGCTGTGCGGTCCTTCACAAAGGACCGTGCGGCCCTCAGTAATCTTGCATAATCTCGCGTAAAATCCGCGAGAATGCGGAAATTACGCAGCAACTAATCTATGAAGAAATCGCAATTGTTGTTTCAGCATCCATCTAAAATTTGACAAACATTCCAAATATCTGCAAGCGGACCGCAGGAAATCAGCGAACTATTTTTTCAATGCCCGCTTGCTCAAAATTCGCATGGCCGCCTGCCCCCAGCGATTATCTGAGCGGCAGCAATGATGAAGCCCGTTCCTGCCTCAGTTCAAGATAGTCACGACGGGCTCCGAGCCTTATGCCCTGGCCATACGTGCAGCGATTTCATCATCGAGATTACGTCGTCGGGAGATTCCATGATCAAAGCGACAAAATCGAGACTATTGAATTGCTGGTCGCGGTTCTGGACATGCCTATCTGTTCAGCGGTAAGGTGAAAGTACACACATCAGCACTCGTTCTGGGTCTTCTTTCGGCATCCAAAAGCAGTATTCAGCGTGAATTTCTCTTCGCCTTTGCAGATTTCTTTGTCTTTTCCGACACCATTATGTTCAACACCACAATTCGTATCAGTTGCTCGCGCATTTGCATCTTCGTTCAACTATACTCGTTAGATACAAAATGCAAAAGCAATTTTCTCAAGTCGTAGTTCTCATTTACGTTGCTAATTTTTCGTGATATTCAGATATTGCGCAATAATACGCATGTTACTCAATTACGACTTTCGACCAGCTAAAAATATTCATCTTGACTTATGGTACGAATTAGAAGGGACGCACATCACACCACGACAGAAGTCCTATTGCAAAGTGCAATAGGAAATCTGCATTACATTTCATAACGCAAAAAAAAAACAAGTCGACAAAGAAAATATTTGTCCCAAAAACTTCCAAAAAGAAATCCATTTCCAGCGAAATATATTTGCCCTTCGCTGATTTCAAGCTGGCTTTGCGATATTGCAACATATTACCAAATCGCAGCGATATCGCTGGAGTAGGTGTGGCCGGCCTGGAAAAACACGGCCAGCGATCCGTCGCGCAGGACAGCTACCACGACCGACATGCACGATTTGCTGGCATGCATAGCATAGGGCCAGTTTTCCTTTTCCACGAATCGCATCGCGATGATTTTTTGTTGGTATGGCCATGGCATTGAGTCGCGACACCCGAGGAGTTTGTCCTAAAGTAGTCGTTAATCTTGTTTCCGGTCGGAGATAAAAGGCTATTTCAGTCATACCTGAGCGATGTCAATTTACTCAGACTGGCTTGGTCACGTTCACATGTACAAAATATATAATAGTTGAAATATCTAAAATAATTGTCGCAAAATTCATGTTTGTAACTGACACCAAGTTCTTTTCAGTCATTCTTTTCTGCGCATACCATTTTCGTTTTCGGTTTTCGGTCTCTTTCACGCAGCACCAACCGTTTTCTGAACATCTTCCAAAAATTTCGAAACTGTCAAAATGAGCGATTTCCATAAATATGAACTGCTGTACCCGCTGCTGATGCGTTCCATGTCAGGCATTCGTGTATACAGTTGCTGTATTTTTCCTTCAAATAAAAATCGAAAAGATAGTATTTCAATTTTCCCAAAGCCATGCGAGACCGTTTCCATGAAAATTATTCATAGTATTCATAGTGTAGACCTTTAGAAGTTAGCCGCAAATTTTTAGCTTTGCACTAGCTCTCGTTTCCAAGAACTAATCATTTTGGCATGCACTGATTAGTAAAAGAAAAACTATGCTCAGTAATTTTGGAAACTAATGCTTGTAGAACATAAATTTTTTTGTTCAGTCGATTTGCCAAAAAAATGGGTGTGTGAAAACAGGTAATGCAGGCAACAGTGTATAAGTAATGCAAGTCGATTATGGTAATGGGATCTCATGCTGTAAGATGGACGTCGGATGACTGAACGACAAAGTCGACACCTCCGAGGTTTACTCTTAATGGCAGGTCTCATCGCTCAGCTATCGCAGCTTCCTCCTAGTCTTCGTTCTATGCGCGACGATGATTCTTGATGTGCTTTGCAGAGTCAGAAAAAGCATGAAGATAGGTGAAGACTGTTTTGGCGTTTAGGTGCAGAGCTTGAGGCAGATGTACAATCCATATGCCCAAACAGCCCGAAATTGATCATCATCTTAACGCAACGCTAAACACGAGATATATGCGGGATTTTATTATTGACTGAACAAGATAAAAAGACTTTTTTCGGGAATGGTAATTGCCAGGTTGTCTGAAAATAATGTCGCATGGCATCCCACCGCGACAGAGTGACCACAGAAAAGCTCTACAAGATAGTTTATATCTGCGGAAATCCCCTCCACCTGAAATTAGAATCCAAAATATGGAAATTTTCAGTAACCCAAAGAATCGTATCTCCATCCACGTCTTAGGGATCTCCAATCTGCGCATGCATGTACTCTCCGCATAGATATTCATTTATGTAGTTTGTGGCATTTCTTTAGGGTACAGTATGACAAACAAAATTAGGTCGAAGTGCGAATATGTGGCGTTTTTCGAAGAATCAACTGGTTTTTTCGCAAACCAATTGATTCTTCTCGAAATTAGCGCTTGTCGTAGCTGAAAATTCGTCATGCTTAGTTTCATACTATAGAATCACTAATTTGAGATAAGCTGAGGATTGCTTGGCAAAAATATGCCTAAGTTCGCTTTCTCAATTTTAGCCACGGAAATACTTGAAGTGTGCATACGAGTGCCTGATAAGTGAGTCCATGCTTGAGCAAGTTAGGGGTTCCCAGGATTTTTCGAACGGAGATACGATTTTTCGTTTTTAAAACTTTGGTGCCTTATAAAATTTGACCTCATACTTTACGCAAATCAAAATTGGCGCGAAGGTTCGAGCTTCGTTTTGTAGAGCTTGCTTTAATCTACTGGTTGGTACCCCCGTACACATACCTTATGTTCACCCTGCCGTGATGTTGCATAATAAAACACGGTGCGACATTTTTTTCCGGACAACCTAATACCACATGCTCCTGCCCTCCCAACGCGATCGTCTATCTTGAAATTGGGAAGTGAACAGTGTGTTTAAGCAGTGTATCGCAGCCTGACATCTAGTCACTCCCATCTGAAATGGCAGACCATAGTGCGGTTGTTGTAAATTAAATCCAATGAAACGAGGTAGAAAATACATTATTACAATACAAAACAACGCAATATTCAACACACTGGTTTCAGATTATACATGTCCGGTTTCTAAGTCATTTACCTAGGAATAGTACCAGCTTTCTAGCCGTTCAGAGCGCACCGATACGAAAATTTCAAAAGATAAAACTGATCCTTATGGCCAAATCGAATTTGACAACTTTGCACAAATAATATCAATGGCAATCACGTTCCAGTTCGCAGAAACTTCAAGAAATTTCAAGGTTGTGCTACTGCAGGTTTTATGACGTTGGTACAGGTATACTCCGGAGTTGCTTCATCTGCATAACACTTTTCAAATATTCTGAAATTTTCAAAATATGCTAAACTTTATAAGGAAAAAGTGGTAGGTGAAAGGAAAGAAGGAAAAGCTGTATCGATTACATGTTCAAAGGCATATGAGTCTTTGCTGCACTTTGCTTGCTAGAGTCCAAACCAACAGGACTTTCGAATATTTGGTAATTATTTGTGATAATTTCAATGGAGTGCTTATTTTCGTACCAGATAAGCATAAGATCAGCTAGCAGCGAGCCAAAATCATCACTTTGGAGAGCTCAGAACTTTGAGTGTAAACGTTGTAGCGACACAAGCTTTAATCTAAAGTATCTTGTACTCACAGCAATCCTGTGATAATGTAAACTGTATTGATTGTATGTTTGAATGCAGTGTCCCGGCAAGTCAGCTTTGAGCTTTTTTGCTTGCTTGGGCCTTCGCTGATTCCGAAAATCGAAAAGTGGGAAAACAGCGAAAAAGAGCTTCGACATGGAAAGGTATTCAACAAGTGTGCGGGTCTTCCACTAGGTGTAGTTACCCCCTTGACTTCCAAAGCAATTTTCTCAGTTCCGACTTTGACTCAGGCGTTCGCGCTTGGCCGGTGGCAACATTAGGGCTGCTAGCGGAAATGGGAGGATCTCTCCAGAAGCTGGAAGAATGTCATCACCATAAGACTCCGCCCACCTGTTAATTTTCTGCCACGTCAGAACCCTTTTTCGTCGTTACGCTCAGTTTTACTGAGCAATGTAGGCCCGCTGCAGTGATATCTTGATAACTGAAGCGTCATCTGCAAAAACAAGATAATCAAGGTTTCTTTTGTTTGGCCAGACTCAGCGTTACCAGGCAGTGATTTCTAAAAACAGAGTTCAGAGCAGTTGTGCTACCGACGTCCAAATCAGCAACAAAAGAGATATTTCCATCATACAGTGTTAGGCTGATGATGTACATCGGAGAGAGCGGAATTTACGTTCAAATGAACACTTATATCACAAAACACAACAGCCTGGTAATAGCATCAGCTAAGCCTAAGAACGACTCTTATGATAGAGAAGAAAAGGGCAAGATTTCTACGTTCTAACAAGAAAGGGCCTCGCAGGTTTTCCGGATCTCCGCTAAAAACTCGGAGATGATTGATAAAAATGAATGGCTTCTATTGCTGTCAATTTTTTGTCGTTTATTCATATGAGCTCTTTACGATAGTTCCTCTATTTGTCTTCTAAAGCGTCGCTCACTTGTTCACTTCTGTCACTTGTTTCCGGTGCATATTGTGGTTTTTGCCAATAATGCTTCATACCAACTCTACGGCCTTAGAAAACAAAAGTTCTGGTCGAAATGTAAAACCACAACAAACCTATATAAAACTGAAGATCACCAATATCAAAGTTTAACAAGATGGGGAAATTCAAGAAACCTTTCAAGCCATAGAAAGTTTCCAGTAGCTAAGCAAATCTCCCAGATTTATATGGTTACATTGTTGCAGTGTTTAAATGAAGTTTTGCAGGTTCTGGCTAACATGAAAACATTCCGTCCTTTTTAGATGCCTAACAGCATGTTTATTTATATGCTGATTGCAAGGGCAAGTATAGTGTACATCTCTTTGGCTACGCACTCATAAAATTCGCAATTTTTGAACTTTAGGTCTTCCCGAAAGTACAATACCGCTCACAAAGTATGCAAAATTTCCGTGAATACCGCGAAATTCCGAAAATTCCGCGAAATTCTTGGAATTTCGCGAAACTTCGCGAAATTCCGGAAAGTTCGCGGAATTTTCGGAATTCCGCGACATTTTCGGAATTTCGCGACATTTACGGAAATTTTGCATATTCTGTGAGCGGTATTGTATGTGTATTTCCTTCGACTCACTCCATATACAATACCGATCATAATTCGTCAAAAAAGTCGCCGGAGTGCGGCGCACTCCGCCGCACTCCGCCGCACTCCGCCACACTCCGACGCACTCTAGCGCACTCCGCCGCAGTCCGCCACACTCCGACGCACTCCGGCGCACTGCGCCACACTCCGCCACACTCCGACGCACTCTAGCGCACTCCGCCGCAGTCGGCGACTTTTTTGACGAATTATGAGCGGTATTGTATGTAGAGCAGTCTGTTATATCCCCCTTGTTCTTCCACACTGGTATCGTTGCGCTCTTGTAACAATCGTTGGGCATCTTCTTGCATTCTACAATACCATTCACATAACTTGCAAAATTTCCGTGAATGTCGCGAAATTCCGAAAATTCCGCGAACTTTTCGGAATTTCGCGAAACTCCTGAAAGTTCGCGACGTTTCGCGAAATTCCGGGAATTTCGCGGAATTTTCGGAATTTTGCGATATTCAGGGAAATTTTGCACATTCTGTGAGCGGTATTGTACTCGACGTGCTAACAACATTTCTTACATTGTTTTGCTGCTGGTGGCACATTGTAGGATAGAATATCTGCCAAATTACACGACTTTCGAATTTGAAAGAGAATTCATGAGAAGGCGATTTTGTAACATCATAATCTGACGAACAGTTCAAATAAAGATCTGTGCTAAGCATGGTCCGATAGAGGTGTTCACAAAGTTTTCAACTCACAAAAATTTGCAGACAATTTCCGCAACAGGTAGGGGAAAAGTGCAGGCGAAGTTGCGATCTTGATTGGTTCAGCTACTTCTATCTCACTTTAGCTTTACTGTAAGACTCTCTAGTGCAAAATAAATAGGATTTTCGTAAAGATCGGGACCAAGAACCACTATGAGTGAAGTTTGCGGTCAATCCGAAAACCTCAATATTTTGACCAAATTTTGCGCCGAGGCCAAGAGTGAGGAGCGATCGCGCTATATCACTGTGTATTGCTTCTGAGAAGCTGGAAAAAATATGTAATGTATAAGTATGAAACAGGTGTCTAACGTGATTTTTGGGGGAATTACGGGGCAACTTTGGGAGAGCCGATTTTACGTCCTGAGCATGCATGTTGGGGGGCTAATAACTCTGCGAATATTACAGCTACGGGGCTGAGGTTTGTTTTATTCGACAGATCTCTGAAAATATGATTTTTAGAAAGGAGGTCGTAAAATAACAAATTTCCATTAAAAGTGCCTAATTGACAGCCGAACTTGGGAAATCTGTCAACAAGGGCGACTTCGGCGCCTTATATCTCTACGAGTTGCAGGGCTGTGGTAATTTCATGTGGCCATTGACATGTAGTTTTTGTAGCTCTATTTTTCTGGAGATAGCTTGTGCCTAGAGATTCCCTGTAGGAGGCGCTATATAAAAGCGATAGTGCATATTTTGAATTTTATCTCCGTGGAGACTAGGGATGACGGGCTGGGATAGCCATTCTTCAGTTTGTATTCGAGGGGGACACCACATATAATTCGGAGAAAATGTAGGGGCTCCGCCTGTGGGAGCCCATCTATAAACCTTCCCGGACTTGTTTTTTTTTTAGTTCAGGGTCTCGCAATTTCTCCTCTTTCTCCCCCCTCATTTTTCCTTCTCTCTTTATTTGTGCAGCGCGTGTGATAGTTACCCGCGGCCATCTGGACCTGGTTAGGGGGCTGAAACCGGCTAGAAAGGGGTAAATAAGCTTAGAAAAACGCGATTTTCGCTTATTTTCCCTTATTTTTTCTTAATTTTTCTTATTTTCTTCAATTTCGATCGTGATGTGGGGGAATAAAGTAGGCGGACTTGCTTGGAGAAGATTCAGCTGTATAAAAGCACTGGAAATGAGCTTATTATGGAGTTTTTCGAATTTTTCGCTTAGTTTTTCGATAATTTTACCAATTTCCGAAATCTGGAAACCTTCAGAATATCGATTTTATCGATTTTTGTCAATTTTCGGGATTTTGCAACCTTAAAAATATCGATTTTATCAATTTTGCCGATTTTTGGGATATCGATTTTCGTCAATTTCTGGGATTTCGCAACCTTCAAAATAATGATCTTATCGATTTTTTTGTCAATTTTCGGTAATTCGAAACCTCCAGGATATCGATTTTATCGATTTTTGTCGATTTTCGGGATTTTACAGCCCTCAGAAGACCGATTCTATCTATTTTTGAGGATTTGGTGGTTCATGAACCTCCAAAATATCGATTTTTCGCTTTTTAGCTGTGAACTGTAAGCCCCGCCCACTTATGATATTACTATACAATACCGCTCACAAAGTATGCAAAATTTCCGTGAATACCGCGAAATTCCGAAAATTCCGCGAAATTCCAGGAATTTCGCGGAATTTTCGGAATTCCGCGACATTTTCGGAATTCCGCGACATTTTCGGAATTTCGCGACATTTACGGAAATTTTGCACATTCTGTGAGCGGTATTGTATTTAAAAGTGTTTTTATTTTTTGATCGAGCACCTTCCGAGGAACAAAGAAACATAAAAGATGTTGGTACATAAGACGCAATTGTGACATTGCAGTCTGGAAGACGAGCGCTTAGAAAATTACCAAAGCCTACAACTCAAGGTTTTCATCAAAAGCAAATTTCGCGATTAATCTGTACTTTCAAAAAAGTCCAAGCAACATGTGGAAAGAGCAAACCCTAATACAATACAAAGTTCTTCTTCTGCAAACAATGTGAAGTTCAAATTATTTTTTAAATGGATTTGCGCTGCGAACTGCTAGTGGAGGCACGTCCTGCTTTTTGCTCGTTTTTTCTTCAATGCTTGCGTGGAGCAAACAATTACCTCGCTGGAGTTGCGCAACTTCAATTTTGCATACTCGCGCTTTGTAGTAATACGATTAAAATCCTCTGTGTTTCGTCTACTAAAGCTGGGTTCATACTGATCCGTGAATTCTGGAAGAGTTTCAGTACAGCGCGCATTCAAAGCGTTGGTCTGGAACTGTTCCAGAGATTACGAATCGGTATTGACCCAGACTACGTCATAACCTTCACAGAGACGCAGAGTACGAAGTAGCAGCTACTTCAAAAGAGACAATGGGTAAATAAGTTTTTCAAACTCTTCGAGAAACCTTAACCTTATGCTTTATCAGAAAAATTAAAACAATTCCATTGAACATTGTAGCTGTTACTTTTCAAGATAAAAATGCGATTACGCCTTGCATTGTAAGAACAACTGAAATGTTTTTGCAACTAAAAGCAAGACTATATTCCAGCGATGAAAACTGATAATGAGTTATGAGCACTCATTCGGGCATATGCATGTTTATAACCGATAGTATGCAGTATACAAACGATTAGCCATTCTTTGAACAGATAGTAGCTTTTCGTGATATTTTAGCTCCACTCTCCTTCTCCATTGTTCTAAATGTGAATCAATGGCTTGCTTGCTTGTAATCAGCGCTTCTTCATGATTCCAAGTCTGTTCACCTAAATAAGAATAGATTCAAATGCATCTGCCAAACTGTAATCGGATAAAAGTCTTGAGGAAGATATTTGTGTATATGAGGTAGCAAATCCAGTGTCGATTGTGATTGAAAAGCCCTTTATACCAATCATATTTAACAGAATATTTACTCTCCATTAAAGGTAGTGGATCTGGCAAAATGGACCCTTATCAGATTTTGTTAGTGTTATGTAGTAGAACCCTCAAGTACAATGTAAAAAGAGGCCTCTAAATCTGCCGGTCGTCAGGCGAACTGTCGCGATCGCATACGCATCGAAAAAATTTGAACAAAGATGGATAGTGTTCAATGCAATCACTAGGATTATAGCTGGCATTTGATGTAGTTGAAGGAACGAAATACTAGCTGTGATCTATTACCAAAGCTTCAACCATCTCGAATTTCTGATGCAAAAGGTTTCACTTGGAAGTGTTAACTTGTGTTGCAGTAAGCGTCACTCGTCACTTCTTGCCAAAAGTGGGATTTTTGATGCTGCTTGCAAGAAATATGTCTTAACTAGGTTTCGTAATTAAATAGGGAATTTTTTATGAAGCTCCACATAATCCCAATAGACGGACTAATGATATACAACTTTTTGCAGCGACAGGGGTGCGCACTTGAAATGCTAACTCGATTTGTAGCAGAGATGAACCATCGCCCCCATACTCCCTGCTTTCACTCACTGTATCAGTGTATTGAGGCCTTTTCAGCCCCCTGAAGACGGCGTCTTGCCAAAACGTCGGGTAATAAAGTAATCATTTATAACAACCTGTACGGCGTAATATAACGATTGAAATTATTCATCCTCAAGAAAGTGTATACTTTGTGTGCATGAGTCACTGTAAACTTGGGAAGCTCTCGACATGATGTTTTCTGAAGTCATTGCCTTGTTTTCCTGCAGGTTCTTCTGCAAGTAAACATAACACGGTTAATTTTTGGATCGGTCTTGCAAAAATAGAAGAGATTAAAGAAATTTTATAACGAAAAAAGAAATAAGGGCGGCTTTGATTGAATTCGAAAAGGTGGACATGACTTGATTTTTGTGCTTGTTTTAGGTTGTTTAGATTTGTTTTTCTCCTCATCCAAGCGTCAAATGCACAGCAGCGACAAGTAACCGCTAAGCCGCGTTCGATGCAGCTTTTCTTGAGTTTGCTGCTCAAGCTTCCGGAAATTTTATTTTTTGAGCAATTCTAGAACTTGCATAACTCTGAAAACTGCTTGAATTCATAAACTTCTGAGTCTGGGGATTCTTGATATTTTATACGATCACACACAACGCAGTCGCATAAATGGAAATCAAGGAAGTTTATCCTACAAAATTTGAAAAGGTTGTACCTTCAATATATTGCAACATCTTGCACTGCGATCTGTTCTGTTTGTCAACTATAGAACAATTTTGAAGGGAACCGCGTGATTAATACACTTCAAATCTACGTGGTTTTATGACATCTGAAAAACCACGGATTTTGTTCCCGCGTAATAGATTTCAAACAGCCAACACATGATAGTTACTCCTTATGCAATAATGCCGTTCACTACAGCAAATAATTTGTTAGTAGAGTAGCCGTCATGTGCTTTTGCATAAGCTAAGAAGCAAATTTTTTTAGTTTCCCCCTAAACGTCATAAATAATCAGCTATGTATACTAAACATATGGTTTAGCGTCAACTAGTCGCGGGTTTTGACCCTTGCTCTATTGCTTGATTGCGAACAATAGTTTTCTGAACGAGCTGCTAAAAATTTGCAATCAGATAGAATCGAATCCCTTAAATAAAGATGTTCTAAATTTGGAGATTAAAAAAACGCTTTGTGGGAAGTCGTCCCATGAGGTACTTTTTAAAAATTACTCTTTTATGACTGGAAGTATTGAATTGGTGTTTTCAGATAATTTGGTTACGTTGTCAGACAATTCCCACAAGAAAAATATGGTTTTTTGTAACATATTTTCATTATTTTTCACTTTATATTTGCATAGTTCATTGCGAAGACTGTAAGCATTCTAGAACAAAGATACAAATATTGAGTTGTTTAAAAGTTTATGCCCTTTTTTATGCCCTTTATTCGCAAATCTCTTAAAATAAAAATGAGCAAGTGCTTCATGCATTTTTCCATGCAGAGTTTCTTGCTTTTCTCAAAATCTCTGCATTTGATGAAACTTTCTAGGTAATTTCCGATCCCTTGCTCTCATCTTGTGCTTTTAGCTAAGTTTCGAAAATCTCCCTCTATACTCTTGAGAAAGTTCAATAGTTAGTGCATAGAGCAAAGCTTTTGCAATCGAATGATTTTTTCTCAACAGTCCAGCTACGCGGGTAAATTCCCGCAAATTATTTCTTGGAGCGACCAAATTTCAGGTTTGGTCCGTTCGAAAATCGTAATAGAGCAATAGGCATCATAATGCTTTTTTATCGTATACATCAGTTCAGGCAACATTTGCGTTAGGCTAATGTATAACCTTTGTTAGAGCGATATAAGCCTACAAGATGGTCAGGGATTTCCCTCAACTTTACGAAAGACCAAAGGCAAATCTGAAAAGGCCCAACTACCCAAAAAAATGAGGAAAAATCAAAATTTTTTTGCAAAAAGATGCTGTGACAGTTCTAGCATGGTCAAGCAAACACACTCCACATCGTTAGTTCATACATACATTTGCTGCACTTTCCTTGAAGGGAGTGAAAATGTTAAAGTTTCGACATAGCAGTGCTGAGTTGTTTCCGCACTTGTACTCCGAGCATTAAAAGTAAATAATGCTAAGTAATGCTTTGTGCCATAAAAGACTTAGTTTTCAAGAAATAAGGAATTGCTTTATTTGGCTTAAAGAGAGGGTAAGATAAGGTACTTACTACTTGATAATTATTTACTTGATGTTTCTCAAACTATTATAGCTCTTGCAACAGCTCCGAATTACTTGTTTGTGGCTTGAAAATTTCGTTTTTTTTCAGTTTCTAAGAAAAAATTAGGGCAGTCGTGTACAGAAAATTGTTGTAAAATGTCTTATATTCAGTAGCTTTCTTTGCCAGACAGGTTTGATATAAATGTTTTATTCGGCCTAACGTTTCGGCACTAATGCCTTCCTCAGAGGCCTGAAAGTCAGTCATTCACCTTAATCTTGCACTTTACACGGCCAAACCTCTTCTCTAGACTCGACTATTCAATTCATTCTAAGTGGACATCAACGAGTATCCAACTCACTAACAACTCACCAGAGGTCACGCTGATAATGTGCTTCGAAAGCAGTGCCTAGCTTCACCCAGAGATGACAAGAGTATAAACGTGTTCCTTTTAAGGATCTGTTTATATAGTGGCGTTATAGCTGGCAATATGACAGGAACGGCATGAGATCACTTGTGATAGAGAGTTGTTCATTTTTGCCATTCATTTTGGGCTCCCTGGATAGAATGAATGACGCCTCCAAGGCTTTACGAGCAGATATTTTTGTCTCTAAGGGCCGCATGCACTAACATGGCCGCAAGGAGGGGATCGCAGCTTAAAACAAAGCTTCATATTTCAAAACTTCAGATACTTGGATTTCACGTTGTGTACCTGTCCGCAAGTATTCCTACTATCCTTCACTATGATCATATTGAACAAGAGCGAGAAGCTGTACAAGCCGCATTTTCCAACTTTTATATGATCCCTGACGATCCCCGGCGCTTTTCTTTGAAGTCATTTTTCTTTCTCCAAATTACGAAAAACTTCCAAAGTTGTGCAGATTATCTAACCCAACAGTGCTAAATGTTGCTGATAAGAGCAAATGATGTTTTGAAGTCATGAAATTTTCGATGATCCACAGGTCGAAATTTCGGGTATACCGAAAAATTCGATTTTTCAAAAATTCATTTGTTCTCATCAGCAACATGCTTAGCACTGCTGTGTTAGATATTTATTATACTTTGGAAGGTTTTCGTTTACTTCGGAGAAAGAAAAATGACTTTGAAGAATAGATGTTCGTCTCCCAGGGATCATCAGGGGATCCTACAAAAAGCTGGGAAATGCGGCTTGTTCAGCTTCTCGCTTCTGCTCAATATGTTTATAATGAAGGATGGTGAGAATACTTACGGACAGGTAGACAGCGTGAAATCCAGATATCCGGAGCTTCAGGATATGAAACTTTTTTCTGAAGCTGTGATTCCCTCTCCAGCGGAAATGTTAGTGCATGCGGCCCTAAAGCTAATACAACGCACTTAACATTGAAATCATTGCCGCCATGATCAACTTTTTTGTGTTTTCCCAGCGGTGCCGCTACGTTTTCCCGTTTTTACTCGCCAAGTGCTTGTTTATGCGTATGAGGAGTGGTCGCCCGGCCTCGCCGATATATGTAGCATGGCAGTCTAAGCATTCTAATTCGTTGACTACTCCAGATCTTGCGAAATCCCCCGGCTTTTCGTAAGGGCAAATGACGCAGCATGCAGAAGTGCAAGCTATGTCGTACAATCTGTTACGCACAAGTTGCTTTCTGATGTTGTTCCGTGGTATATTAACGAGGACGACATCACGTTCTAGCTGGGCTTGCACCAAACAGTTTTGTATCGCATGTGTTACCCTGTCTGAGATAAATGGTAAGCTGGAAGGAATCAAGCCAGATCTGTCATTTGGTCTCACAGTTGTTCTTCGAGTGCGTGTAGACTTTGTCGAGTAGCCGTTTGATGTTGCTATTTTGGACGCCAACAATCGAGATTCCTGTCGCTCACTCTCGCCACTACAGATGTTAGTTGCCGTTTGGAACATATTACGCAAAACAGCACGTTTGACGGCAATCGGATGAGCGGACTTGCGTGTAGAAGGATGTTCTTACAGCTTGTTTTGCGATACCATTTTATCTGTACCACGCCAGTGGTCAACATCAGTTGGGTGTTCAGATATGGCAACCAACCTTCGTTTGGTTTTTCTCTCGTGAATCTTATGTACTGAGATTGCTGATTTAATACTTCGAAGCACTCGTCCATTTCGGATTGAGTCAATGTTATTATACAGCAGCCGTCTACAATACCGCTCATAATTCGTCAAAAAAGTCGCTGGAGTGCGGCGGAGTGTGGCGGAGTGCGGCGCACTTCACCACACTCCGCCGCACTCCGGCGCACTGCGCCACACTTCACCACACTCCGCCGCACTCCGGCGCACTGCGCCACACTTCACCACACT
Source organism: Cylicocyclus nassatus (assembly GCA_958299035.1). Lineage (NCBI taxonomy): Eukaryota > Metazoa > Nematoda > Chromadorea > Rhabditida > Strongylidae > Cylicocyclus > Cylicocyclus nassatus. The sequence continues at coordinate 44,137,588 of CATQJL010000316.1, read as the reverse complement.
CCGCCGCACTCCGGCGCACTGCGCCACACTTCACCACACTCCGCCGCAGTCCGGCGACTTTTTTGACGAATTATGAGCGGTATTGTATGTAGAGCAGTCTGTTATGGAATTTTCGGAATTTTGCGATATTCAGGGAAATTTTGCACATTCTGTAAGCGGTATTGTACTCGACGTACTAACAACATTTCTTATATTGTTTTGCTGCTGGTGGCACATTGTAGGATAGAATATCTGCCAAATTACACGACCTTCGAATTTGAAAGACAATTCATGAGAAGGCGATTTTGTAACATCATAATCTGACGAACAATTCAAATAAAGATCTGTGCTAAGCATGGTCCGATAGAGGTGTTCACAAAGTTTTCAACTCACAAAAATTTGCAGACAATTTCCGCAACAGGTAGGGGAAAAGTGCAGGCGAAGTTGCGATCTTGGTTGGTCCAGCTACTTCTATCTCACTTTAGCTTTACTGTAAGACTCTCTAGTGCAAAATAAATAGGATTTTCGTAAAGATCGGACCAAAAACCACTATGAGTGAAGTTTACAGTCAATCCGAGAACTTCAATATTTTAACCAAATCTTACGCCGAGGCCAAGAGTGAGGAGCGAGAGGCCAAGAGCGCGCTATATCAGTGTGTATTGCTTCTAAGAAGCTGGAAAAAATATGGTGTGTATAGGTATAAGAGAGGTGTCTAACATGATTTTTGGGGGAATTACGGAGCAACTTTGGGAGAGCCGATTTTACGGCCTGAGCATGCATGTTGGGGGGCTAATAACTCTGCGAATATTACAGCTACGGGGCTGGGGTTTGTTTTATTCGACAGATCTCTAAAAATATTATTTTTAGAAAGAAGGTCGTAGAATAACAAATTTCCATTAAAAGTGCCTAATTGACAGCCGAACTTGGGAAATCTGTCAATAAGGGCGATTTCGGCGCCTTATATCTCTAAGAGTTGCAGGGCTGGGGTAATCTCATGTGGCCAATGACATGTAGTTTTGGTAGCTCTATTTTTTTTAGGGTAGCTCGTGCTCACAGCTCCAGCGTAAGAGGCGCTATATAAAGGCGATAGTGCATATTTTGAATTGTATCTCCGCGGAGAGTAGGGATGACGAGCTGGGATAGCCATTCTTCAGTTTGTATTCGAGGGGGACACCACATATAATTCGGAGAAAATGTAGGGGCTCCGGCTGTGGGAGCCTATCTATAAACCTTCCCGGACTTGAAAAAAAAAAAACTTAGACACGCGATTTTTCCTCTTTCCCCCCCTTTCTCTCTCCCCCCTTATTTTTCCCCCTTTCTTCAATACCGCTTCGTGTACAGTTATCCCGCGGCCATCTGGACCTGGTTAGGGGCTGAAAACGGCTAAAAAAGGGGGTAAATCGGGCTAGAAAAACGCGATTTTCGCTTATTTTTTCTTAATTTTTCTTATTTTCTTCAATTTCGATCGTGACGTGGGGTACAAAGTGGGCGGAGCTTGCTTGGAAAAGTTTCAGCTGTATAAAAGCACTGGAAATGAGCTTATTATGGAGTTTTTCGAATTTTTCGCTTAGTTTTTCAATAATTTTACCGATTTCCGAAATTTCGAAACCTCCAGAATATCGATTTTATCGATTTGTGCCGATTTTTGGGGTTTTGTAACCTTCAAAATATCGATTTTATCAATTTTGCCGATTTTTGGGATATCGATTTTTGTCAATTTTCGGGATTTCGCAACCTTCAAAATGTCGATTTTATCGATTTTTGACAATTTTCGGGATTTTGCAACCTCCAAAATATCGATTTTCGCCAATTTTCGGGATTTTGCAACCTCCAAAATATCGATTTTCGCCAATTTTCGGGATTTTGCAACCTCCAGAATGTCGATTTTATCGATTTTTGAGGTTTGATAGTTCTCTAAGCTCAAAATATCGATTTTATCGCTGTTTAGCTGTGAACTGTAAGCCCCGCCCACTTTTTGATGTTATTATAGACCTAATATATGTATATTTCCTTCCACTCACTTCATATACAATACCGCTCATAATTCGTCAAAAAAGTCGCCGGAGTGCGGCGGAGTGTGGCGGAGTGCGGCGCACTTCACCACACTCCGCCGCACTCCGGCGCACTGCGCCACACTTCACCACACTCCGCCGCACTCCGGCGCACTGCGCCACACTTCACCACACTCAGCCGCACTCCGGCGCACTGCGCCACACTTCACCACACTCCGCCGCAGTCCGGCGACTTTTTTGACGAATTATGAGCGGTATTGTATGTACCTGCAATACATAAGTGGATTTCTAGACAGCCCGGCTTTTCTATTTTGCTCATAAAGCATACGGCGAGCACGGGTGCTAGTCTCTGACCCATTGTCAGGCCCCTTACTTGTGAAAAATATTCTTCAGACCGCCTGAATACATTGCAGCTAAGACACTCTCTTATTAGAGTCATAAGCCGCGTCTTACTGAGACCATATGTCATCATATTCGCACAGTGCTCATCAAGCATCTCAGCAAGCGCCTGTAGTGCGTCGCTGATGGAGACATTGGTGTATAGCGACCTCACGTCAAATGACTCTATGACGCAGTTCTGATCGAAATTCACTTGCTGCAGTCGGTCAAGGAAGTTTCTAGTGTTGGTCAGGTGGGAGGGAACATGATTGAGAAGTGGACTGACAATTTTGTTGAGGAATTATGCTATTCTGTCAGTTGGGCCGTTAATGCAACTGATGATTGGCCGGATTTTGTAATCTGTAGCTGGCGCAGAGCGGATATTGCAAGAGGGAAGCTTCTGCGTTTTTATTAAGCTATAAAAAACGGGACAAATTGGGTGGTCCAACTTAAGCCTACTGAGAAATCGTTCGCTGAGACCAGCTTTTTTTCCAAGCAACATCCAAATATGATTCAGGCGTTTGTACTGAGAGGCATCCTCCTTCTTAGTTACGCGACGGTATACCATAGTGTCTGAGAGATGAAGCTTGGTAATCTCGCGATCTAATGTTTGAGACGTTACGACAAATTCTCCTCCTTTGTCGCTAACAGATAGACGAACGTTGCCATTGTCAATCATCTGATGTAGTTCTTTGAAACCGTGCCACTGTGCGTAAGTTAAGTCAAAATGTCTAGTGTTCTTGTATTTGTTCAACACATTGAAAATGCCAGAACAAAAGATACGGAACTTGACATCTGCTAGTGGCACAGCTCAGGTTCTTTATGAAAAGATGATGGAAAAGGGACAAATGGTAGTGTTCTTCTACTGATTAGCGTATCACTCCGAAGTGTTTGATTTTCCCGTCTCATTCTAACCTGTGGCTGGTCTCTTAGATGTTGCAATGATCCTATCACCTTTCGGTACGTAATGGCATTAATGTTTTGTGCGGGTGAAAAGCTTGGACCGAGGCTTAGAAGATCTACAGCGTTGGTTGATATATGAACGTCTCCCAGAATAGACTCTAGCTGCCCTGTCATTCCCGAAGCATTCTGTGTTGCAACTTGCGTGGGGTGATGTGGTGGTTCGTTGTTGTAAGTTTTGGACCCTTGTTTTTGTTCACTTAAAAGTTATTCGAATTTTTTACAAAGTGTAAATTTGATGTTAGACCGTATACCAGCGCAGATTTGCTTTGACTTTCTCTCAATCCTCCTCCAGCTTTCATTGTCCATTAGTCGTCTACATGCTCCTTCTTTCGCCTCACACTTGAGTAGTGAGGAGTATAAGAGGCGTTGCTTCTGCTTAATGACCACAGCAAGAATATTTCCGTATAATTTCTTCACGTTCGGATGATTCTCTGGCAGATTGCACGTCACTCCTAATTTCTTGTTCGTGATGAATTTTGGAGCGGCACCGCTGGGAAAACATAAAAAAGTTGATCATGGCGGCAATGATTTCAATGTTAAGTGCGTTGTATTAGCTTTAGGGCCGCATGCACTAACATTTCCGCTGGGGAGGGGATCACAGCTTCAGAAAAAAGTTTCATATCCTGAAGCTCCGGATATCTGGATTTTACGCTGTCTACCTGTCCGTGAGTACTCTCACCATCCTTCATTATGAACATATTGAGCAGAAGCGAGAAGCTGAACAAGCCGCATTTCCCAGCTTTTTGTAGGATCCCCTGATGATCCCTGGGAGACGAACATCTATTCTTCATAGTCATTTTTCTTTCTCCGAAGTAAACGAAAATCTTTCAAAGTTATACTTATCTAACACAGCAGTGCTAAGCATGTTGCTGATGAGAACAAATGAATTTTTCGGTATACCCCAAATTTCGACCTGTGGATCATCGAAAATTTCATGACTTCAAAACATCATTTGTTCTTATCAGCAACATTTAGCACTGTTGGGTTAGATAATCTGCACAACTTTGGAAGTTTTTCGTTAACTTTGGAGTAAGAAAAATGACTTTAAAGAAAAGCGCCGGGGATCGTCAGGGATCATATAAAAGTTGGAAAATGCAGCTTGTACAGCTTCTCGCTCTTGTTCAATATGTTCATAGTGAAGGATAGTAGGAATACTTGCGGACAGGTACACAACGTGAAATCCAAGTATCTGAAGTTTTGAAATATGAAGCTTTGTTTTAAGCTGCGATCCCCTCCTTGCGGCCATGTTAGTGCATGCGGCCCTTAGAGACAAAAATATCTGCTCGTAAAGCCTTGGAGGCGTCATTCATTCTATCCAGGGAGCCCAAAATGAATGGCAAAAATGGACAACTCTCTATCACAAGTGATCTCATGCCGTTCCTGTCATATTGCCAGCTATAACGCCACTATATAAACAGATCCTTAAAAGGAACAGGTTTATACTCTTGTCATCTCTGGGTGAAGCTAGGCACTGCTTTCGAAGCACATTATCAGCGTGACCTCTGGTGAGTTGTTAGTGAGTTGGATACTCGTTGATGTCCACTTAGAATGAATTGAATAGTCGAGTCTAGAGGAGAGGTTTGGCCGTGTAAAGTGCAAGATTTAGGTGAATGACGACCTTTCAGGCCTCTGAGGAAGGCATTAGTGCCGAAACGTTAAGCCGAATAAAACATTTATATCAAACCTGTCTGGCAAAGAAAGCTACTGAATATATGACATAATGCCCAGGTTTTACGAACAGAGAACGTACGAGATGTTGTAAAATGAATATGCGTGAAGAATTAGCAGTTGTTTTGGAACGGAGTTCCGAATTTTACTTTGACCTTGTATTCAAGTTGTTTTTCTCTTCAAGCTTCATGTAGATTAAATTGGGACAAATCTTTGAGCAATATATTGTGGAGGTTATTATCACATCAAATCAACCTTAATTTCTTACCCTCTTTACATTTGTTGAGATTTAATGGTGCTCTGAGTGTGTCAAATCAAGGATAGAACCAAGGTCCATCAAGAACACTGTAAATAGAGTCTTGTGGCTCACCATGATTATCTTTAAAACTTACTTTTTCTGAGTAGCAACAAAACGCTTTTTATCTTTTTCCTTCAAGCCGTGAAACACGAAATCTCTTTGCGGATTCCAATGACTATTTGTTAACCACCCGTCCCTTACCCATGCTTCACCCTAAAAATGACTGAATGGTCTTGAGCAAACAGAAAGTAATTTTTTATAGATAATTCTAGTAGAGATTCACACTCTTGAACAAATCGGAACAAAACTTTTGCGTACACGCTCTGGAGCGAAGTGGTGCTGTAAAGTAATCTAACGTTAACGTATACTAATTATTGATTTTTGGCGCCTCGACCGATCCCTGATGATTTCTGTATCATCAACCATTGATGAACTCTATTTTCTAGAAGGCATACAGAATCCCCGTAGGCTAAACTGTGAGTTACTCACTTTCAAGTATCTAAAGAGTGAGTGATAAGCGTGCGTCAGGAGCCTACCGACGGCATCTCCATTCAAACACGTGTATATTGAATCTTGTACTCGGTTCAGCTCCGCTTTCCTTCTTATAGGAGGAGCCTCCAAATGTATTAGAGATTCCTCCCCGGTTCATACCGGGACACCTCGAGATCTGTCTAAATCTCTACGTCACGTGTGAATAAATCATTTTAAGACTACTCGTCTAAACCCATCATTTGGTAAGCGCCAAAACCGATTTTTTAATTTTTTGTTGGGTTCGAGTTGGTAGCTAAGGAGTCTGGCAGAAAACGTGACCGCGCTGATAACGATTTTGTTGTCTTTACTTTTTCTGATCCAAACCCTCATTGCTTTGTTGCTTGTTTTGCATTTTTCGGTTATGGAGATTGAAGCTCTGTACAGGGTACAAGCTAGCAGGCTTAGAGGCAGCGTCCAGGCTCTATGTTCCTTCGATTACTGCTCGCAAGAGGAGGACCCAAAGTCGAAATCGGCTTTTTACAAGAGATATACAACAATCTATAGAGCATCGAATGCTAATTCAAAAACTGTCTTTGCTTTTTGCAAGCACATGTAGGCGCTGAGTTGTGAGTGTTTCCTGGCTCCAAAAATTGAACACGACAGGAACAGACTCGTCCAAGATCGCGCAAATGGTTTAACGCTGGATACAGAGCACTCTATGCGTGAAATATATTGTCTCAAACACTTGTACTCAACACTTCTTCATGTGAGCGCTGGAAACATAACCATTGATTTTACTTAGATTTTGCTGTTAATTTTCTCTCAGAAAATACTCATAACTTTGCAAATAAGGAAACAGTTTTGGAATCAGCGTTTGTCGCTCTCCAGATTGGTTTATGTTTTATATGGAGAGCCAATTTTGGCTTTGGGTCACCTCCTAATTAGTCCACGAGAAGTCATCGGTGTAGGACCTAAGACCTGGTGTAACGTCCTCTACCGTGGCCTGCGAATGGAAAAAAATGGACCTGAAACCGCGCAAGTGCTAGTACTGGAGTGCTAAAGTACATTCAGCGTTATGAAAACGGGGTTTTCCCTGGTTTTGAAAATTAAAAAACATAAAAAATGACGCAAACATTTGTCTCCTCCAAATGACCAGGAAAGTAAAAAATTTCAAATTTTACTTTCCTCAAAAATCCTGCAAACTCCAAACTTTATTGCACTGCCGACCATCGGCTATACAATGAGCATAGCTGGCTAAAAAGTTTTTAAGTAAGTTATGCTTTCTCAAGGTAGAATTCACTTCTCCTATAAGACATTTCTGCTAATGTTCGGGCTAGAATCTTCTTTGTACTAGCTATAGTCATTTAGAAGTCCCCTGAAATCCCATAGATGAGAGCGGTTTAATTTACCGGTGAAAAATAAATTGGAATGGAATTGAAATTGAATGCAGTCACCCCTCTAACTTGATGGATGGATAAATAAAAATTGGAGAAGAAGTTTAGAAGAAGCTCCGCCCCTCAACACTAAACCCCGCCCACTTAATAAACAATTCATATAGAAAAATAGCGATTTTAACGGAATTTGAATTGTTTATTAAGTGGGCGGGGTTTAAAGTTGAGGGGCGGAGATTCTTCTAAACTTCTTCTCCGATTTTCATTTATCCATCCATCAAGTTAGAGGGGTGACTGCATTCAATTTCAATTCCATTCCAATTTATTTTTCACCGGTAAATCAAACCGCTCTTATCTATGGGATTTTAGGGTATTTATAATATAGCCAGAGAACTGCTAGCAACAATTCTAGCTACGTTTAATAGGAATGCTATAGAAAAAAGTTACTTTGATAATCTTGCATCAACTGTCACACCCACTGCAATCATTTATTATAGATCGATTATGACATATCTGACCATAATTCTAGGCAAAATTCAACAAAGAAATACGAAGTTGACTCCAATTAGTATTCCGTATAGATAGGTTTTTGCTAAGATGGGAGAAAAACCTCTAAGTCTATAAATGTGATAAAAAATAAAAATAAAAATTGACGATATTCATAAATCACTAACCAAGTCAATATAAAATCATCAATAAGTCCAATATAAAAATTTCTTTCAAAGGCCACTTTTGGCGGGGGTGGTGCAGGAGGAACCAAAGGGCTGCCACCTGTATCCGCAGGAGGTAATTAGGAGCGCGAGCGCTGTGGAGAAAATTTTGGCGAGGATCCAAGAAAACTTGGGAAGGACATCCTTTAGGAACAAATCTTCATAACATAGCGTGGAAATGACTTTGAAAATTTTCAAAAACAGATTTGTAATGCAGACTGAAAGGCGCATCCACTGGGCTTAAAAGTAAGTGGTAATTGGGAATTGTAGTGGTAAAAAAAGCCAACTTCCTTGATAAAACTTTTTATAAATTTTGAATTTTCAAGTGCTGAAGAGCGGGATTTTCATTCAAAATTCGTTCTTTGGTAAAGGAGTAGTTTGCGTTTTGAGTTATTCAACCAAAGTAATTGAAATGTCATGAAAAGAAATCTGGAAGCTTGTGTCAAGATGCATTAGGCAGTTTGATAATTTCAAACCTTTCTAATTGTAAATTCGGACACTATAGATTTTATAGGATACGCTGTTGAAACAATAATCCTTAATTGGTAGTCCTTTCAAGGTTGTATACACAATAGCAAAAGTTGCATCACATGCAACCTAGTTGACATTATTTCCTGATTAGCTCTCCCTACTTTCAACTTGGAGTCCAGAATCTTGAAAATTCGCTTAAAATCTTCCACCAACATTGAACTTGAAATGTTTCACCTTTCTATGGTGAATTTTGAAGGCTAAGATTTGGTAAAAACAGAATTCGAGTAGAGAGACAGATTATTTATCTATCCGGTAGGCTTATATCTGAAAAATGCGCATTTCAATACTGATTCATAAAGCTGAAAAATGCGCATTTTAATACTGATTCAAATCTGTCCTTCAAATCTTTGAAAGTTAATTTCAAGATGTGTTATAGGGGTTTGTTTCTGATAAATGTCCTCGCCAAGTTTTCCTGGATCCTCGCCAAAATATTCTCCACAGCGCTCGCACTCCTAATAATATCCTGCGGATACAGGCGGCAGCGCTTTGGTTCCTCCTGCACCGCATCCCTTTTGGCGAATAATTCTTAAAGACTAGTAGCATATACACGTACGAAAAACTCATATCATACAGAATTTCCAAGTGGAATAATTTTGCTAAACTTGATACATATAGGCTAGAACAAATTCTCTTTGTAAAAATGCAAATGTAGGTAATATGATCTGAAAAAGATACATCAACTTTAAACTTCGAAACGCTGCTATCGGATTTGAATACAATCAAGCCATATGAAATTAGCAGTGAAAAAGGCGTTAAACATGAACGATAAGGTGTGTACCAGTAGAAAAGTATTTGAAGTTCAGACAGCTATAAAAAGTATTATGAATACTTACATCAAAAGATACAAGTTCAATAATGGTCAGCTTAGAAACATGAAAAATTCCTTTTCATACTTGTCACAGATTCAAAACACTTCTTCATAAAGTATATAGCATATATAATTACTACAACTATACCTAACTGTATTTTATAATTGGCATCGGATAAGAGTCTAGTAATAATTTTGGACAAATATGTATTGCACCATATACAAAGATGAACACCTGGAGTATCTTCTATTGTACCCTAGTTTCATGAGTACAAAACGCAGGGTATTTCAATCGTCAAGTCAAGAACACGAGGATTTGAGACCATAACATACAGTGCTGTATTGACTAAGAGAAGTGTGGCATGATCGTTTTTGGAAGCACAGCGAAGCGACTGAGCGGCTCGCTTGAAAGGTCGAAAAAGGTGCCTCTTATGCTTGTAAAATTAATCAGATTCACATTTTGGCAAAATTCCATTTGTGATGTATTAGTCAGGTCAGAAGACTCGTGCCGTGTTTGGAGCCGGGCCCCCCAAAAGTGAAGGTGGTTCCATCTACCACTGGCCGGCCAAAAGTGAAGGTGGTAGTGCCGGACACTCACCTCCCAAAAACGTCGACCGGGGGGGGGGGGTAGAGAGGGGGGGGGGGAGAGCACAGGACGGACTTTGGGTTTGGGTTTTTTGGTTTTTTTGGTTCGGGTTTTTTTTTCGACTTTTGGGTGTTGATTTTTTTGGTGAAACTGAAAAAAGGAATTTAAGCAAAACGAACGCAAAAGAAAGTATTGAGAACATATTCTATGTTTTTTATTTTTACGAAGTCGCCGTGGCCTGCTGCGAGCACCTGGAGGCCATCACCGGCATGGACGCATATACGCCTCAGCGCTTTCTACATGGAACAAAGCTTCATGATAACTTCGGACACTGAAGAGCTCTAACCCACGGCCCTCTTTAGGGCCACAAATACGATGGGTACAACTGCATAGATATTTTAAATAAAGATGTTAATGAAATAGTGTATTTGTGAGCGATACTCAGCTAGACTTTGTGTGTTTCATCAAGTACATTTTGCTATGATGTACTGCGAAGAAAGTAGGTCGATCCAGGCAGTAACCGCCGAGAACCAGAATTTCGAATGATAAAATAATGAAAAATCGTGAAAAATTATTCCACTGTTACAAATCTGCTGGCTGAAGACCTCCGCAATTGCGACTTCATAGGTTTTGAAGGGTAAGTGTTGTTCTACCAGACAGTGAAAGAATCAGTTTGATTTGAGGAGTGGCCGCCGGGAACGAGAATTTTGAAAAACCTTAAAAATCTTCTCAATTTTAGGTTGCTTAATGACAACTGACATTTAAACTCTTATAAATCCGGATTTTGAAGGTGTGTGATGTTGCAACTTCAAAGTTTTGTTGGGTGAGGTTTGCCCTATCAGAATATGTCTTAGCTGTACCGATCCATTGAAACATCGCCGAGATCCAGGCTCTTGAAAAAGCATATAAAAAACCGTTTTTCAGCTCATAACTTCTTCAGGATTGCATAATTCATGTTGCGACTTCATAGGTTGGATTCTCCTCATCAAGAGCTTTCAGATGATATATAATATGTGGGGGATTCACGCCTCCCAAGGCATATGCCCGGAGTGGAGTACCTCTCTTCACTAATTCTCCACTGGCGGCCTCCCGCTAGTACATTAAAATGGGCGGGGTGGAGAATCAGTGAAGAGGAGTACTCCACCCCGGGTTAGAGCCGCAAGAAACATTGAATCTTCCACATATCATATATCATCTGAAAGCTCTTGATGAGGAGAATCCAACCTATGAAGTCGCAACATGAATTATGCAATTCTGAAGAAGTTATGAGCTAAAGAACGGTTCTTTACCTGCTTTTTTAAGAGCCTGGATCTCGACGATGTTTCAATGGTTCGGTACAGCTAAGACATATTCTGATAGGGCAAACCTCACCCTACAAAACCTATGAGTCGCAACATCACACACCTTCAAAGTCCGGATTTATAAGAGTTGTCATTAAGCAACCAAAAATTGAGAAGATTTTTAAGGTATTTCAAAATTCTCGTTCTCGGCGGCCACTCCTCAAATCAACTTCTTTCACTGTCTGGTAGAACAACTCTTACCCTTCAAAACCTATGAAGTCGCAACTGCGGAGGTCCCCAGCCAGTAACCGCCGAGAGCCAGATTTGTAACAATGGAATGATTTTTCACGATTTTTCATTATTTTATCAGTCGAAATTCTGGTTCTCGGCGGTTACTGCCTAGTATACTTGGGTTCGAATCGAATAGAAATTCGATTTTCGAATAAAACATTCGATTATATTCGTACTCGAAATTCGATATTCGGAGTTCTTCCATTTTCGAATAATATTCGAAACTCGAATAATTGAGTAAACGGTTTCGAATAAAATTCGAAACTCGAATAATCAAAAAACAGGGTTTCGAATAGATTTTATTCGAATGTTTATTCGAATTCGTATCCGAACTCCGTATTCAAATTATTCGACTTTGTTGCAAAGCCAACTGCTGAGTATCAAGCTCACTTCATCCGCATTTTTTTCGCAAAACTCGGTAATGCAGCTTTTGCAACCGTTATGACTTTTGAACTGTATGGAGGGTCGCATTCTTCCGACTGCTTGACAGTAAAAAATCAAACGTGGATTCTATTAGGTTTTAAAGAAAGTTCCCGGGCACTTGCGAAAATTTTTTTCAAATCGCTGTAACATCAAGCAGATTGATTCTTTTTCGAAGCTACAAACTTAGTTGCAAAGACTATTTTGTCTACAACATATACTTGTCTTGCTGGCTTCTCAGCACCTCACTGCGGTCCATCAGCATGCGCAGAAAGGAAAAAGGTCGTCGCGAAAAGTGGCCTATTTGTGCAGGATCATCTCAGGCAGGATGAGAGATGGAAAGCCTAGATGCTGTAGTTATATAGGTCGCTGAGGCTGTTATGGGGACCATTCATGTTTTTGAAGGACCACCTGCAAAAAATTCTCTCGAGAAGTTTGAAAAATCGGCCATTTTTTTCCCCAAAAAATGCACCATTTTTCGAGTAAGTGACTTTGAAGTCTTCTCGTTCTGCACAGAAAAGACCAAATTTTATTACTGGCAATATCGGTGGGGTAATGCCTTGCACATCTTTTGAGCCCATCATCCAAGCGTGGCGATCCCAGCAGAAACGAGGCCAGCTGCGAAAAGAGTTGCAGTTAGAGGCATGTTTGACAGCTTGTAATTTCTGAGCGAAAATCGCAAAACTCGAGTGCACCTGCAAGTCAGAAGTTAACAGGCTTCTCAATCAGATCACTCATGATTTGGACGAAATTCTTTTGATTGCACAAAAAAATGGCTTAGGAAGGAAAATTGTGAAATTTCTGTGGTTGGAAAGATTCCTCTTCTTAACGTGCAGATCAAACACGTGTTGGCATCGATAAAAGTCAGAAGGCGCATTGAAAACTTAAGGCTTCCCTCTATTGAGCAATATAGAAAGCTTTGTGTCAAAGTCCGACAGTGCGCTGAAAAAATGCGCCTGAAAATGAAATTTCCAAAAGTGCCCGGGAACTTTCTTTACAATTTGATAATTGATCAACAAAGAATCTATCAAATTCAAGCTCATGTTCCCAGTTCATATATCGAAAGTGTTTTGAAATGCCTGTTTTTCTTTCTTTGGTTTGCTCATGTTGAGGTACGCAAAGCCCACCTAGTGAGCACTCTTGCTCGCATAAGTTAAATTGCACAACTGCCTCTATTCGCTACCTTACAGTTTTTTGCGAATTGGTGTATTTTGAGTAAAGGACATCGCAGTTGTAGTGGAGGATTAAACGGTTTAGTTTGCCGTACGCGATTTGCCAGTTACGAGATGTTTTCAAATGTAACGCCAGCCTACCACAGATGTTTAGCGTGTACAACTTACTAAAAAGATAAATGCCATGCATTCTGTACTTTTGGAATAAGTTTTGGACATGACTATTGCCAAACCACGTCGCCACTGAAATGCCTGCAGTATGCCCAGGGCTAGGGGCAATCGTGCTCGCTTCGCGGGATAAACCACATGCCTTCGTCCACGATTAGCTTATGCCACACAAGGGAAAGTCTCCGATGAACAGGCAATGTATCGTAGCATTTGTGGCATTCAAGTACATACGTGGCCACCGTTGTTGCGGGGCTGGGAGTTGGTTCAAGGGGGTTAGTGAGGGTGCTGATTATAGATAAAAATTTACCTTATCGATTTTGTCGATTTTTGGAAAATCTTGAGCTACGAGGTTGGTAGTTGATACGGGGGGGGGGGGGGAGGGGTAAATGAGGACGTTGATTGAAACCGGAATCTATTTTATCGATTTCAGAGATTTTCGGAAAATTTTGAGCTAGGAGTTGGTATAGGAGGTACGCGGGTGCTGATTATGAATGGATCGGCTTCAGCCAGATATGTCAGCAAGTTTGAGATATGGTTGCTCTAGTTATTCGATAAATCATTCGAATGTTTATTCGAAAATCGGCTCCCAATGTTCGAATATAATCGATATTCATTCATTCGATATTTTTAAACTTCCGAATTTATTCGATATTCGTTTATTCGAGATTTTTTTTTTGAATTTATTCGATATTCGTTTATTCGAAATTTTTTCTTTTCGAATTTATTCGATATTCATTCATTCGATGAAAAATTTTCGAATCACCCAAGTATACTGCCTGGATCGACCTACTACATAGATATACCGCTCTTAATACTTTTTTTTACATTCTTTTTGCTTATTTCCTTTCTTTTGAGCTTTAGCAAAAAAAATTTTCACCAAAAGTGAAGGTGTTCACCCTGTACCAGCTCAAAAGTGAAGGTAGGCGAAGAATCGGCTCCGACTATCGCACCTCTGGCTGAAAGCCGTGACGGGAACCGTCGTTCATGCTCACCTCGGCTGTCCTTGAATCGGAGTCGAGCCGCCACTAAACATTACCATAACCTTGACGAAGGGAGGTGTTATTAATTGGACGAAATTCTAAAGCTAGCCTTGCATTAGGTGTCTTTGGAATTGCTGTAATTATGGTTTCTTTCCAAATCTTAGGCACTTCACCAGAAAACATAGAAATGTTGAAGATATGTGCCAAAGGTTTGCTAAACTAATCCGCACAATCTTTGCAGATAATCTGGGGATACCATCATAAGGTTCTGATATTGAAGCCTTCATTCTCTTAAAACAGCTCGAGTATCAAGAGGAGTGAGTTAAATATCATCAAACCGTCGACTAGTTGGCAGTCGGGCGATACTACCAGACAGTAAAAGAATCAGTTTGATTTGAGTAGTGGCCGCCGAGAACGAGAATTTTGAAAAACCTAAAAAATCTTCTCAATTTTAGGT